>OX411307.1:141292581-141792415 GCA_948150685.1 Rhaphigaster nebulosa
CACCAATAAAAAACACGTGAGCATCTATAATAATAATAAAAATGTCGATTTTATTATTTTTTTATTTGAATGGCTCGTTACAATGGTAAAAATTAAAATGTTTCCGATTAAATTAGTAAAATATTTCAGGTGACTAATCTAATTTATCAATAGTGAAAAAAAAATTTATTTTTGCAATACCTTGAAAAAAAGTCCCCCCCCCCCCTATTGTGCGGTTTTGCATAATTAGCCCGCTAGCCAGTTTTGTATTGCGGTATACTTTAGTCCAGCATTAAAGGATCGACCAATAATTCCATTTAATATAGAGTATAATAATTAATTGCATATTGATAAAAAAAGTAAGATTTATTGGGTCCAATTAGAATCGCTTGAATGTGCCAGCCAGCGCTTATACACCAAACTTGACAAATATATTAAAATAAAAAATTAATTTTAGATATAGTCTATTCTAGTATTATGAACCTCTAAAAAATATGGAGCCTGGCAACATAATTATTTTCATATGCGAAAATACAAGAAACTGATATAACTTGACCGCTCATCTATGCATTTATACAAGTTGATTTTAAGCCAAAAAAAAAATAAAATATTAATAAAATTTAATTATTTTTAAAACGTTTCCAATGAACAGACGGAATTCCATTTCACGACGAACCTATCCTACAACACGGACTATTCAGGAGCACCGATGGGGGTGAACCAATTCGATGGGGCGGGGGATTGGTAAAGGAACAGTGGGTTGGAACGAGAGGGTCTGACAAGCCTATTTGAGGACAGAGCAGCGGAAGAAAGGACATCGGTCAGCCATGTTTAAGTTGTGGTTGTCCACTTACACAGTTGATGGTTGACCGCAGATGTGACCTCTAGCCAGCCCAGTGACCAGTTCACCCTCTCAATAGAGTTCACTCATCGCACTCTGTCAGCTCAGCAAACAGGAGAGAAACTGTTATCAGTGAAAAGTATAACTGGTTCAGGATCAGACGCTTTATATATATATATATATATATATATATATATATATATATATATATATATATATATATATATAGCATAGCATCATTTCAAGGCAAATAATATAAAATAGGCACTGACCCATTGATAAGTCTCCTCTTCTGTTTATTTGAAAGATGAGAACATGTGAGTATGCACGTTCGATATTCATGCATCCTCGGCATTTATCCATAATATACGATAACTACGATATGAAAAAAAAGTGAGGAGACACAACCTGCACCCCCTCCCCCCTAAATTATATAGTACACATTCTATTTTTAAGAAAATAAGTTTAATATCCCATATTGTTAGGATGGGAAAGTTATATTTTTTTGAATTGTGTAAAGTGTAATTAAATAAAGTAATTACTTATTTCGTCTCAATTTATGCAAATGGTTTTTGGATATCTGTCAATTATAAACCCTCTTGAGTAAGCTTCTAACCTTTTGTAATTTTTTAAATAATCACCATGATAATCTTCGTCTACCACTCATGTGGTGTGAGGTGAAAGTTTCAAATAGGTAACTTCCTGCGTTTTCTATTTATTTTTAATTTTTAACCAATCCATGCGTCTTTTCAGGTTCTATCGCATGTCTTACTTGAAATGAAAATCAGACTTTTTTGTGAATAAACTGTGTAACTGTGTAAGTTCGGTTAAACCAATATATGAAGTATACATTTTTTATTGAAAAATAATACAATCTGCCACACCCAAGGGCACTAGGCATACAGAATAAAGAAAAATAAATAAAATAATAAATAAAGGAAGTAATATAACACAATAAATACTGTTTAAAATATAATGCATCTATGTATATGTTTATTTTAATTCATATCAACTGATTCAACTTTTTAACATAAAGACTTCCTTACGTTTCTTTGTAATAAATTGATCAAAAATTCGTTAATTACCCGGATAAATTTATAACGTTTTCCCAAAGGAGTGAGTGCATCAAATTTTTTTAGAGAGATAAGGGTGATTATCATTTTTCAGGCAAGATTTTGTCCGTAACAGTTATTATCATTTTTCAGGCAGTTATTCATTTTGTCCATAAAAATGTTTTCCGAATTAGTTAAGTCTAATCTGAATTTTTTTCCAACTGCTATACGGCAAAGAAACATATCTTTATAATAAATTAATGAAAATTAAAATATTAAAAAATTCTTTGATTTTATAATTATTTAAGCTACTTTGATGTCATAACCACGCACTCAGTTCGCTAGTGAACTTGTTTTTTTGTTATTTTTTCGTAACCAACGTTAAATGGTAGTGAAATTTAGTAGTGGTCATAAATGATAACTTAAGCATTTTGAATCTGTTTTTATTTTTGTTAACAGTAAAGTATGTTTATGCATTTTCCAAACTTTGTCCTCCCAGTTTGATGTCATTACCACGCAAAAAAACAAATATCAGAGATAAGGCCTTGAAAAAAAGGAAACCGTGGGCAAGTTTTGTACGAGTGTGGGTAACGCCCAGAGTGTAAGAACTAGCCAGGACAACAGACTTCAATTACGGTGCTTATCTCAACGCATTCGTCGCGTAACTTTATTGTTGTCATTACCACGGTATTTATTAACACGCTACCTTTTCAAATTATTTCATTCATTATAATTTAAGTTTGGCTACCGTGCGGTTTGCGAATGTTTGCAGAAACAACGGTTTTTATAATTTTAGTTTGGCCAAGTAAAATACGTGGAAATGTTATTACCAAGATGACAGCTTGTGTCATTACCAAGCCTGAATTATTAGCGCGTCAATGACATAAATTGTGCGATAATGAAGCGTTTATAAATCGCTATTCCCTAAAATTCGTCGATTGCTCTCCTGAACTTAACGTATTTAATTCGAACCATCTATTTAGTCTTTTCATTGTTTATTTATCCAAACTAAGTAAAAAGAGTGTCTATAAATTTATTCGACTGTGCTAGATACGAAAGTGTATTATATATATTACACTGACTTATTGGTCAAATTACCTATAAGGTTGCTAACATTTTTTTTATTTTTCTTGTAAGCATTCAACAGCAATATATATATATATATATATATATATATATATATATATATATATATATATATATATATATATATATATATATATATTAAAAATATAACTTCTATTTAAATCATTCTATTTTTTTATTGTTTAAAATTAGTTTTAGCCGATTTTTTTTTGTTATACATCCAGTTAATTGTTCTTTAAAAACTTACTTTTAGTAAGTTTCTATTTTTCTTTTTCTTAGATATAGTTTATATCATTATTCAAAAAAGGTTATATTAAATCTAGTTAATAAAGAAATACGGTGTTGCTCTTTTCAAATTTTTGTACCATTATTTTAATGCATAATTAAGGCTTTTAATCTTTAATCTGTTGAAGCTTGCAATTTTTTTATTTGTGTACGCTATCTTTGTATACTTAAGACTCTTAATCTAGTCTTACGGAACTCACGCGGTCACTATCGCCCTTTTGAAAATTCTAAATTTCCCACAAAAAAAACAATTTTATCTTGGTCGTTTGTTAAGATTAATAGCTGAGCGTCAATAGAAGGTGTACTTATGTTTATAGACTAGAAAATGGACCAGTATAGTACCAAACTTCGTATACGTATTCAATAAAGTAGTTTGAAAGGTTAATTATTGTCCCTCAATTTTAGCATCTTAATAGAAAATTCTATTTAAATGCAGTCAAAATCATTAAAAGTTTTATGATGAAAATTTCAGGTAATCTGAGAATCACCCCTATAAGTATTTTAGGTAAAAGAATCAACCTCTGCTTGCTTCCAGCAGTTTTTGGACTATTCTTCCTATTCACCAACATATTTAGAATGAAATTAGTTTATAAAAGAATCGAATGTTTCATTATTAGATGTAAGTAGACATTTGTTTTATTTTATATAATTGTGTACAATGATTGTAACAGAGTTATAAAAAAAAATGTTTCAAATAAACTCTATTATTTGCTAATAAAGCTCCGTATACTTGGCGTAATGCAGTTTTCACACGATCCGATAAAATCACGGACCGATATCCGATTTATTGAGCAGACTGTAGGAAATATAAGATCCGACGCCGGTAACTATCGGACCATGTGAAAGGAGCGTATGCTTTCTGCCTAAGCTAAATAGGGTATTGGTCCGATTTTATTGGGTCGTTTGAAAACGGCCTAATATGTACTTCCTTATGAATATGTTCAAGATGATTAATTTAATTTTTCTTAACTTTAAATTTCTTTATCTTTGTTGTTTACTTATCTTTCTATTTATTTGTATTTGTGATGTAAATGTATTACGCATTTATATTATTATTTTTATTTACTTTTTTTTAGTCTGCATATATGGTATGAATGGATGTACAGACTGCTATGTATACCTGCTATGCATATCTACTGCCATTGAGACAGGCAGATTGTATTATTTTTCAATAAAAAAAAATATGAATAAAACTTCCTTATAAGCATGTAAAAAATATTCAATGTTTTTTAAAATCAATAAAATGTAATTTGTAGTATTCTTTAATTGAACCTTAATTACTAAAATGTGGTTCACCATAGTTCTTTCTAAAACTTAGTTGTTTTTATATTCCGAGATCTAATTGTTTTTCTATTATCTTAAAACATGATTTTAGAAAAAATTTGATTTATTATTTCCTTTACTATGTATATATATTATTCTAAAGCTATGCTAAATGGAAGTCAATAAGAATCGATATTCACCAGACACCAGACACGAAGTCCTGATACCATGATACCACTATCAACCTCCAGACCACAACCAGATTCCTTTTCCCACGGCATTTCGATAGTCAATAATAAACAAACAAAAGAAGCATCAACATATGATGAGATATTTATTATATTTAGGGCACCGTTTCAAATTTAATTGCAGTGATTTCATTAATTAACTCAGAATTTTTCTTTCAATAATTAATCATTATTTGTATATAAGGAAGATAAGATCAGGAATAATGTTGATTAATGGATTAATTTTTTTTAATAAAAGATACATGAAAATTAGCAATAGGATTAATTTTTTTTTCAGATACTGCGAAATTTTATTACAAGTACTAACTTAAATATCTGGGGCGGTGCGCAACATCACATAATTTTCACTAACCACCCTATTTTGAGTAATAATTGATTTCTGCATTCGTGCACTATCTAACCCTCAGGTAGTCTTTCTGCCAGTGTTTGGTGTATCCTAAATATATTTTAATGAAAACTAGCTTGTTCTTGTTCGCAGAGTCTGTTTCAACCACTACGTGGATCCTGCTGGTCCTTTTATTTTTTAGGAATATTACCGGTCGTACGGTATTGCGGTTGATTCCAGCACCTGATTTTTGTACACAAGATGATCCACAATATTTTGCATGGTTATTTCATCGTCCACATCACGGAAGATAACCCTTGGAATTTTTCTAGTAGTTGGAGTAGCAAGAGTATCCTTCATTTTTTTAAATAACTTTCCTTTCCGGTTCTGAATTCGTTTGTACAATCAAAGTTTCTTTTTAAGCTGTTTATTTATTTATGCAAATTTTCAAATCTTTTGGTTTAATCATTGTTTTGAAATCTTTTTTAAGTTCTTCAGGATTCTTGTTTTGTTTTTTTACTTTTAAGAATGGTATTAAATGATCCAGAACTTTTAATTCTTCTTGAAACGAACTACGAACGAACTATTTTGAAAGTGCTCGGGAATTTCCTTAATTGTTTTGCGTAGCTTCTCCTATATATAGGTCCTCAGTGTTTTAAAATCCGCGATCTCCAATAATACTCCGAGAACTTTGTCTAATTGGAATTCTGACCTCATGTAGGGCCTGTGTGAAATTTCCCAATTCTGCGAATAGCGCAATGCTCGAGTTTGACTGGGCTCTTATTATGAACTTCAAAGAATGGAGAACACATCAGAAGAAAGCACCGCGCACCAAGCTTCCTCTTCGACTGCTGAAGACCACCTTATAATTATAGTGTCCTATTTTTATATTTACGTCTTTCTTGCCTTAGGTAGAAATAAAAGAAAATGTTGATTTAAAAGAAAATTAATTAATATTATATATATATATATATATATATATATATATATATATATATATATATATATATATATATATATATATATATAATATTAATTAATTTTCTTTTGAATCAACATTACATTTTCTTTTATTTCTAGCTAAGGTAATCGAAATACGTAAATATAAAAAAAAGGCACTATACTTTAAAAAAATAAATATCGTTCCGTCATTGTCTCAATTTATAAGCCCTCTTCGTTCTTTTAAACTTCCTTTGGAAGGTATCTATCACTTTGTCCAGATTCGCGAAGAATGGAATGTTTTAAGAAAAGTTTTCCTGGGGCGGAAATGTAGGAAGTCAAAGTAGAATAGAGAATGCGTGACGTGATACGGACGGACAATACTTCGCTATGTTACGGTCCGTCACGCGGAGCCAACCCCCCTCCTCCCCCCCCCACCTTATAGTGTAATGTTGGTTTTAATGTATTTGAAGCTAATTTAGTAACGTAATTAAAAAGAAAAAAAAATCTGTTTTGGCACGATCTTTTAGCACCCGTTGTTCAGAAATTAATATGACAAATATTTTCTTGAACGACTTACACTGTTGAGTAATATGGAATGAAATTAAATTTATAATTCACCCATAATCATTTAACAAAAAATATATTCTTTTTAACAAATAAGGAAAGGTGAATTATAAAAAAAAATAATGAAAAATAAAAATTAAAGCTAATTACTATTTACATGTATTCAGTTCAAAAGGAAATTATTATTCATAGAAAGACATTTTTGTCTCATTATGATGTGATGCACTATATGTTAAGTGCCCATAATTATATTTTTATATACATAATTATTTATATTACACTATTTCATCATTTATTTCTTATTTTTAATGACTGCTTGTATATATTTCAATCTCTACATCGATCATGTCTTCATAACGTATCACCTTCTTTTCAAAGAGATAACATAAAAAAAAAATAAAAAAATACAAGATAGACTGATATAGGATCAGGTATAAGAAAATAACATGAAAACGCTACTAGATCCGAGGAGAATATAACATAATGCACTGTTACCTAATGATACGATACGTATTCAAGATTGCATTAGCTTATCAGTAGGGCAAAGTTGGGGATTATCGCTGTGCTACTGTGTCTGTCAGCCGACACCTGAGGATGAAGCCACCAATTAGATCTGACAACCTAATTATCTAGCGACTCATGGCGATGCAACGGATCCCCCATGACACAAGCAGATGTCGAAGCTATGAGTAATCTATGTTCAGGTAAAGCTATTCGAAGTATTTAATTTTGGGGGAGGGGGGGGACAAAGCAAGAGATAACAAAACCAGGACAAAAAGAAAATACTAGGTACTCTTATTGTTGTAGGTACCTACAATCTAAAGTTTTTTTTCCCGGCCTCAATATCTCTTCGGAATTTGGACTAGCATCGCAAAATCGGGTATAACGTTGGAAAGCTGATTAAATGAAGCAACTTTTCCGAATTTCCCAAGGTCGTATCAAGAAAACTCATTCCGTGAGATTCAAGAGAGTATTTCTGAAAATTAATCGTTTTTACTTCTTTACTTGGCTTTGCCTGCTATCATCGCCTGACAAAGCTTTATATTTGGCTACAAATTAGTTTCTATCTTATAGGAAATTCATCGCAGATTCCTACAATGGCGGTAAAAGTTAAGACATGTTCAATTAAAATAGAGAAATCTCGAAAAAAACTTGTGTTTTTTTTTCAGAAAACCATTCAAAATTCATATCTCAAAAACGGATTGAGATAACAATGTGCGGTTGGCGGCACTGAACTAAATTTTTGATAGTCTATCCCTCTCCTAATTACTGACATATGCACTTGGGATACCTTGTAAATATGATTTTTTGTTTCTGTCCTGATGATGAATGAAATGGAGAAACGTTAGTAAATTTAGTTTTTACTTTCCCTTACCTGTATATGAAATATATAGTAAGGGGAAGTATTGCGATGGTGAAAATTTTCTAATTCGAATTTTCAACGGAAATACACATTTTAAGGTCCCTTGAGTCCAAATAACCAAGTCTCGCATAATGGTCTGAGTGTCTGTGTATCTGTGAACAGCCTAGCTCAAAAACGAAAGTGGTAGGAAACTGAAACTACGTATTTAAGGTATGTATATTCATGGGATGTTACAGCAACTTCTTCGTCAAAATCGACTGACCGGAGGTGACACATTATATAATCGATTTTACACTTTTTTACAATTTTTTCTAAAACGGCTCTAACGATTTTGATAAAACTTGCTGGAAGTCTTTTCCTTAAAGCCATATGACTTTTCGTTTATGTAGAATATCACGGAGGAAATGGAGGGAAAAAAGTTATGATGAAAAGAATATTTTATTTGCGCATAACTAATTTTTTTAATTTAGTAATTTTTTTTTCATTTTTTTTTTAAATTGATAATTTTTTTAATATGCGTAGTAATTAAATTTCCTAAAAAAACAATTATTTAAATTTGGCCTATATAAGTAAAGATACAACGTATCTCATAATGGCTACTACACCCTAGATGGAAATCCGAGTGCGTCCGGAAGGAGACGAATGCGACTGAACCTCCCTCTACGCCGCCAACCTGTTGTTAACAAAACGCTCTGTAACAGTGTATTGTAAAAATATAATAGTAGAAATTAACTTAATAATTTCTACTTTTATATTATTTAATGGAAACAAAATTATTCCATGGAAACTAAATCGAAACTTATAATATAAATATATTTTATAACATATCAGCTTGACAAACAAAAAATATTTAGTGTACAGAATTGTTGTACAAAAGTTATTTAAAAAACTAATTAATTATAATTTTGTGAGAAAATACCTGAAGAAGTGCATTCAGCTGAGTTTATTGCGAGTAGTGCTCATGTGAACTCTTTAAAATAATCTTAAAGATCATTATTATAGATTGGGAAGGGAAAGTTGTATGACCGCACCAGGTTTTTTACCGGTATTTTAGAGACTCAAGAATTTATGCTTGGAATATTCCATTTGTATATTGCTAACAATTAATTTATATCCCTTTTGGACTTCATGATAATTTAAATAATTATATTTATTTATACTTTAAATTTATTTCTCCGTTACACTTAGTGATAATATTATAGTGAAGTATTAATAATAAATGTGAGGAGAACGGCAGGAAACTCATTATGTCGCTATAGTTTTCTCATTTTATAAGTTTTGAATCTAAATAGAGCAACTACTTGATAATTTAGCTAATACATTATCAAGTCTTTCTAATTTTATATATATAAAAAAAAAAATTGAAACACTGAATAAAAAAAAATAAAAAAATGAGCGGTCCATCCCATTAAAACCACATTTAGAATATCTTTGTGTAATTCCTAATCATTCCGTCCGGATTTTGTTTTCATGTTTATATTGAGCAGAAACTAATTTAATTTATTCTGAATGTTGAGTTATAGCATTTATTGTTATTATCGTTCGTACAGATAAATGTATTAATAATCCGAGCATTATTTTTTTGTAAAAGTTTGACGACGAATATGCTTTCAATAGAATCGCATTCGCTCTTTCTTGGCCCTCTTTCCAGTACCAACACAATAAACCGCTCAAAGAAGTGCTTTACAAGGGAAGACGATTTTCCAATGACGCTTCTCCTGGAGTTTTTCTTACATCTTCCGCCTACTGAAAAGGGCGGTAGTTTTGCCTGGAGTTTCCTCCACCGATTTAAAAAAACGAATACTGAACACCGAGAAAAGAGAATTTTTTTCGCTTCCATATGTGACCATATCAGAAAGCTTTTTGGGATAAGCAGGTCTCATAATATATTATTATGTTCTCTTGAATGTCAGCAGTAAATATGATTTCCTTAAACAGAAGTTTAAGGTTTAATGAGTAACATTAAATAAAAAAATACACAAACAAAAAAAATAATAATCTAAATCGAATAAACATAAAAAAAATCCACACACATCAATATCTAAACGTGATGATAAAATTGAAACCACAACTATTTATTTTTTTCCAGCCAGATATATGATTTTTATGAAATTGTGTATTCAGTTGCTTTTTCAAAACAATATGGCTAGTATATATCCAAATTTGAGTATTGAAAAGTAATTAAGTCAATTTTCATTTAGAATTTTGCAATAAATCCATCCACATTTACTTTTTAATTTACTTACCACATATTTAGGGAAGGCATTGTAACCGGGTCAAATTTTCAAAACATCATGATGTGAAAAAACGCATTTCCAGTCATTGTTCTGTATAACTATGCCATGATTATCTTTTAAATAGGTGGAACAATTTTGCTGCATTTTTTTTTTCGTTTTTAAAGGGTTTATCCCACAATGCCTGTGTACCAAATTCGTCTCCCTGTGTGCAATAGTCCAAAAACGAGTTTTTCTTAAAACCGTGGCGCCAAAACGGCTCTGGAGATTTTGATGAACTTGCCTAAAATCTTCTCCTCAATGCCCTTTTAATTGGCCTATGTGGTATCTCCCCGATAAAAATTAGGAAACAAAGGTTTCTGTGGAAATCCGTTTAGTTTTTTTTTTTTGTTTTTTTTCGAATAACTTGAAAACATTATATATCCAGGAATATTCCAGATACTCATTTGAAACATAAATAAATGGTCTAAAAAGATAAACTTAAAAAAATCCTTATAGGACCAATATTAATGAAAGATACAGCAAACGATTTTTGAATTGGAGTTTGCATTCAAAGCGGTTAGGAAAGTCGTATGGGTGGGCAATCTAGATAGTTTAGAAATGGAACGGAAAATGGGTCTTATACTTTAGAGTTATGGAAGTATTTAACAATATACGATTTTATTTTAAACATAACCATAATATACCAACGGGTAATTTTATATTATTATTTTCATATTATGGTAATTTTATATTATACAATTATGAAATAGCAGTGATTTACTGGGAGTGTAATTTACCTACTATTATGAATTTTGAATATGAATGAGGAAATAATCGAAATAAATCTATTCTTTTCATATCGACGTTTCGGATCTCATGCCATCGTCAGGTACATATTTAATTGATTTTAGAGTTAACTGATATGCTGAACCCTTATATGGTTTGCGTATGACTCATATAAAATTGAGGAAGGTTCTTTGGTGAAGCTTATTTAGCCTTTATTAATAAATCCCATTTATAATTCATCATCTAAAAACCTAAAGAGGATGAATCGAAATATATTTTATAAAAATATTACAAAAACAGATAGAAAAATACATTACAATATTACAAATAGTAATATAATTAAAATAATACTATATTCACTTATAATATACTTGTAAGTAATAGTACATAACAAGTAAACATATAAATGGATAAGTAATATAGCTAAATATACATAAAAATATAACTAAATAAATATAAATAAGTAAGGAGACCTAAGATAAGGAAGAAATATGAAATAGGATACGAAAGTAAATTAGATGGAATTCATAGTGCTCTACGTAGAGAAATGAGAAGATATGCCAAAGTGAATACTATGAAGGAGAGGGTAAATAAAAACTTGATGTCTGAAACTCTATAATGTATTATTTCCTCTTTGAACATAAAATGTATAAAGCCTTTCATTAATTGAGATTAGTGCAGTCTAGACTTTTTAAGACGCAACATATTCCTAGAAATGTTGAGTTGGAACATATTTAATTAAGTTCCTATGATTTGAGAGGAAAGAAAGAAAAAAAAATCTTTACCGATATATTTTTTTGTCTTTTTATTAAAAATAACTTCATTTTGTAAATACATTCCTCTCAACGCCGAACAAGATTTATTTATCCCTTATTCGAAAAAAAGTTTCAGCTTTAAATCAATAAACTCGAGAAAAGAAAACATCAAAAAGTTAACTGACCAAACAACCTTGAGTGAGCTTGACATATTTTAAACAACCAAATTTTCCAAGATGAAAACTGGGTAAACGTTGGAATAAATGCATTGAATCTAACGGAAGTTACTTTGAATACAAATAATATCGTTGAAGTTTGTTTTTGTTTCATTTTCCACAAACCCTAGAAATAGACGTTTCATATGTTTCAACCCAATACATAACATAAGTTCAATAAAGAGTTGAGTAATTTTTATATAAGTAATGTTACTTTATTATAGTCATTTATTGTTGTTTTTCTTTTATGCGTTCAATTCATACGTTTATATATATATTTTTTCATAGAACAACCATTTTTAATTTGTTTGCTAGTGTACTTTGGTCAACACACTAGATAGAACTTTTCTATTATTTTATTTACATATTTTCTTTAATTTGACCTAATCAATATTTATATTTTATACCAACACGATAACAATATTCGATACGATAACATATTTTTGAGTAAATATCCTAAACATTTTTTTGAGACTTGAAATTTAGATGATGAACCTTAAATTTGACAAAAGGTGTATCAGACTTGATAGGATTCCCATATATATATATATATATATATATATATATATATATATATATATATATATATATATATATATATAATTATTTATGATCAACAACATTATAATGGCTGTTCATTATGTTAAATGGGATTATTAGTTAAATTATAATATTGACCAATATGGATTAAGAAATTAAGGTACCACTTAATTTCAAATTTGTTTTACACATAATATAAGGCATACATTACTATTAATTAAATAATTTAATTGAAGCTGAGAATAAGATTGTTTTGAAACAATTTTTTTTTTTTGCAAGATTGAAAAATAATATAGTATATTATTTATTCAGATAATTTATCAACTCAGTATATGTTATATTAATATTCATTGAATATGGTTTATGAAAATTTTCTTTTTTTTATATAGAATTTTAACATTCTCAGAATCAAGTTTATGACCTATTTCAACATGATGTAGTAATGATGCAGTTTTTTTAAAAATTATATTTAGTATTAATTTTATTTTTAGAATAATTAGTGTGTTGATAAATTCTTTCCTTTATATATTTGCCACTTCTTCATAGTGTATTCAAAAGCAATTTAAGCAATTATTTTAAATGCCACAGCTGCATTTTTATTTTCTTCCATTCATTTCCTTTTTAATCTATATTGATTGATATTATGAAAAATATAATAGTCAAGCAAATATTTATTTCATTTTTATTATTTTACATTAAAAGGGTTGAGATAGTTGAAGAGTCTGTTCATACTGTGGTTCATCTAAAATATATATATAAATAAATGAACTTTTATCATATTACGTCACAAATATATATAGTTTTTCTTTATAACAAATTGAAAGAATGATCTAAAAAGCGAATCTTACAACCGTTAGCAATGTGGCGTCATAAATAACTAAATTTAATAAACACTTTTCCCCCACATAAAAGTTAAATTAAACCGAACCCCAGTTATTCTGAACACATGATGACCGCCAAGAGAGAGCATTTCTCCGGGAGAACATCTGAAGAACTTTAATTAAAGCTTATATTTGTACAAATAACACAAGTAATTTAATTAAAACCGTCTTCAGCAGTAATACGGATAAATGATATGCTCAATAAATTGCGTAATTACATGTCTATTGAATGAAAGCTCAGTATGTAATGTAATGCTCAATTGAAACTATGATGTCGGTAAAAATGAATGGAATTCGACGATTTCCTCTATTAGTTTGTAAAAAAAAAAAAAAAAAAAAAAAAAACACAAAAAAACACAAAAAGGAGCGATGTCCCTTTTAATTAAAAAGTTGAATTTATTAAAATGGCTAGACCGTCATTGGCCCAGCAGATGGGTTGAGACCCATCCCCAGAAAAAGAAATGCAGAAGGCGAGCTCGTTCAAACGGCCGGAAAACCTAATGACCAAAATTTATTTTTTCAAAGGTGATAATTTAAAAAAGAAAATAATAATAAAACGTAAAAAAAAAAAACAATTAAAAAAACTCATCAACTCAAGTAAGGAAATTGCGTATGTTCTGTGTCAAAATTAGCTTTAGACATAAAAAAAAGTAATTACTTAAAATTTCATTTAAATATAGATTGCTGGTGTAACAGGACGGATGTTTTGATGGTTTTGTATTTAATTATTCAAATAAACACTGAAATTAGTGCTGGGTTTTCCTTATTGTTTTAATCACGGTACAGTTTGTTTATTCCTAGTTCCTCTCTTTTTCAATTAACAACAACTATCTACCTGTCATGCTCATTTTAACATACACTATATTTTTTTTTTTATTTCAACGAACATTAAAACAGACCAGTAATACTTTTTTTTATATATTGTTAATATTACTGCCCTGACACAACACAGCATAGCACGCAATCATAACTTTTATTATGAAAATACAAAAATGTTGGATAAAGTAAAATTATTAAAAAAAAAAAATAGAAGAATGATCGCTTATCAGGGACGCGAGCACACAAACAAAAGTCATAAATAGAATCATCTTTTTAACACGTTCAATGAAGCATAACATTTTTTTTTTTTAATTATTATAGAATGTTTTAGAATTATTAATCAATAAGACGAATGAACAGAATCTACAATTAATAAAAATGATTCAGGATGGTTACCGCAATAATGGCGAAAGCACTCAATGTTGATGAAGAGGACTTAAGAATCAGTTAAGCTCCATCAAGCCCTAATTTCGATGCTCCGATTGTAATTAAACAACAATATGCTTCCAAATGAAAAATACTAACAGAATTTAATATTTTTGATCGATACGCTTTTACATGTACAGGTTTTTTTTGTTAGTGCTAATTGATATAAATTTTACTTTTAATTTTTGAACTTTATTTTCAATTTATTATTCTCTTATGTACATTTACTGTAATATACATTGTTTTGGTAAATCGGGATGTATTTTTTTTTTCATGAAAAAGAATCTTAATTATTGATATAATAAAATCTGGTGGTGGTACGAAGAGGCGTAAAGTCTGGGAGCCCCTGGCTTTAAGGGCACAATTAAATAATTTCGATTAATAAAAACAATCATGCTGAATTAGTAGTTTTAAATAATATTCAGAGAGGTCTAGGAGAGGGGATGAAACAAGCATAATAACCATTAGAACAAACTTTAATTCCTAGAAAGTGGGTAGTCACATAGAAATATAAGAAGAATGTCACTCTTTTTTTAAGTTTCAAAAAAATTGTCTCTATGAGTACAAATTTAAGACGAAATTAAATTGCAGATTATGGATACAATGTCAAAAAAAGTGGAGAAGGATATTTGTAATATAATGATAGAAGGTATGAAATACACAAGGCACAAAATATATAAATTAATTGTTATTGGATAATTGTTGAGTATATTTTTAAAAATAAGTATGCGAATACTAATAATGTTGTTCTGCAATTCAGAGGTTGTCCTGAAGATGGGGTAATTCCTCGAAACGTTGAAAAAATAATACAAGAAATTTATTAATAAAAGGGAAGATTCAAGAAGAAATTTAGTTCATCAATCTACCAAAAATGAAATAGATCAACGAAAACCATCTTTAAGATAATTTCATAAATTGTTTATGGTATGGTAGGGCAGAAATATGGCACATTTTAATGCTTCAGTAACTTATAAAAAGAGATAGAATTTTGTAATTAATCTGATAGAACCTACTTTCATTTAAAAAAAATAAATAAATAAATAAAATCATAATAATTATATTTTCTCTAAAATACCGGTAAACAATTTACTAATTGTCGCATTTTCAAACCTGTCCAAAATACGAAAAATTCAAATTCAGATATTGAGTATGAATTAAAACAAGTTTGTTTTTATTCACTTGAACTAACAGCAATGTGATGTCCGTTATATATATATATATATATATATATATATATGTATATATATATATATATATATATATATATATATATATATATATATATATAATTACTGCCTGTTTATTTACTTTATTATTACTTTTTTATCAATTTCGTCGTGTACCATTAACCTCTAACTAGTTCCATTATGATGGATAACCAAACTAAAGGCAAGTTTAATAAAATATAATAACTTTTCTAAAATGGTTTTAAACATTTTTTTTTCTTTTGACTCCTGCGGTTGCCAATGCCATTTCTTTCAAAATTAGAAAAATTACTTCTCATAGTACATACAACAACGTTAAAAATAAAAGTTGTACCTTTTTCCGAAAATTGCATGTCTCGATCTAATGTCAATGCTCACTTTCACATCTTCCTACGCGCAAACAATTTCTTCCGAAAGTTCTCGAAATGTTAGAGCAGCCAAATATTTAACCTCGAGGTGAAAGTGATTGTTAAACTATTATTTCCTTTTGTAATTTACTACTTATTAAATAATTTATTATTGAAATAATGTAACCGTCTTAGTTGCAATAGTTTTTTTTTTTTCTTAACTAACCATATTCCATTACAGGAATAATACGAATTATAAGAATTGTTATATTATTATTCCTATAATTCGTATATAATATAACAGGTTTTTGCACATAAGATTTGACACAATCATATTGGAAATAATTGCTTTAGATGTGTTTACAGAATTTTTTTAAATATTTATTTCGGATTCAGGCATAATCAGGACAGAGACAATAAAATCACATAATTGTAGACAATGTGTTGAACATCTGACATCAAGAGTCTATAAAGACAAATAGACTAAGGATAGTTCCACACTCCAAGACATCTGCACACACTCTGAAGAAAAAGAGAGGCTACATAACAACAGACGGGAGAGTTTATATTAAAACTGCTGATCAAATAATATTATAGTAAAATCATAGAAAAAGACAATAGCCCCTAAATAACAAATGAAAGAACAGATTTACCGTTTAAAAGATTTTAAACTTTTTTGTTAAGAAGGAAAAGTTGAGGGTTAGAAAAAAAAAATGATCGATAGGCTAAGAAAAATAGGAATGGCCAGTTTCAGATCAAGACCATATTATCAGGGAAAACTAGTAATGATTAGTGAGAAACTATCGGCCATTACTGCAAGTTTTAAACTGCTTTAACGGGATAAGCTAGTTTGATGAAGCCACAGAGGCGAAGAGGGTTTGAGTTGAACGGCAATAATCCTATTAATTTTCCTGCTCACTCACCATGCACATATTTGAGTTGCCGACTGCTAATCCTTCACAGGGCCTAACAGATTAGTCTATCTTAGTCTCTTATCCCAGGTAGCCATTTAAGGCGATAGTTAATACAATGTCTAATTCTTGTATGTAAGGGAGAAGTCTCTCATTTGTCTGGGAAATCCTAATCGTTAACGGATAATGTCCATCATACATGAAAATACAAAATGCATCGTAGATAGTGTACCATAAAGAGAAATACCTCCAAGGGAGTACTGGTACTGAAAACTACAAGAAATTGGTATCTGGCCATTCGTTCTTTGTAACGCCTATTTCTCCAGATATTGCAGCACGAGTACGCTCTACTTGTAGCAGAATAAGATGGAACCTTATCACATTAGTAACTTCATTTTCTTCGATTTTATCTGCTGGAACCTTGTCATTCCTATGGATCGAAATTCCCCAAACAGAGGTTTTTTCATCTGCATATGGGGCTGACGTTAAATTATTTATAACTTTTAAATTTTAAAATTCGCATGAAAACAAAATGTATCGGGGGTACAAATAAGTTTCCGCCGTTTTTTATAAAAAATCACCAAGTTATTGTAAACAAATGGTACATTACATTTTATTTAAAATATTGCCCACCACTAGCTACTGCTTTTCCCCATATTTCTGGAAGCATTCGGATATCACGTCGAGAAAAAAACTTTTCATTTTTTGAGACTCCATGAATCGATCCAGCTTTTCGAATCTTCATATGATGTGAAGCGCTGCTCAGACAGACCATAGGCCATCGACCGGAATAGGCGGTAATCACTAGGCGCAATGTCTGGGGAATACGGCGGGTGGGGTAGGACTTCCCAGTTCAATCACCAGTGACTATACGGTGGGAAAAACCTTTTATTTTATGCCTGGCAAGCAGCATTTCAGATGTGCTCAATCGGCGTTCAATGTCTCTTGGCTTCATTTTGTATCATTTCCAACGATTTTAAACGATGTGAAATTGCTTATTGACTCACTCCTAATGTAAGTGCAAGTTCTTCTTGCGTTTGGTACGAATCTTCCGCCAATAATGCTTCCAATTCTGTGTCTTCATACACTTTCGGTCGGCCACTACGTTCTTTGTCCTCCACGTCAAACTCGCCGTTTTTAAACTTTTGAAACCACTCACGACAACTTCTCCCACTTAAAGCAGCATCACCATATGTTTCTACAAGCAATCAATGGGCCTCAGCTGCAGATTTATTTAAGTTAAATAAATAAATCAAAACTTCTCCCAAATGGCACTTATTCGGAACAAAACTTGACACTTTCGCATGAAAAAAATACGTACTGCTAACACAAAGTTACTACTGTTTAAGGTTATGTTATTGCCAGATGTCCAAACTTGCCATGTGCTGTTGCTCAGCTGACATTTCAACATAATCTTGTCGGTGAAGCCATCTCTCGACAACGGCTGAAACTTATTTGTACACCTAATAGTTAAGCACGAGAGAAATTATAAGTATTTTTAGCTTTAAAGTATTAACTAGTAGTTAATAGTATAAAAAATCTAACTGCGAACTACAAGTTAGGAAAAGTAGTTGCACATGGTTAAACATTAACTTACATATGTAGCTAGCAATTGAATCTAATATTCAATAATTAATAGTTGGTAATTACTACATTTTACGTATTATGATTACATTTTGCACAACTCTGCTTAGTGTTACTGATCGATAGTGATGAAAGCATGTTTGTTGCCTTGTGAGTGGGAAATATTAATGTTGTATTGTAATGGTTGTATGTGTAATACACACAAATATATATATATATATATATATATATATATATATATATATATACACACATATAAAAGTGTGTGTATGCAATATGGAAGGATAGAAGTTTTGAATTTATTTCCATGATTCGCTTTTTTTTTTCTTTCATTTTTTTAACGAGACGTTTGAAATGTCTTTCGGTGTTGGATGGAGGAGCCTTAGCGAAGAGGGAAGTAATTCATAACTGGCAGCTCTCTCCTTTCTTTCCACTTTCGACCTTGTCTTACAGTTTCCTCTGTCATGTACGCTAGAGTCATGTATTTAATACAAAACGCACATGTCATATATAGATTAATTGATCTTTTTTTATTTTGTTAAACGTGATTGATTACTATCCAAGGACCAGGTAATCTCTAATAAATATCTATGTTATGTATTTTACATTTAAACATAATGTAACCTTTCGGCCTCGTAGTTGGCCATCATGAAACATTTTTATTTTTATCATTTTATAGTTTAATGAATTGTAGGTAATATTAAAACATTTGATTTTTAAATATATTATACATCTACTGTAAAGATATATCCAATATCTGAAAAAAGCCTAATATAATAGCGTGCGTGCGCGTGCGCGCGTGTGCGTGTGCGTGTGTGTGTGTGTGGTAAGCCTAGCTCAAAAACGAAAACTTGTACGAAACTAAAATTAGATATTTAAGGTAGGTATATGTCTGGGATGTAGCAGCAACTTTTTTTGCCGAAATCGACATCGTATATCGTATATAATCGTACATCGTATATAATCGATTCTACACATTTTTGCTATTTTCTCTAAAAAGGAACTAAAGATTTTGATCAAGCTCGTTAAGTCAACGTACAACTGAATGTTCTTTAATATCAGCTAGGTCTTATCCTCATTGAAACAGTCTGGCAGGACTTATTCACCGAATTTCCAAAATCGCATCCTCTTAAGTACCTTTAATTTTGTTTATTTTAAATAATTAACCATCTTTCATTATTATTATTAATGAAAAATGGATATGTATAAACAATTAAAAAAGTTTATTATTAGCTAAAGGAGAAACAAGGAGAAATATTTTCCAAGATCGAAAACAAATTTCCGGAAACAATGAAAGAGAGATAAATAAAAATAAACTGTGGAAGAATTTTATAATTAACTAGAGAAGAAATATTTACCCAGGTGAATTGAGTAATTGAAATCAAATTATCGAAGTATTAATATAAATGTATAATATCCCGCTTGAAAGCTAAAAATTTTAGGAAAATTATTATCTTGCATACAAAATCGTGGAAGATAATGGAAAGTGACGAAAAATGCATAAAGCGTGATTTCTGTAGATAATAATAATATAACATAATAACATAATAATATATTAAGTATAATAATATATACTTTCATATTATTCAATTGAAGCTAAATGCAATTTCACAGAAACTAAATAGACACTTCTAAAATATATTTCAAGCAAAGTGGTAAGTGAATGTTGCGAAATGCGCGCACCAGATTTTCTATGAACAATTTGCTCAGAATGTTCTTAAATAGAATCGAATAATATTTTAATTCATAAAATAACACGAATACACTGTTCCATAAATATTATTGCGGATGTGATATTTGATCGTCAGCTATTACAAATACATAACACAAATAAATTACTAATGTATAGTAATATTTTATTTATTGTGTATATATATATATATATATATATATATATATATATATATATATATATATATTGTATATATATATATATATATATATATATATATATATATATATATATATATATATATATATATATATATACAATAATATATATATTACTTTTTATAAATAATAATATATTACTTTCAAATATAGAGTACAATAAAAAAAAAAGCATTATTTTAAAATATATACTGTACGTACCTTATAATATTAAGCATTATATTATATAAACTATAATGATGTTTAATCCTATGTTGTAAAATAACTTTGAATGGATAAATCTTATAATTCCAAGAGATTTAGTAGTGTTTACCATTTTCTGTCCAATTGAGATTTAGTAGTATTTACCATTTTCTGTCCAATTGTTTTTTTGTTTTTTTCAATAATTCTATTAGTTCGGAATTAATCAGAATATATATATATATATATATATATATATATATATATATATATATATATATATATATATATATATTAATGCATTTTACAAAATTCAGATTGTATAGAAAATCTAAATATAAACTAAAGCGTATTTTTCTTTGAGTTGCAAATTAGGCAGTTGCTTCAGTTTATATGCGGCGATTACTTATAAAATGGGCTCAATCCACTATTTTCAAAAAAATGTTTTTCTTTTATTTTAGGCGAATAATTAAGTTCTCGATGCACTACATCACCTAGCAAAGCCGCATTCACTAAAGGTGTCTCAATCCAGTAAAAAAATGGGTTCAAATTCCAGTGTAAAAATGTGCTAATCTGGGTCCAACAGGGAATAACCTTATGTTTTTTGGTGTTTCTTGTAAATGTATTGAAAATAAATTGAGCCAGTTTTGAAACTAATCAATCGCATGTAATTTAAAAGAAAAAAAGTCGCATCTTGCTTTAACGAAATGTTCTTACATAACCAAATATATATTTTAAATATATATACAGTGGAGTCTCTATAGTCCGATACTAGCCAGTCCGACACGGCTAGTAGTCCGACAATATTTTGCTTGGAACATGAAGCGTTCATGTTACCGAATGTCGGTTTGTGCGAGGGAGAAGGAAAGATGTACTGTCGCAGTCATAAATACTTTAAAGGATCTAAGTGTAAATAGTACATATAGTGATTATTGATTGGATCTGTGTGGGAAATAGAACTTGGAACCTGGTTACCGGAACAATTTTCTCTTGAGGTTCGTTTTGAAGCCCCACCATGTGCACCCTGAGATAGAAAAACAGATACGGGGGTCGCCCTCGGGGCCTCCATCCATCTGGATTTACGGAATGTAATCATTCCAAATGGTACTACAGGTTGACGCCTGCCGGGGGTCACAATTGCGGTGGTGCCAGGTTCTCCTTTGGGATTTGCCTGGTGTTGAAGTAGTGGTATTGGTTAATGAGGCCAACTGGAGTGGGACTGTATAAGACCAAACACTTCAGTTGGTGTCATACTGGGTAAGTAGGTCTTCCCCCATATTCCATCCTTGTACAAGATGGTGAGACGGTGAGAAGTAAGATGGTTAAGGCTTTAGGCTCAGTGAAAGCCTTTCTTCGTTCCCGTCTCACCTCCATCATGCTCACTGTCTCAGTTCATTATTACTCTACACAGTAAAACATAGTTTTTGACTAGCCTATCGCTTTTTGCAGTGTTTAAAGCTCCTACTTGCAGTTGAATTATGTCTGAACCCGGTGGAAGAGAAAAAAAGTGGGCACTGTAAATGTTGGCCTTCTGAAATTGTGTGATTACTATTTTTCTCTGATACACATAATGTAAAAAGTAAAATATTTTAATATGATATGTACATATATGTATGTATAGACCTTTCATAATAAATACATACATATCGAGTGTCTTCGACGTTTTTATTTAGCCTCCAGTAATCCGACAAACCTCCATAATCCAACATGCCTGGTCCCACATATATCGAATTATAGACTCAAATGTATAATTATATACGTGTAATTGTGTTTTCTGTTTTACGCCATCCCTGATTCCGAGAAAATCTCCAGGAGACGGAACTTCTGAAGTGACGCCTTTTCTGTATCTCATATCTCATCTTGCAAGGTTCTTCGTGTGGATGGCTCCGCCTTCTACACCAGCACATATGTCTCCTTCATACCGATCTCCTCCGTGGGGAAGGGGCCTTACACTTCAAAATTGAAGTTTTTCTTTACCTACTAATTACTAATTAATTATTATTATTACCATTGTAGTTGCTCATGTTATATGAAAGTCACCCCTAAAACTGACGAAAGAAGTAAATTAAAAAAATTGTAAAACACACCTATTCGGATTTAGTTAATATTTCATTCTCCTTTTTCTCCGGACAAAGAATACAGATAACGCATGGGAACGGGATATCATGTTCAATTACTTTAAAAACTTAATAAGTTAAAAAAAAAATTGATAAGACAGCTGTTTAGCAAATCATATAAATACATATTTATGACCTACAGTAAGCATGTAATATACAAATTGAATCAGCGACAAAAATACAAAAACGAATAAGGTAAAATAAAAGTGCAAAACTAAATCCTCTAAATTCTGGCTCAGTGCGTCACTAAATAACAATCGACGTAAAATACCCTAAAAAGAGTGGAACGGGAGGGGGGATGGCCAACTGGAAGCTTCCAATATCAATACATCACTCAACAAGCTCCTTCCAAGCCATCTTCGCCACATCAGATTTGGGACAGCGTACACATCCGGTAACCTCTAGTTAGTATATGTACTGTCAGCATCACGCACCATCGGAGGGTTCCCCCTCCCGCCCCAACAGCAATCTGTTCAAGGGTCAGTACCCACTTAATATAAGCTAGATTTGATCGCATAAAACTGATCACAGCTCACAAGGGAAAGTAGCGAAATAAGTCACTGAAAAGCAACGGCAATTTGTGTTTGTCTAAGAAATATTACTTTTTGGAAAAGTATTATTTTTTGTACGCTTTTAAACTAAGAATTGAGATTAAATTATCTTGTCGGATAGCCTAACCTATTTATTCTCTTAAATATAAAATTACACGATGTTGATTAGTTAAATAAAAAGTTCAGTTTATAATAACCAATTAAAAAATCGGGCGCCAAATTCTACAAACTGAATTATTAACTCAAAAGTGGGTTTATTTTAAATTATAATCTTCATCAGGTGCGTAAAAATTCGAAAAGGGCTCATCTCGAATTTTGTTATAAACTTTTAAGTTTATGTTTTATAATATAAGCATAATGTTATTTCAATGCTCCGATAAAAATCGCAGAAGAATCATCTAAAATTATCGATTAAGGAATATTTTAATAATGGAATCTTTAAGATCACATACAAATGCAGAGTTCTAAATATTAAATAAATAAATATAATTTAATTTTTTTTTAATTATTTAATTTAAAAACAAAATATTAAATAATAATGACATATCATAATGCTGAACCTGAATAAGAAATTTTAATATTAAACCCAGATTACAAATTTCGTTTATTATATTTATGGAAATTTGCAACTTAATTATAAATATACAACAAGTAAATTTGGTTTCATTACTATGGCATGACTTGTACATAAGCTAACCACTGGTAAAACTCCTTAGCTAGTTCTATAATATATCTTTGTCTTAAATTTATATTTAATTTTTTTAATTTAAAAGGCCTGAAAAGTAATCTTATGAATATTTCTATTTAAGAAAATAGTATCATTTTATTTATTTATTTTTTTTAACTAGAGGGGTTAGAATTATATCACAAGAAAACAAAAGTGTATTTTTAACTGCGAACAGTTAAAATTAATTATATATAATGATTTAAGATATATTTTCGTTTCTTCCAAAATATTATTTGGCCGCACTTTGTGTCACTACCAAAAGCAAATATTGTCCAGTTAATTATTTTTTAAGGAGGAATGAAGTTAATAATATAAAAATAATAATAATAATTTATTTTAGTGATATTAATTTATTATTATGTGAAAATTATTTATTTAAATAAAATACTGAAAATCAGACTTTCGAATTCTGATATTTAATTTAGATTTCAAAAATCCAGATTTTAAATATTCGTTAATTCGGATATCTGAATCCAAGGAGGCAAGAAATTCGAGTTAAAATAGGTTATTTAATACTTATATTTAAACTATCATATAATTTTTTTTTTCTGTCAGTTAAACTTTTAAACCTATCCTTAAAAAAATAACTAAAAAATTCCATGCATATAATATATAAAACCATTTTATCATTTATACGATTCAATCATCAATTTCAGAAAAAAGTGCTCATCATTTTCTCCGTACTAACCATAACTCAAGCGGAAAGCGAGACCATATTGAACGAAGCATCCATTTTGTTTCAAAGGCACAAACAATATGATTGATTGGGGTCCGTCCCATCCTTTCCCCTTTTTGTTGAAAAAATATTTACAATAGCTTTCTTTATGACCAGCCTTAAAGTGAATTAAACGTTTTATATCCGACGGAGCCAGAGGAAGCGAGAGAGGGGAGATTCCAGGCTTCTGGAATCTACAACTGGATCTACAACAGGGAGTCGAGTCGAGTCTAGGCACGATGGCGTCGCGATTCTGTCATGCTAAAATCAAGTTGTCAATTCGTTCGTTGAAAATAACGTATATCATGGAAATCTATAATAATAAATGGGCAATTATTTAAATAAAAATAACATTTTATGTTAGGTATTTCTAGTGAAATGTATAAAGCATTTTTTTGGCACATGCCTATCGAGGATCGCAATAATTTTAAATAATAGGATGTTAAAGAAGTCAGTACATTTTTACTTTATATGAAGTAGTTCATAGTTTAGTGCTAATGATGTTTATGTTAACATTAGTTTTAGATTTGGCAACAAAATCTCAGGATTATCTTCGGAACTCGACATTATCATCAAACGTTTTGTCCCAAAATGTCGGGCAATTAGATTAGCGGTTTCATACGCTCATATCTCGGTCATCTATGAAAAAAAAAAGAAAAGTTGAACAATTGTTTTTTTTTGTTTATTTATAATTATTTGGAAATGAAAAACCATAGTGTAATAATTTTCAGCGTTTTAAAACTTATTAATATTTTGTTTATATATCATTTTCATGTCATTATTATTGTAAATTTGATTAAGTCAATTAAATATCGGATATTTATAACTGAAGTTACTTAATTATTTATATTTTTAGGATATACATAATTAGAAGAATCCGAAAACAAAACCTTAAGGTTCTCAAATACAAGTAAATAATTAAACGTTCAACGTTCCGCCGATTCAGACATCATCAAGGCAGAAAAGATAAGAAATTATATAAATGCAGACTATAATCTTACATCATTGGTATGTATTTATGTGATCTTGTCTTTAAATTGTATTAGAGAGACCTGCTAATAGTTTTTTTTTTTTTAATCTTTCAATCTTAATTTATTTCTGCTTTCTTTTATTAATAACTTTTATATTTTTTCTTTAAGGTGTGATTTATATTTCCATATTTTTTTTTTTTTTTTGAACTGCTGATTTAAATTAGTTCTTATTATCTATTTTTAAATTCAACTATTTTTCTGATAGTTTAATTAAACTTTGAACCAAAAAATTGCCCAACTATAATGATTGTATAAATTACTTTTCAAAAATACACTACGCAACTTGTTTTAAAACAATAAATATTCTCTCTTCAGGGCTTACTATCGAGGAAAAGAAAAAAAAATGATAAAAGATAATCTTTTGCCGATCGTTCTGGCGAGTACAAAATACTTTAATTTGAACAAATTAATTAAGCTTCATACGACCAATCTAAAAATTGACACTCTTTATTCCTGCAAGAGAATTGAACCGAGCTCAAAGCATCTCTGAAACACATCCTACATGCGGTAAATCTAAATTTTAACAAGTACGATCAAAATCTATCCTAACTCCCTTTATTAAACCATGATATACGTTGTATACGTCGAAGTATGAGAAATCTAAAAAAATTATGACTTTGACTGGCATTATATCTTCTCTCCACGAATGATATGTGCGCCCCATTTTTTTTTTCTCTCTCAGAAATAAAACGACTAAAAATGACAAATGGCACAAGAAGATATTTTGAAGAATTTTAGCGTGCCGATAATCTAAATAGTTGATGAAATCGATTCCGAACGATAATGACCATAAATAAAGCTATAAATTGCTCTATAGAGGGGTGGCAATAAAACTGGGATAATTTGCCAGAGCACTACAGGGTCCGGCGGCAAGCTGACCCCCAATTCCCCTAACCCCCACAGTCGGAGTTTTCTAAACAAATACACCAAAGACAAAGAATGGTAAACAATAAGGTTTTTTTCCTGCGCATTGCCACGTAGATCAGGAAAAAGGAATTTCTAAAAAGACATCTTATATTACGAGTATATTACCTGAGGACCGAGCCATGCTCGGAAATTATTTTATAATTTCCACCGATCCGCAGCTTTCGACAGATCTTTTCTTGTCTGATCCTCATCCTTATGGAATTCCATTCCTCCTTCCATTCGTCGCTCCAATACTCTTATCACCTTCAAATCCCTCTTATTCAATCACTTATTTTCCATCCAGTTCCAAAAACATTGTAAATAGATTTTCAATTAGAGTATTAATACCTATTTCATATGCTAGAAGTTATTGCATTATGACTTGTTATAATTTTCATTTGTATTTATTTGTTGACTTTTCTTTTTTTTTTCTTTTTCTTTTTAATTATCTGTTAACGCATATGTTCCTATATCATCTACTCTAAGGCTCTGAAGCCCACTTATCATTGCCTGTAATTGTTATTCTAAAGGAACTTGTCCCAGAATAAATTAAGAGTTTATTATTATTATTATTATTATAATTAATTAGTTAACGTGGATGAAAAAAATAAAATAAAAAATTTTCATCACGGATCTACGATCGGAAAATCGTATTTAGATTTTATCCTAATTGGAGAAGCGTGCCGGAGTCGGTGGTCACTGAATCGGAGATTAAGGTATTTTGCAGAATAGCCGGCCAAAACAATTTCTTTGGTTTTGATATTTCGTTTCCTATTTATCTATTGTACATAGAAGTGATCAATTTTCAATCCTAAATACTTATATACTATGTTGACGTCCCCATGAAGGTATAGAAGGATCAATCTAATTAGGGATTGATAAATTATTTGCCACTTCCATAATTTTGTAGAAGGATCCATCTAATTAGGGATTGATAAATTATTTGCCATTTATATATTTTTTTACTACAAAAAAAGACAATTAATGATATCTAGTTAACAACCCCCGAAGAAAGGTCCATCCCGAAACATTATGTCTTGATTCCATATTACGGCCCTATATTAGGGTTGGAACATCGAAAGGAAAATATCAATATTCGATATCTTGATATATCGCAAAACCAAATATCGATACCCACAGATAATCGCAAGAAAAAATATCGATGTATCCAAAGCAAATGGATGAAAAAATAAAGAAAGTGCATCAAATGAGTATAATGTTAAACTGTGAAGAAGGTTATGAAATAATATAATTATTATTTATAAAACAATATTTTTATTAGCCATGAATCATTATAAAAAAAGATAGAAAAGAATTATACTTCAAAGAAAAAAAAAATGTTATAACATATTTTTATTTTGAAGAATTTTAGCCGTATTTGATATATTAAAGTCTTTTAGAAATTTTTCAAAAAAAAAAGTTTCAAACTTCTCAAATTTGTATTTATCTTAAAACTCTTCCGACTATATTCTGCATTCTCAAAACATTCATCTAAAAGCATGTAATTTATATGATATACATCTCAGTACCATCATCATTTATATAAATCATCATTTTTTCTTTATATAGGATTAATCAACATTATTTGTATGTAAATCGCATCTACTAATTATTGTTTGGTAATTAAATATTGTTTATTGTTATATTTACTGGTAAAACTTCAGAATAGTAACCCAACATGGAGGACATCTAAATTTTTAGGACCTATCTGATCTTAAAAGTCTAGAACTCCGCCATTTTGGAGTTACGATTCTGGAGTTTTACCGAATAAAGGAAATTGTTAAAATAAAATACAGTAGAATCTCGATAATTTATATGGTCAAGGGTTCGAAAGGTAAATATGAATTATCGAGATATCCAATAATCGGCTGTAAAAATTTAGGAAATAACAAAATTAATATAAAATTGTATTAATACGAATGGAAATACAAACGATATAGTTAGATCAACAAAAAAATTCGGTTATTTTCTTATGGTGCAATCCTTGAAGACGGATCTCATCGATGGCTTCGTTAAGCATGTTCAGGGCAGAAAATACGTTTACACAAACATCCGATTTTGCTTAGAAATGACACACGCTGTAGATGGATTATTTCATATAGCCATTTTAGAACTAATCGTCGGCAAATCAATTTCTTCTTCGTCTCCTTTCTATACGGAATCAAAATTTCCTCGTCAGTTAGGATCCAAGCTACTGCTAAACCTTTGTCAAAATAGGCGAAATTTCAAAAAGTCATGGGAGTTCTTCCCATTCCAAGTTTCCCATCCTTGATGCTTTCTAAGAGTTGCACACTACTTCCTTGCATTAAATGCCTAAAATCGTTTAATAATGGCCAAGTTTAGAGATTGCAGCTTAGAGGTTGTGCTGGGAGGCAAAAACAGAAGATAAACATCGCTGAGTGATGTGGTACTGTTGTGGGCCGTACAATTATCAATAAACAGTTGACAATTTTCGCTGTTTTTTATTCCATATCTGTATCCATTCGTTGAAAATTTAACTTATGATACATGCTTTTGTGTTTGCATGACAGGCGTTCGGTTAAAGTTTTTGTTTATAAAGCACCTTGCATTCGCGAATTTGCCAGTCATGAGCGAACTTAATTTTCCAGATCAATCTATGTGGTCAGCTAACAGTGTGGTTACAGGCTTTTTTTTACAATTTTATCAAAGAGAACTGAATAGAAAAAAAAAAGTGTAAACCGAGCGAAATTCATAGAAACGATTCCTCTCTCACTCACTCACCTCTCCTCTTGAAAAGATTAAGAGTTAACCAGATTTTTTATTTGGAAATTCGAATTATAAGGCGTTTACATTACTTGGAAGACGAAAATGAATACGAATTATCGGGGGAACCGGATTGCAGTGTTTTTATACGAAATAAATGGATACTTTCAAGAGACCAGAAAATCTATACGAATTACTAGGATATGAATTGCCGAGATTCTACTGTAATATAGTTTAGCATATGGTTTGATCGATATATCGTTGTAAAATATCGATATCATCGATATATCGGATGTTAAGATATCGATATAACATATCGGTTTTTCAACTCCGATATATCGATATATCGCTTGTCGATATTCCAATCCTACCCTATATCCACCAAAGTCGGAAATTAATTGAAAAAACTAGGATTAAACCCTTCATTTAAAATAGAAAAAAAAACCTATCCTCATATTTCCCTTCTCCTCAAGACAACAGAGACCCTTTCCAAAAAAGCGGATTATACGAACTAAATTGTAATCAGTTGACATCCGCATGATAGTATAGAAGGATCAATCTAATTAGGGATTGATAAATTATTTGCCACTTCTACAAATTTATAGAAATGGCAAATAATTTATTAATCCCTAATTAAATTGTAATGATTGTGCAGCCGAATACACGGGAAAACTGGAAGATCTCTAAATCAGAGATTAAAGGAGCATATACGTGCATATAATAACTCATACAGGATCACATTACATGGCAATATCTTATGTCTGCCACTATTCCACTTCCGTTTTCGTTACGCTCTTTCCACCTCCACTGTTTTCCCACCACACCTATTGAGAAAACCGGCTTTTGCCCAGACAGATCGGAGAAATACCCCTAGATGCTGCATCGCTGTCGCATGCTCCCACGGTGCTTTTACAATTTGGACATGTCCTTGCACGAATCAGCATGTGACAAAGGGATGTGAGATCCTGACGGGGACAGACTATTTCATGAAACGTAATAATGTGGAAACAAATAACGCACTAAAATTTTAATAGAAATTGAGGTTACTTTTTTAGTGGTCCCGTATTATCGTTATACAGAAACAGAAGTTAACTGAGAGGAGCAAATTATTACGCTCACAGGGTAATACATAACGGAACAAATGTTTGGATTGTACACCAAAGTCCGTATTATCTGATACTCGCTAAATCGAATGCCCGGTCGATCAAGGTCGTCAATAAATTATAGCGACAACAGTTATGATACAGTATAGTAAGTTTTATCCTATAACGTATTTTATATACGTCTATATTACAGTATAAATTATATACTGTGTAATACATTTAGCTTATGTAATGTTTAATGTAGATCTACAGATTGTATTTTCTACTTGTTAATTTGTACTAAAAATAAATATCTAGTAGATAAGTTGTACTATAAAAATAAATTACACATTTATGCGGTATTTACAGTTTTATGTCTTCTCTCCCTGTACTTTAAAAACACAATCATAAAATACGTTATTTTACAGTTTCAAATAACGTTTAAGATTTATTTACAATGATAGTACAATTGAATGGAAGGCGCACGTAGGTATAATGGTTTTATCTCAGAAATAGAATGTTTTCGGACTATCCAAATTCTCGATTAACAGAAAGACCCTCGGTGCCATCAAGTTCGGAAAATCAGGACTTTAATATATATTTTAAAGAGACAAACTGGCCAGAATACTTAATATATCCATCATATATGATTCAAACTTATTAACCATAAGGACCGATAAAATAAGAAAATACCAGGAACTTGCCCTAGCTAAAAGTGTTATATCACTTAGGTAAAGTATAATAATGATTCTAATAATCATCTCTTCCAATGGTCTTATTTTGAAAAGCAAAAGAGAGGGTACGAAAGATATTGACCTACAGAGATTGACAGTTGCTCAAAAAGCAGTACTGCTCGATACTTGCAGGATTGTGAGAACATTTTTAAATTAATAAGGTATCAACATTCCCTTAATTTTTTTTTTTTTCCGGAAGATTGATGTCACTCTGGAATTCTGAGAAGAAAAAATCGATATTTCTTTGCCGATATCATTTAGATATTGTTTTTATTAAGTAAAACATCACCAGGAGTTAAACATTAAGAAACGGGTTATCTCATAATCTCCGTCTTATTCGTTTAGAAATTTTTTTTTTAATTTTATTAAAAAATTAACGCTATTCTGGAATATCGATATTTCTGTGCCAATTTAATTAAATTATTGCCCTTATTAAGTTCATTTACAATATGATTTAAATATTAAGAAACTGGTTATCTTCTATTCAATCTTATTATCTATTTTTGTTTTTATTTACTTAAAAAATTAACGATATTCTGAAATATTAATATTTCTGTGCCTTTATAATTGAGATACTGTTTTTATTAGGTTCATTTACAGCAAGATTTAAATATTAAGAAACAGGTCATCTCTTTATAACCATCCGTTTCGTTAAGATATTTTTTCAATTTAATAAAAAAAAAAAAAAAATCCGTGAGTAGTAGAACTCCGTTAGTAAAGTCGTATTTTCACGTTAAAAAAAAATATAAAAACGAGGGGAGTAAGAAAAAAATTGAGACCCACAAAAGTTCCCTAACATACTGAACTTTATACGTACTTTTATTATATGGTTCTGCCTCTCCGCTGACCTTCGATACAGAAAGTCATTCAAACTCAAGATGTTTTATAGGTGCGCAAATGTTTTAAAAAAATCGGAAAAACCCAGGAGGGTGGGGGAACCAAGTCGAGACCCCCAAAGGATACTTCCCCAACACCAACTCAATTCACATATAATTTTTAGCCCTATAAACTAATATGGTGGAGCCGAAATTTAAAATGGAATTTACCCATTCTTTAATGGTATCGTTCTGCCTTGAAAAAAGTCCAACATAACAAATTTCAGCTCATTTGACCCAAAGGGGGCCGCTGGAGATGCTCAAATGTAGCGGGGAAAAAAAAAAAAAAAAAAAAAAATATATATATATATATACATATATATATATATATATATATATATATATATATATATATATATATATATATATATCAGACATCTCCAAATCTTCCATAATCGTGCTCTAGGGGTTATGAAACGGATAGAAAACGCAGTCCCGCCGCTCACCGCCGACTTTCGACCCACTGCAATAGTCTATTTTTTTCGAGAAAAATACGACTAATTAACGATACTTTTGAATATTGATATTTCTGTGCCTTTAAAATTAAGATATTGTTTTTATTGAGTTCATTTACAGCAGGATTTAAGTATCAAGAAACAGATCATCTCCTAATCCCTTCCTAATTGGTTTAGAATTTTTTTTTATTTTATAAAAGTATTAACGGTATTTCGAAATTTCGATATTTTTATGCTTATAATATCGTGATATCGAGATTGTAAGCCGATATCAATATCGATATTTTGCTTTCGATATCCCATACCTAGTACAGACCAGTGCAAATGGCAATTTCTAAGGCACAATGAATATGGTAAAGTATTGATGGCTAAGTTAATCTTGGGTCCGAGTACTAAAAAAAAAAATTAAATGAATTTTCCAAATTTATAATTACAGGTATTCAATTAAAATGCTCTTATAAAGAAAATTATATATATAAAAAAAATATTGTCCAGATCTGGTTCCTATATAGCTACAGGTCGTAATTAGAACGGACGAAATATCACACCGCTCCTACATAATAAGTCAAATAACCTTACCCAGGATCTTCTCTGGTGTAATGATCTTCAACCAATTGTTGACTTAATATCCTAAATATTACAAGATTAATTAAACTAAATAAATTCATGAACAATAACTTCAGAGTCAGTTAATATGAGATTGAGATCATTACTTCATAAGAGTACTGTTTTCCAACAATGATTTTAATCCTTGAGATTTGCAAACATCCCAAACCCTCGATCCGAAATATTGCCATTAAACATGAAATTTTCCGAAAATCGTGTCATATTATCATATTACTTTTTATTACATACAGTCATTAACAAAATCGTCGGGCAGTACTCTGATTAAAAATTAATTTTTTTTTTTTTTTTTGAATAAAATGTAAGATTTTTGACGTCTTCTCCAGATGACACAACTGTCGGGTCCTAAAATATTGAATTTAGATTCATAGCAAAAAAATTCATTACTTCCAAATTCGTCAAACGATTCTAGAGCTCTTTTTCGAAGTAAAATGTTTTTGTTTTCGATTTTTTTTCACTAACAAACGTTTTTTTCTAAGATACTCTTCCATTCAACCCTGCTACTATTTACTTATTACTATTTAGTTACTAAGTATTCTCAGATTATTTGAATGAAATCTTCGTATTTAACGGGTTGTGGTACTTATACTTCGGCCTACCATCCCTCCGATTTCGCGGATACTTGATCCTTTTTTATAATGAAAATTGATTTCTTGTTGTGCTTCAAAAGATGTTTGACCCATTTTGTATGGCAAAAAGGACCATCAGGCCCACTTGCCGGACTTTGTCCCCCCGCCCTTGCCAGTACCCATTTTGTAAATATGAAATTCAAATAATTGCTGAAAACCCTAAATAGAAGGGTACAAACAAGCCCTATTCGTTCGTTATTAGCGTTTGATTCGGAAGCGATAACAGATTTTGTATAGCATCGCTTTTGCTTACAAGACAAACATCTGTCCGGAAAATTTTGTTGCCTGAACAATTTTTCTTTAATTAATAATTTGAATATTTGTTGCAATAATAATTCAAAATTCTCATTTAAGATCTACCATATATGAGAATCCATTCTTTTCTCTTAATAATCATTACATGTTTTAGTGATAGGTTAACCAGCTACTGATGCTATTTGTTTATATGCAAATTTAAAATAATTGGTGCTCAGCGCAGAGCTAAAATTTTTGGTTGCTTGAAAAATTATAAGGCCTTGCTCACAAGAGTTGTAGTACAAATTCAACTAGAATACTTAAATAAAATTTAATTATTAACAATGACAGTGAATATTTTCGGTATAATTAAATTTTTGTTTTACACATTTTCTGCAGGACAATCTTCTCTTGCTCATTCATATTTTCTTTGATTTTGGTAGCATAACAATGTTTCTCATTTAGTCACAATATACTTTTTTTTTTATAAATAGTAGAACCACATCTTATTGGGGTCTCAACAAAAATAAGTTTGTATATATTGAAAATGTAACTGTCCTCTCTCAATTTGTTCTTTTATATAATTTATGTATAGTTTTTGAAAAAATGTTTGTATATAGTTTAATTGTATTCTGTTTGGAAATAAGTCAGAAAAATTATGTAAATCAATAATTAAGAAGAAAATGAAGAATAAAATTAAACTTGAATTTTGTATTTAAGGAAATAAAAATTGTAATTATTAGTAACTCAGAGGCAATTGGGAATTAAGGTTTAATTGAATGAATGGAGTATGAATGTTTCAGTATTCACTTGTATAATTTAAAATGGAAAAAAAAAATAATAATTATAATATTTGCATGCAAAATATCATTATTATTTTTTTTACCTAGAAGGAGGGAGAAATGTAATATACACATTTTTTCAGATTTTATGTACGTAGTAAATAATTGTTTTTAGGTATCTTAAATTAGATTTAGTATTTGGAAATAGGGATTCTCAGGAAAATAATAATACATTTAATTATCCTGACTGCAATCATCAAAAATTATAATGCAAAGTGTGTTGGTCATCATAAATGGAACCAAAATAGACGCCTTCATTTAAAAACATGGCGGCTCCATTTTGGACTTCAGTAGAACCACTGAACCACTATATATATATATATATATATATATATATATATATATATATATATATATATATATATATATATATATGTATGTGTGTGTGTGTGTGTGTGTGTGTGTATAATAAAAATATATACATAATATACAAACAATATGTAAATAAGAAATCAATAAAATGATTTTAAATACACAAATGATATGTATGGTATACACAAAGAAAAAGGGGTATAAATAATTGGAAAGTGTAACTAGGAAAATTATAATTCGCGTTTTATTGCTCTAAAACACACAATCCCGTACATTTTCACATTTCCATAAAATTAAAGAGTTTTCTTTATTTTTTCCCATCGCAACCATATGGTACTGATTTCGCAATGCACCTTGCATGAAAAACTACATCATTTATCTCGATTTACTGTGGTGGTTACATTTCTCATTTATTGAAAATTTCCTTAGGATATTTATTTATAGCCATTGAAAAGCAACTTTGCAAATGTTTATAATTATTTTAGTGAAATAAATAATAAATAAATAGAATAAAAAATATTTACTAACATGAGCAGGCGTACTGTGTACGGAGAGCAACAAACAGAAGTATCTCTCTTCAAATCAACAATGACAAAGGAATGGAAGAGTTTCAAAAATTTTTGTCAGATTTAGGATGGGAAAAAGACAGTAACTGCTAAGAACATTCAACCCTTACTTGCAATATAAATAACAAACCATGCAAAGTTACGAAAATGTACCCGGACTTATAATAAGCGGTGAAGGGTTAATTTGTGTTTTCGTGGTTGTGTTTTAGTGTTTAGTATTTAGTGTATTTAGTGTTAGTGTTTTAAAAACCCAAAAGTTTTTCTCCGTGAGACCCGACAGGTTCCATTGTAGCGTTATAGATAAGTCCCTTATTTCGTGGGATCATTGAACATCTGCTCTCCGGAAGATGAAGTTTATTGTATCGCATAATCGATCTTGTCTTTTTATTGTTTATGTTCACTTAGAATTTAGTTAATTGAAACATAAAAAAAAATCGTGATAACCTTTAAAAAATCATCGGGAAACTGTGGGGTATTCGTAGTGGGGGGAGGGGAGTTTGGTGACCGGTGAGCTGCAGGACGTGTCACGTATTGGCTATTTGTTCCAGGCCACAATATTTTACAACAAGGACATAGATCCGTCGAGATATTAAATACACTGACCACTCGGGCTTTCCCTATTGGAATCATAACCTCTCTCAGGGAATTTCCATTGCTAAAAATTTAACGTAGCAGAATGGTAAAAAAAACTCCAACTTTATGAAAGAAAATATGAATTCTTTTTTATTTCAAAATCTAAAAAAAAAAAAATTTAGTTCACTGATAAGAAACAACATTTGATATTAGTTTTGCAGTATTAAAAAAGAATGTAACTAATGAGTAAAAAAATCTAAAAATTCATATCAATATTTTGGTATGCACGGTGTAAGGTGTGTAATGGTTATTTTTTTGGAAAACTGGCATACCTGACGCGCCAGACGTTAGAAAGAAAATTTTGGTCAAAGCTTTAAATTAAAAAAAAATTAACATCAATCATTAATAGGATATAAAGTTTGAAGCTATGAGAATAAAGCACTTGGGTAAATGAAAACTTTTAATAGTAAGAAAGAAAAAACACTTTTTTCAGGGACAAAGCCCCTCAAGAATAACATAGATATTCAAAAAATCAAAAGTTATTTATGGGTTAAGACCTATTACAGTAAATAAATAAATAATCATCAAGTATATACATAGTAATCAAAAATATATAAACAAACCAAGAAAGATACTGTTCAGGTAAAACAATATAATCATTACAAATAAATAAAACACATTAAATTTATCATTATTTTTCTTAATCATCACTAAAAATAATTATTCGGAAATATTTTTGAAAAACTGAAACTGAAATAAAACATAAGAAATACTTATTAAGGAATAAGAGTAAAGAGAGAAATCTAAATCACTTTAAACCTTAAGCATAAACAAAAAACTGCAAAACCCTTGAAATAAATTTTAATATATATATATATATATATATAAGTTAAGCGTCGGCAGCTTCAAAAATCAAAAAAAAAGGAAAAAGGGTTAAGTAATGACACGCACAGTATCCGAAATAAGACTAACTTTATTCAGCTCTTAATTCGCCTTTTATACATTCTGGCTGTTGTTTACAGCCGTATATGGTATTAAGGCTAATACTACTGCACTCCGGGACTTAACTCCCCCCTGCCAGTTTACGAACATTTCGTAAACTTTACAAATACATAGGAACGAAGTGCATAGTATTCAGCCGTTAATACCTTACAATCCAAACTTACTAACTATGACTATATTTACACTTCCCTGTTCTCTATAATCACTGCACTCACATTTTAACACTATGTCCATAAATAGTAAATGCAAAAGAATAACACACAAAACGAAAAAAAAACAATAGCCATACACAAAAAAAAATTAAAAAAAAATAACTATACAAACTAAAAATTTTTCCGTGCAACCTAAAGACCAAATAAAATATAACTCTTCTGGACTCCAAATTCGCTATTGTACATATTCCTGTGTACAATGGTTCTGTGCGCTGAGACGGGGGCACTCCAGCTCGTTACGGTTGCTCTGACTCTACTATTGGCAGCTTTAACTGCTCGATATGAACTGTCCTTCTCTTTTTAGGTTCACTGACACTTTCAATGGTGACAGTGTTATGTTCCCTAATTATAATCACCCTGAATGGCCCCTCGTATCGCAGCGGCTCCTTTCCCCTATTGGAAATTATCTTCCGATAGACGATGGACCCGATTCTTATCGCCCCCATCACGTCCTTTACACGAAGATTTTCCCGCGCTACCCTACCGCGCTTCTCCTTCTCAATTTTCGTTCGAACTTTCTCCCACCGTTTCCCTAATTCAATTCTGTTAATTAACAGGTCTTCCGCAATTTCCTCGTTACCCGTCGTCCCTCCGTAATCCCTGCGCCGTTCCCTTAACCCGAAAATTATCTCGAACGGCGAGAACCCTGTTACCGTGTGTATGGAGTGGTTGTATGCCACTATCGCTTTCCTCATCGCCGTATCCGGTTCTAGCCCTTGTTCTACCTGGTACACCCTCAAGTGGTCACTCAGAGTGCTGTGCAGCCTTTCTATGCTCCCTCTACTTTTAGGGTGTCCTGGTGTATTAAGGTGCCACACTACGTCGAGTTTTTTCATTTCTTCCCTAAGCTGAGCATTGTCGAACTCTCTCCCTCCGTCAGACGATATTCGCTCTGGCACCCCGTAAAATTGGAACCACGTCTGGAGAGCTCTCATTACCGCTTCCGCTGATCGTTCTTGGATCTCTTGCGCCATCGCCACTTTACTGAAGAGATCGATGATCGTGACCCACTTGTACCCTCTCCAGGTGAATGTATCCACTTGTAGGTCTCCTAACGGCGCATCTGCAGTCGGCGTCTCCTCCTGTCTACCTTTTGGGGGATGTCTATCGCATTTGGTGGTGAGACATATGGAACATGCTCCGATGGTCTCTGTGATGGACTTCTTCATTCCCCACCAAAAATACTTACGCCGTAATGCCTGCAACGTTTCGGTCACCCCGCGGTGATTTGTCTTCCCCTGGTGATACGCGAGCGTCAGCTCTTTCTGGCGTTCTTCGTCTCTCACGGTCTCTACCATTAGCTTACAGCGGATGAAAGTCCGATCCATACCGATTTGTTCAGACCGCCATAATTTCTTAATCTTCTCCCAGATCGTGGCGTTTCCCACGTAGATATGGTAGGTCGCCCCTGGTTTTGACGCGTCCTTCAGGGCCCTGCAAATCTGGTCCTCTCTCGCCCCTGGTTGCGACCAAATGGAGTTGATCTTGCTCCGTCCGTATCGAGAGTATTCTACTTTCATGAGGCCCGAAGTTCTGGTTTTCCAGATTATTTGCCGCCTCTTGTCGTTGATCAACTCTTCTATCTGTTCCATCTCCACCGGTCTTTCCTCGATCGAGCTCGTCTCTCCTGGGGATTCTTCCTCTTCGTCTAGTTCTCGCGAGCCCTGTTCTCCTTCTCTTTCAGGTGTCCATTCCGTCAAAAATTGACGCACGTCCCTCGATGGTCCTCCACCCTCCTCCTCTATGGCATTTATCATGATGGCCCTAGACAGCCAGTCAGCGACTACATTATCTTTACCGGGCTTATACACGATTTCCATATTATATTGGGCCAGAAGCTCTTTCCATCGCGTAACCCTCGCCGAGGATTCCTTCAGCGTCCCCACCCATTGCAGAGGCCTGTGATCGGTATGTACGCGGAATCGCCGCCCGAATACGTAGGGTCTAAAGTGGCCCACGGCCCACACAATCCCTAGCAACTCTCGTTCCAAGGCGCTGTATCTAGTCTCCGCGTCCGTAAGACGTCTGCTGGCGTATGCTACCGGGCGTTCACCACCGTCTGCTTCCTGGGATAACACAGCCCCTAACGCGTATTCGCTCGCGTCTGTAGTGACATTAAACGTTTTGCTAAAGTCCGGAAATGCCAATACCGGCTCCTCCTGTAACCGCTGCATACATTTACGGATGTTACTTTCCATTAGCGGCGTCACTATTATCTTTGCTCCCTTTTTCAGCACTCTATTGAGGGGGACGAGGTACTCTGCCATTTCCGGCACAAATCGTCTGTAGTAATTGAGTGTCCCCAGTAGCCTGCGAATTCCTTTTACATCCCGCGGAACCGCCATTTTCCGAATAGCCTCTACTTTGTCTGTGTCTGGTTTGACTCCTTCACTCGTAATCGTGTGGCCTAAAAATTTGATTTGGTCCTGCCCTAAAAGTGACTTTTCGTTCGATAATTTTAGACCAAACTGGCGCACTCGTTCAAACACGCTACGAAGGTGCCTCACGTGTTCGGCTTCCGATTTACTGAATACTAAGAGGTCGTCCATGTACACCTGGCATATTGTTTCGTCTATTCCCCTTAAGAATTCGTCCATAAGGCGTTGGAACGTTATCGGGGCGTTCTTCAATCCGAAGGGCATCCGCGTGAATTCGTAATGCCCCCTCTCAAAAGTAAATGCCGTTTTTTGTTGGTCCCTGGGGTGCATTCGTATTTGGTGGTATCCCGCCTTCAAATCTAGCGTACTAAATATCGTCGCCCCACTCAGTCTGTCCAGAATGTCTTCAAACCTGGGGATCGGATATTTCTCATCCACCGTATTTTCGTTTAATTTCCGGTAGTCTATTACCACCCGATATTTTTCCCCATCTACTCCCGGTGCACTCTTTTTCTTCACCGCCCACAGCGGGCTATTATACGGCGATGTACTGTCAACAATTATCCCCTGCCTCTTTAGATTAGATAATTCTTCCCGAATATGTTGGCGTAGTGCTTGTGGGTACCGTCTTTCTTTTATGTAGGTCACCCTCTCCTGTTTCAACGGTATTTCGTGTATAGTTCGCCCCGTTACCCCGAGTGTATCTCCCTCCCTGAAGAAAATGTCCCTGAACTCCCTCCTAATCGCCTGCTTCCAACCCTCCTCATGACTAATTGCTCCTATTCGTGCTCTACCGTCTTTCATACTCTTCTGGCAATCGTAACTTCTCGTTCCTATCCTCATGTACCATTTTCCCTTGCGGATCCTAACCCGCGCGCTTACTCTTCCCAGCAGATCACAACCAATAATCCCCTGGTATTCCCGGGGCATACTCCCTACTATATGCACCGCTAAAGTGCCGCCTTTAACTCCCCATCTGTTTAGTCCCAACTCCGCTTCCCCCTCTACTTTACATGGGCCACCCAGGGTGATTAGTTTACAAGTACATACCTGCGTCTGGGGTGCCCTCTCTCCTCCACACAGCCTCTCCAGCGCTCTCCGGGTCATGATGGTGTTGGAGCTTCCCGTGTCCACTAGGCATCTTACTCCTTCGGCTACTCGTATGATAGGCAACCAGCAAGCCTCCTTTGCAATATTCTGACTTACTAACAGACGGTCGCCTCTCTGCTGGCACTCCCCTCAGATCGCCTCCTCTGCTCTCCATCGTCTGCTTCCTCCGTTCTTCCGGCCGCCTCTGGTTCCTTCGGTTCGTCGGCCTTCTGGTCCGCCCGACTCTTCTTCCGACTCGGATGAGCCCGATGCTTCAGACGGCTCTCGTGATGATGCGCTCCTTCTTAGCGAGTCGTCTCTCCTCCTTACTCTCTGAGCGTTCACCTCCATTGGTTCAACTCTTGGTGGCTCCTTTCTCTGGTAAAGGTACGGGCAATGTCTTGCGATATGTCCCTCAGTCCCGCATTCGAAACACCTGGTACGTGGGCACTGCGCTACCAAATGTCCGCTCTTTCCACATCCATGGCATTTCCTGTTGTCTCCTCCTCTCGTCCTGGTCTGGGGTCTGCTTTGACTCATCCTTTTCCCCGATCCTGCTACTCTCTCCGGGTTGCTGTAAATCTGACCCTTTTTTCTCCAGGTCGTCGGCGTATTTCCTGGGCGCCCGTAGGTTACCCTGCTCCACCCCGCCTCTTCTACTTCCATTCGGATCTCCTCCTCTCTTGCGCTGCTGTCCACCATTTCTTGTGCACACTCCATGAATGAGCGGTCTCCTGGGAGGCCACCTTTAGTCCCGGTTTCTTTGGCTAACTGAACCTTTAGGATGGTGGACACAAATCCCATCCTTCCTTCTGTCTCGGCCGCACTCACCGTCTCCCTCATCTTCTCCGTAATCTGGTTAAATTTAGCCAACAGGGCTCCGGCGTACTGCCCCTTCGTCTGCTGGGGAGTTTTTACCTTCCTGAATAGTTGGAAGATATCTTCTTCCGGTGTCCACCTGCCGCCGCCGTATGCTTTCTTCAATCTGTCCTTCACTACCGGCCATGGTGTCTCCTCATCCGCTTGTATCTGGTTCAAGATACTGCGCTTGACCCTACACACCAGGGCCGCTTTCAGGGCTTCCGCGTCTCCGGGGTTTACCAGATCTTCTCTTAGCTTGGCCTCGATTCGTGCTATTAGGCGGTCACCTCCTTTTATAAAGTGATTTAGCTCACCTATGTCCCCCGAGAAGCGTTCCAGATCTGATACGGCGTTTCTCAGGTCCCGTGATGTAGCCACTCTAATCTTCATCCATTCCAGCGCATTTGCATGCGCCGCGGCTAGCGAGTCTTGGGGCAATGGCGGAACGTTCTGCACGTTCAGGACCGCCGGTCTCACCACTCCTTCGCTGGTCATTACTTAGTTCCTTTTTTCGTATCGTCTTTTAAAATAAAAATAAAAAATCTTTTACGAATGCTCCGTCCCGGGTTTCGGCACCAGTTAAGCGTCGGCAGCTTCAAAAATCAAAAAAAAAGGAAAAAGGGTTAAGTAATGACACGCACAGTATCCGAAATAAGACTAACTTTATTCAGCTCTTACTTCGCCTTTTATACATTCTGGCTGTTGTTTACAGCCGTATATGGTATTAAGGCTAATACTACTGCACTCCGGGACTTAACTTATATATATATATATATATATATATATATATATATATATATATATATATATATATATATATATATATATATATAATCACCATCATATAATCACGAACAAACTAGATATAAATGATAAATTTTATATTGTAAAAATTGTATGTTACTCACAGTCAGAAGAGATTGAATAGTGGAGGAATAACCTGAAAAATAAACAAAAAATCGTAAAAGGTAAAAATAAAAAAAAAGTATTAAAAGGTTTTTTGTAAAAAAAAACAAAACATTTTTTTTATCACCCATGACAATCTTACAGGAGATTTTGGCGAGAAGAAAGAAATAAGGATAAAATCTGTATTATGTAATAAGTTCTATAATTAGGGCGCTATATCTCATAAAAAAAATAAATGTAATGATAAATTTTGAAAACCTCAAATTATATTTATCGGTGTAGTGGAGGGGGGTTGCGGATTTTATCGATTTAGTGATCGTTCATTAGGTTTATGAAGTTCCTAATTTTGAATTTTCGATCGAAATTTCGATTAATTATTAGATTAGCAGAATTATTCGGTATAGGGATCGTTAATTATGATTCGAGTGTTCTGAATACGTTTTTTTTAATCGGATTTTTGATCGAGCATGCGCATTTCGAATTACTGCCATTCTTTAAATTTTCTTCGATGTAGGGATCGTTTGATGGATTTTCAAGGTTGCTAATTCAGAAATTACCATCAGAATTTCGATTCCAAATGCACATTTTGAATCAATATACTCGATGTTTCTTTGGCATGAGGACCAAAGTTTTCAATATAAAGTTTTCAAAGTTAATAGTCTGAGTTTAAAAGATTTAGTGGTTTTAGTTCTCATGAATCATCAATTGGATAAACGATGTTATTAGTAATTGAAGACTTTGTTTGATTGGAGTATCTTCCAATAATATCCCGATAATTCTTGATTAATTCAGTCAATAATACTTTTCCTTAATCTACAATCGAGTCTTACTTTAACAAGTTTTACTATTAAGTATAACTAGAAATCACGTAATTCACTTATCAACATTTTAATTTGGGGGAAGGGTGGAGGGGATGGCTAGACAGAAACTGAAGTGTGCCTTTTGTATGTACAGCGAGCGGCGGGGCTCATCAAGATGATTGCAGAGAGTCATTACCATGAGTGATTCAGTGACAGCCCAATCGCTCCGCTAACTCATCCAATGCAGCCAATTAATAACTCTCAAGATCAGAAATCACCCTTCCCCCCACTTCTCCTTCCCTGAAATTGACGGCTGATTAAAAACTATTAAACATTATCCTTAGCAATGAAAACTAGAATTGGCGAACCAGTAGCGGACATGCCGGTTTCCACTTCGAAGATTAAACCCCAAAAGATGAGGCAGTAAGATAAGCTAGAATAGGACCATTCCACACTGAATCAACTAATAAAAAAATAATATCAGACTCGAAATTTTTGCAAAATGAGTGGAACTTGGTATTTATGTTTTATACAAAAATATAGTCGAAGATTCAAGGTTTCAGATTTTTCCATTTTTAGTTTTTGAGTTATAAATTTTAAAAGTTGAAAATCAACTGTTTTGAAAAGCTTTTGGCTCCAAAACTTCTTGTCCTAGAAAGCTCAAAATGCCATTACATTCAGAATTACATGGACTATAATATGATATGTATCTTGAATTTACAATAGAAGAATATACATATTTAAGTAACGCATTATATTTACAACAGATGCATAAAGGTATTCACTACTGGGATTTAGATAAATTTAAGTGCCCACTATAGATTTTCATGTCGAATTTATCTCTAGGAGAATAGAGTTTAGGAGCGCTGTGCCTAAACTCACTGGTGAAAAATCAAGTCGGAAATTTTCTTAGTCAATACTATTAAACATAAAAAAAAAACTATTAAGCATAAAAAAAAAAAAAATAAATAATCTTCATTTCTTGAAAATTAAATGGTGAATCATGAATCAAATTGTGGCAGTTTTACATAAAAACAATTTTACGAGTTTTTTAATAATAAAGGCTAATTTAAAAAAAAAAAAAACAGAAGCAAAATTGATCTATTTTGGTCACCTCACATCGGAACAAAATTTTTGAAACAATAAAAGTAATTTATTATTATCTATATCAGGACAGCCTTTATTAAGTTACTCTCTAAGCACAGTTTGAATGTTAAACTAACGATACATTTTTACTTCTAAAATAAAAATCTCTTTTTGTTTTCTTCAATGAAATATAAGTCAACTAGCTGACCCGGCAATGATCACTACTGAAAGTTTGATAAAAATTATTGTATGCATAAACGTTGTATTAAAAAATTAGATTAATTGAAGTTTAAAATTAGTTCACCCGTCCAAGAGAAAATCGTGACACAGACAGACCAATGCAAATAATGCGTTGTTTTTTTTTTCAGAAAATTTGATCCGATTACAATACTTCCCTTATCCCTTACAAACGAAAAACGGTCTTTCCTTTTATGTATCATTCTTCCAAATATATGATATACAAACACACATATATACGCATTATTTTTTTTTGTTTTAATTTTATAATATTTCATCTGTAATATATGCATAGCAAAATCAATAGTTCGAACCACGAGCTTTAGCAAATCTTTGATAAAAGCCTGCGCTTGGGATAAAAAAAATATCCGTTCCAATCATGACCAAAAATACAAATAAAATCGAAGGCTTGACAAAGAGTAAAATTAAACGGACGGTAAGATTAACTCAATTGCATAACGTTTCTGTTGATTTGTCGCAGAATTGTATTTATTTTAAACATAAAATATTTATTCAATGTCGGGTAAATACGCCAATGTTTTTCTACCGAATAATTTAATATATATCTTCAAAACAACCCTGGCCACGGAGCGAGAGGACCTGCCGGAAATTTGATCGAGTGGTAGAAATAAACTCCTTCAAAGTGAAACGTTCAAATAAGCCAATCAGAAATAATTATTACACCGATTCCTTTTGAATTGGGTGGAATCGTGTTTTTTTTTATTTTTATTTATTCACACGGGACTTTAGTGATGCCTTTCGAACAGAAAATTAGTTCTGATGGTACTACATTTATAATTCTTTTGATGTGGTAAATTTGAACAAATTTTGTGTAATCATTAAAAAAAAAACAAAAAAACTTTAGTCTGTATCTCTGTAGTCTACTTACATCACTATCTCAGTCAACTCGGGTGAATACTTTTTAATTTCACAAAGTCACAAAAAGAAATATCAGTATTTTTAAAGGCCTTTCGATTCAACTAGGCAAAGTCCAGTTTAAAAAGTTATCTCCGGTAAAAATCCTGCTTTAGCCTTGCAATAGTAAAATACAAGTATCTCTAAATTAAAATATATAATAATTAAAAAACAATGGCTGTAGTAACGTTTTTATTGTGTATTCAGAGATGAGGTACCGGCTTCTCCATTGTAAAACGAAAATAAAAAAAATCGTAAATCCTTATTAGATAAAATCCTGAGGGTCCCAAGCTTCTAATTTCGCGACACTTCTATTGAGAGATTATGAAAAAAAAAATCACTTCCGAAATAATTCAAATCACTTGTGATAAAACTGAAATCCATTCCTATCAATTGGTTTTTATTAAGAAAGTTTTTTTTTTTTAAGCCAAATTAATTACTTTAAAGTTTTTTTTTAAACCAAGACAGGTTTCTCTTGTATACCTTTTCTCATTTTTAAATATTGTGTACATTTAAAAAAAAAAAAAATATTTTGTCCTTCCTCCTAATACTAACACTAATAAAAACAGAACTATTTTGATTATTATTATATTTTGCAACATATACTACACGAATAACAAAGAAAACATCCATAGTACTTACAAAGTTATTAAAGAAACTTCGGGTTATTGTTTTAATTTCGGTTTATCCCCAAAAAATGTCAAAGGTCACTGTATCCCCAACTCGAATATATATATATATATATATATATATATATATATATATATATATATATATATATATATATATATATATATATATATATATATATATATATTTTTTTTTATTTATTTTATTTTTTGACTTACTTATATTGACATTATAAATCCGAATCTTAAATACAGAAATTTGTAAAAAAAAATAAATAAATAAATAATGAAAAGACAATTGAGTATTTGAGACAAAAGGGTCTTTACCCTTTTCCAATCTAATATATTAATTAAAATAAATTTATAAGAAGAACAGCAAAATATTTAGAATGAAAGAAAAGGATAAAAACACAATTTTTATTTTTTTTTACATATTTGGATAAATACAACAATGTAAGTGGCTTGAGAAATACCATATATAAACCTAAAGGACCTTGTATGAAGAGACACTATTGAAAAGAGTAGGGATCTGCTATGGTCGGCTTGTCCCTTGAGAAAATGACATAGTGCCCTTAATGATTTATGCGACCCTATGGCCAAACAGGTGACCACAGGGGCAAAAATATGGCAAGAAAACAGACACTTTTGGTAAACTGCTTACCAAAAATATACTACCAGCGTTCTTCTAAGCAATACTACAACTTGAGATAAAATTTTATTCTGAACCTTGAGCGCTTAACTCGAATTCAGAAAGAACCTCTTTACTTCTTTATCAGTTAAAATTACTATTATAAAAATTCAGAAATATTATAATTTGAATATTTTACTCTTTCATTAAGTACTTCATTAAGATTTTAAACTACAGTCGAGATAAAGCTCTTAAATAATAAAGTATTGTGGAGTAAGCGTGCACTAGATTTTATGAAGTTCAACATTAAATAACTGTAAAATCATTATTTTTAAGCTAGATTTTTCCTCTGTTTTCTAATAATATTTCTTAGTCGATTATGTTTAAATATCACATTCAAGCCTACATTTTAACCATGTCAATTTTGAGGAGATTGATAATTTAATTGAATAGTACTAAGTACGCACTTGCCTCTGCCTTGAGGGGTAAGAGCGTACAACGTACCTGGTAAACTCAATATTCAAGCAGGAGCCGCTTTGGGGCAAGTGCAAAATAGTTCAGTTTCCGAAGGATTATTAAATTGTTTTGATCACCAAAAAAAGCAGAAGCTTGTCTGAGTTTCACATTTTACAATCTTCATTATGTTTTCAATCAAAATAATTCGTTGCCAGTCAATGGATAATATAATACTGCTATAACCAGCTCATAGAAGATTATGCATCAAATAAAAGATTAAACCAGAAATATCTATTAAAATAGAAAAATAATTATAAGAATAGAATAAATATTTAACAATAAAGAAATAAAAGAAAAATACCTTAAATAAATATTTTTTTTAATTAATAAGACAAACTATATAATTTCCTATTATTGGCTGATCATATCTGTTTAAATTAATCAACACGGGCATTGAACGTTGTTCAAAGATATGGACTATGGTTAGGATTATGTTGCAATGTTAACACCTTGGTTGTACGTCTTTAATAATTAGGTGGAGGTAAACGCTTGAGGGGACTCTTGTTCCTCAAGTCATTCCTTGTGGATACGCTTTTTCAGGGGCCATGCGAGTTCTCATGGTGTGCAGGGATGTGAATATCGAGAAAAAAAATATCGATATATATATATCAGTTTATCAATTATAATAGTTTTTTTCGTACATCGAAATAGAAATATATCGAAAAAAATATGTCGATATTTCGATATAACGGGCCTCGATATTTTTAATCTTCTAGATGGACACATATATCCATATTTCTGTTCCAATATAATTAAAATATTGTTCTTATAATATCGATATATCTCGGACGATATAGTTACGAAATTGTTTGGATAATATCGATATTTCTGTACCGATATAATTAAGATACTGTTTTTGTAATACCGATATTTCGGTGCCGATATAATTATAATGTTTTATCCCATCGATATTTCTGTACCGATATAATTAAGATATGCTTTTATAATATCGATATTTATCTGCAGATATAATTAAGATATTGTTTTTATAATACCGATATTTCACTGCTGATATCATTAAGATGTTATTTTCTCAACTTCATTTATAGCAGACTTTAAATATTGAGAAATAGGTTATTTCCTTTCCTCCTTTCGATTCGTTTAGGCTATTTTTTTTTATTTCATAAAAGAATGAACGATATTTTAAACTATCCACATTTCTCTGCCGATATCACTAAGATATTATTGCTACAATATGGACATTGCTAGACCAAAATCACTATGATATTGTTTTTATTATGTTCATTTACAACAGGATTTAAATAATTAGAAGTAAGTTATCTCCTTATCTCCTTCCGATTGGTTTAGGAACATTTTATAATTTGATAAAAGAATTAACAATATTTTGAAATATCAATAATTGTGTGTAGATGTTGTTAAGATATTATTTTTATTATGTTCCTTTCCAGCAGAATTTAAACATCAAGAAACAGGTTATCTCCTAATGTTCCTCCAATTCGTTTAGACTTTTAATTTTATAAAAATATCAACGATATTTTTATGCCGATATTATCTAGATATCAATATTGTTAACCAATATCAATATTTTTCTTTCGACATCCTCTCCCTAGAATGGGTTTCACACCAACCATAGATAGTAACCCGAACAAACCACACCACACATTTTTATGGCTCTCTATTACATACATTCTCTATAATACTATCTATACTCAAATCTCTCTGATTGTCGAACCAGATATACGCCGTCCTTGCAGATATACATATACATATATATATATATATATATATATATATATATATATATATATATATATATATATATATATATATATATATATTTATTTTGTTTTATTAGAAAAGATATGGGTTTTCTAAAATCAAATTTTAATATCGATGTATCGATATTTTGCTAAAATATTAGAGATGTGGGGAGAGCACCGCCATGAGCTGGGAGAGAAGTGATTCTTTTGCAGCTCTTTCGGTCATTTCATTTTCCTGAATACCGATATGTCCAGGCACCCACACATATGCAATGAAGCGATTTTCCATCGTCATTAATAATCTTTCCTATTTCCATAATTCATTGAATTCCTGGATGACTGGAATACATGTTTGTTAATACAACCACATCCGGACCTACAAACTTGAACTGCGAGGGACAACAGAACAATCAAATATCAAAATATTCAATCCTTTTAATCTCAAGTAATAATTTTCATTGAATTTGTCATACATATAAAACATTCCAAAAATTAAAGGATTTTTTAAGAAATATATTGTCGTTTTGAGCTCTGACCTTTTTTTTTCACAAATTTAAAAACAAACACGAGTCGAAATTCATTAACATACTTTTAAGCTTTCTCCTAAATTGAAGTGTGTTCAGACATCAAAAATATAATACATATTAGCAGCGCTTGCCAACCGTTACCGCTAACTGTTACTGCTTGTATATTTCGTTGAAATTAGCGGTAAATTCCCCTCGAGTAACCATTTCAGTTTAAATTTTTTATAAATATGTTAGGCTTAAATTTAATGGCTTTAATTTATGTCGCAAGGGCAGAAATACACGCGATGGCGGAATAGTGATCTTATTAAATCAAAACATGTCATTTTGGCTGGTACAATAAAAACGCTAAGGTTGTCTGTATAAAATTTTAAACATTATGAACCAATAAACTAAACTACATCTTAATGTACAACATCTACGGAATGATTGCTTCTTGTAGTATTGTGAATAGAAAATAAAAGAATTGAAGGTGTTTCTCTGATTTTAAATGTATTATGGTTATTCCTACGATTGTTTCAGTGATAAATATCTTATACGTATTTGTAATTAAATCACAACAGATAATGCTTTATCGTTTTGTGATTAATCAATCAATACTTTAATTAAAAAACACATTTTGATTTTTCAATATTTGAATTTGAGCATTTATTTAAGATATAAATTTCTTACATTATTTAATGATAATTGGAATTATATATGAATCTATGTTTTAAAGAGAAATTTCTTAATTAGTGTATGATCTAAAATGTAATGATGTAATATTGTTGTTACTTCAATCCTATAAAATTGATTGTCTATAGTTTTGTTTAAATTTTTAACAATATTTCATATAAATTTGTCTCGTATGACGAAAAAATGAATAAAGGTAACATAGTTACTGTCATGACCCTGCTTCGACATTAGACCATAACTTAGAACCGTCCTACTGCTGACCGTCTGACTCCTGGAGCGGTCAGAACGAAGCAGTATGGATATGATGTCATACCTGGACTTCCGAACAGTTCCAAAGAAATGTGCCCTGTTATATTTCCTTAAATCAGTTATAAACCGCCAGCATTCTCTGCCAGCCGCAACGGTTAGCAGTACCAGCGAAAGTCTACTCTTGCAGGGTCAATATTATTGAAGCAATATTATTTAACGTGGTGTGCATATCAAATGTGTCAACATTCTTGCTATAATGTATCCCTCAGACGGTCAATATATCGACGGAATTCAATATTGACTCAATAATGCTGACCTTGTAAGTGGACTTTAAGGAATTAGTAAAGGCAAAACGGGTGAAGAGCTAATCACTCTTTGGACTTAGAGGAAAGAGCTAATAATTTAGCCAAAGAGGCAACCAGCAGCGAGATCTTGCCCTCTTACAATAAGGCTCCAATTTCTCATACTAAAAAATTAATTAACAATGATTTGGTGGATAAGTGAAACACCATGTGGAAAGCTTCGACTAAATCATCCACTCTACATAAATACATTCCACAAATAACACAATACAATCACAAAAAAAAATACACCGCACAGAACACACATTGACACAATTCCATAAAGAACACGATAACACAAAATATTACTTAAAACGATTTAACATCATAACAGACGATATTTGTGACGAAGATGGACAGATTCTTGTAGTTTCGATCCTGTATGAGGATTCCATGTAAGAAGCCTGCCAAGACGGAGCTGTGGATCTGCAAAATATTTATAAGGAAGGTATAGTAAAGGATATTGTAGGTAAAGGAGTTAATGTTATGTGATGGGAACTGATCATTGAAATAAACATTCGCCTAGAAATGAAAAATTAAAAAAGAAGAATTAGGGCTGAGGTAAATATTTTGTTTAAAAGTGTATTATTATCATATTACAATAAAAAGTATATGGGAGACACTTATTTTGTACGGATTATTGTCACTTCAATTCTATTAAAGATACAAATTGAATGGGAAAAATTGTATTCAACTTCCGAGGCGGTAACTGTTGCTGGGTTGGGTTTACATCACCTAGCAGCAACACACGAAACGTAATGTCCTTTGTACTTAGGAGATCCTTCCCGGGACAAAAGAAGGAGGCAAAGTATCACAAATTAATAAGTAACCGGCGGAGCATTCCTCAACCCGCCTTTCCACTCGGCCCTAATGAGGCAGCTACTAAAATACCTTGAGTATTCCTGTCCTCGGCGGGAGATTGTCTCGCGTACAAAGATGCCAGTGCAACCTCTCGGCAGATTGTGTATACGAACAATGAGCCTGCGAGTTTGTGCCTCCAGTTGGATGTTTCTTCCAATGGTAGCTATTTCTCAAATACAGGAATACAACGTCTTACCACAACTGGAATTAGAAATGTTGATGAGAAAAAAAAAAATTATTATAAGGTTGATTAATTTGTATCCAATCAATATTGCATCGTATATAAATAACTAGTTGACAAGGTAATGCTTCGTTATTGCAAAATTTGAATAAATATAATTGTGCACTAGAAAAACTAAGATTCTCAAAATTCAACCCGCAAGCTTGCAATGGTTGACCTTTATTAAAGATGCAATAATAATAATAAATTATTGGAAGAGAAAACCTAAATTTATAAAACTTCTAATTAAGTTATATTTCGAGTTTTGTCTCCCATTGGTATCATTATAATTGGATTGCTAGGATTATAGGATTGCCAGTTCTGGAAAACTCTACATACAATTGGCCATGGAAGAAATATTCATCCATTACGATCTACTCCAACTTTTGTATGTTTGGCCTTGCGAATATTACAACAAATTTTTATTTCACGACAGAAAATTTTTATAAACAGCATTTAAGTTTCACATTTCGCACACTTTTCTTTTTACCTTAGCCTCAGATTTTATTCACAAAATAACATATTCACCCAATGATTTCACACTAATTAAAAAGTTTTTGTAGTCAACTTGCTTCCACGGGTATGAAAATGTCATGGCTACGACATGCATGCAGTCAGACACATTTTCACTTGAAAAAATTACTAATAACTTTTTTATTAACTTTTTAAAGAAATCGGTAGATTTAATTATATCTAAACGATCCAGGGACTATGAAGACGATTTTAATTTTAAGACGATGTTTTTAAAACTTAGTAAAGATTGGCTCAGTGGTTTTCGCAGTAGCGGATACAAACGAAAAACTGGCTGTACTTTTATATAACAATATTAGTCCTGGAGCCCGGACCGAAAAAGGGTACCCGTTCCAAGCGAAGTTTGAATATGAATTAAGAAAGTGTAGGATATTTTAAGTAAAATAAACCTTGTCTGCCATTTCAAAGGCTTTGCCTTCAAAAATGGAGGCATTTTATTCAAGAAAAACCCTTCAAGAAAATATATCTTCTCATTTTTCAATCTGTACTGAATATGTTGAAAACTACGAGCCAGGAGAAAAACATTATGTGAACATTTCTTAAAGGAAATGAAATTTTCTAAATTGGTGCGTTAATAGAGCTCTTTACGTTGATTAGTTTCCGATTTAATGTTTTTCAAAATACCAATCCCCCCCCCCCCACGAAATACCAGAAATCATCATTTTGTTCATTTATTTTGGCTAATATCTTGAATCTCTTTCTACGAGACTTAAATTTTTATTCTACGACAGTAATTTTTTATAAACGGCATTTAAGCTTCACATTTTCGTACTTTTTTTTTTTCTTTAGCCTCAGATTTCATTCACAAAATAACATATTCACCCAATAATTTCATCATGAAATCTCTTCCTGTAATATATAAGATTATATCATGTAATATAAGATTATAACAAACTACTTTATTATGCATTTAACTAGCTCCATTTTGAGTGGTAATATACATCTGTACGTCTCATAGTTTCCGAGATGCTTTTTAAAAAATGTTTCCAAAAACGGGAAATCACTGTTTTCTTAATATATCTTGGCAGATATCATGAAAACTGCTCCACCTACGAAAATTATTATTATAAACTACTTTATACAGCATTTAACTAGCATTAATTTAAGTGGTAATAGACATTTTTGTGCCGAATAGTTCTCGAGATAAATGTTTTCAAATAAATAATGTTTTTTTCAAAAACGAGAAATCTGTATTTAGTGAATATATTTTGGCGAATATCAAGGAAACTGTTCTTCCAACGATGATGATCATTAACTACTTAATGTGGCATTTAACTAGCTAGAATTTGAATTATAATAGACATCTTTACGTCAAAAAGTTCCTGAGATATATAACGTTTTCTCAGATATGACTCGGTGAAAATCGTCTACGATTTGGTTTTTAAAAAAACTGTATCTCGGGAACTACTTGATTTACAGACAGCTACACCCCACAAATTAGACCTCGTTAAATGCACCATAAAGCAGTTAATGATTATTATTATCTTTGTAGGAAGGACAGTTTCCATTATATATGCCAAAAAAAAAATCACTGATTTCGAATAATAAAAATATAATTAAATTTTAAAATATTGTTTAAAATAACATATTTAGCTAACTTTAAAGAAGCTTATCTATACTACAATTATTTATTTATTACTATGTCCATCATGAACTGTAACACATGTATTTAGGCAACATCTGGATTGAATAAATTGTTTCTCTATCTTAAATTATTCTTTAATATTTCTCATTTAATGTTTCCAAGGATTGTTGAAGAACGTCGCCGCTTTGTTTATTTCCTTAATTTTATTACGATCAGTAAGCGTCACCTTAAAGGAAGTGACTAGGGGGGTATGTATAGAAGGGATCGGGAAATTGGAGAATCCAAGTCACGCTCCCACTATCTCCTCTCTTCTGGTTAGGATTCTATGAATACATGCATTATATAAACATGAAATTGCACTTCTTCTTCGGCCTGATAGCGAGGTGAAAGACGATCAGGACAATGATGTGCTAGGAGCCGGGTCGATGGCTGCCTCGGGGACAGGGATCCTCTAATGATAAGCTTCTCTGAAACATGAGAGGCCATTATTTTTAACAATGGGTACAACTAGGTTCGGGGTGTGCGTATCCGTAATTGGAAATAAGAATCCGACACAAAGTGGAGAAATGATAAGGGTTGAGTTCATAAATATACACCTGAAATAAATAACAAATAATAAAATATATGGGATAGTGGTCAGAGGAGGTGGGGAAGGATAAAAATAAATCGCACGGCAGTTGTGCAATATCCGGACGCTTCAGTCCACTTTGCAGAACGTCATCGGGGCTACAAACATGATACGAACAGTGAGTAAAAACTCTTTAATACGCGAGGTATATATAAATATCAAAATAAAAAATGAAGTACTTAAAATTGCTTGAGTATTGTGCAGGAAAGTAAATTGAATTGGATAAAATAAAGGTAACTCACTAAAACTGTAGAGAAGAAAAGAGGAACAATTACATGGATGCAAGAAGTGGAAGGCGGAGTGGTGAGAAATTATAAAAAATACTACGTACAACAATTAAATTAAATAAAAATTATTAAATTTTTACTGAAACGGTAGGACCGTTCTCGGATTGTGTCTAAGAACAAACAAGGGAAATTGTGTTATCAGAGTATTTTAAAGGTATCATCGTATGTAATGAGAAGATATTCCTTGTATGCTTCATAGTCACTTGCATTAGGTTCAACATGGACGCGAATGGATTCAGAAAAAAATCTGCATCAAATGCGCTAAACTACTATTCCGCTCTAGGTTGTATAACTAAGGTCTGGACATACGATCCTGAATTACGGGGATGCTTTCTGCAATTTTTGATTTCATACATGAACGAGTTGCACGTCTCCGTAATGAATCCACCATTTTGAATTTATTCAAATCAGCGGATTAAGCTAATTACCTAATCATTAACAAAAAATAAAATGGCACTGATGATACGGTAACCAATCCCTCCCAATAAACTCCGTTCTAACGAATCGTTTGTTTCAGTGAGTGATTTAGAAAGTATCCACGGTAGGCGAGAGCAATAAAACAGAAGGAAAGATAAAGTGGCATTAAAAATTCAGGTATTAGGTTGAGACCACTCATCCAAAGGCACACCTGTTGAATTATAATAATATAAAATATTCAAATGGAATAGAAGATGCCGCGTTGCCGAGAGCTCGGCATTGAAGGGGCCGGCAGCAATCAACTCTCCTCACCCCGCACCTTCTTTGAAATTACCAACTCCTTTGAACCGAGATCAAAACAGCGAAGCTCCTTGCTCACGGCAGAAAATGATTTCTGTTTTCATTGGGTAATATTCTCGGGCAGAGGCTTGGAGCAGGTGCGTCGCGGGGCTGAATTTCATATAAAGCGATATTATAGAGGCAAGGTCGCTTGTTCTCGGGAAGCTCCTTTTTGAGAAAATAACTCTGATTTGTGGCGGCTCCACTGGCTACGGAATCAACCAGAACCTAGGCCTCGTTTCAATATGTATTCATAAGCAAAAACCAACTCCCTCTATTCATTTTTTTTTTTTTTTTTTTTTTTTTTTTTACAATGAAGGGTGCGCATAAATGTTTCCTTCTTTTTTTTTACTCCGCTGAAGAAAAGTTTAACAGGAAAATCATAATACCCCCTCCCCAAAAAAAAAATGTTTGAAGGAAAATATTCCTAAATTTTAAACCACTGGATTTTCATAATATAAATCAGTTAAAAATAATTATTAATGGCCATTTTGTCTTCCTCTATATTTCAGGATGAAGGCTGAAGAAAAAATTATTTGCTAAAAATTCGTTCAAATGAAGTATAAAGATCGAAAAGTTCAAGGAGTGGGTGGAACAACGCAATAAGGAGTTCAAGGATATATTTGTAGGTAGCTTTATTACTAAATAGAAAAGATGAATAACAGAAAGAAGATAGGATTCAACGATATGAAAGGATCCCAAATTAAATCCAACCATGAGGATGTTACACAATGATTTTATGATCAAGCCGATCTCATTATATTTCTTATAAAATATCTTCATATTACATATTGATCCTAAATAAAATTATGAGTGTTAACGTATTAATGATCAGAAAACTGTTCTCTGGAAATGTACCTCATTATCTTTATTATCATTATTATCATTTTATCTTCGAAGAAACTGTTGGATATAATTCTGATATTATACCCTGCTTCCGTGAACAACGAAGGTATAGAACATTTATAAAACCTTAGTCCGCCCAGTCATGGGCAATGGTTCTGAGACATGGACACTGAGCAAGTCGGATGAACCCGCTTTATTTATTCACGAAAGGAAGATCCTCCTATCTATCTATGGTGGAATCATGCAGGTTGAAGGAACAATCGAAAATTGTATGCCCTCTAGGAATCTATGCATCTAGGAACCAGATATACCACGATTCATTCGACGTGGAAGACTAAGGTGGCCTGGACATCTAGGGAGGATGGATGAAGATTCCATTCCCAAGAAGATTCTTCGAGAAGAAATTCATGGCCCAGGCGTAAAGGAAGACTTAAACTCCGTTGGCGAGATGGTATCGCACACGATGTCTGGGCATTGCTTGGAGTACGTAATTGGATGGTGGCTGCACAGGACTAGGGCATACAGCGTAGGCTGATTCAGGAGGCCTTGGCTCAGCTAATGAGATGTTGCACCGTTGAAAGATAAGACAGATAGACAAACAGATTTTTTTTTTTTTTTTTTTTCAACCAACTGGTCCAATAATTCCTCATGAAATTCAATAGTTCAAATTATCAGAGAAACTATTAAAAAAAAGTAAGTTGATAATTGCAAAAATAAAAAACTTATATCCCGTCAAAGCTACCATCTCGTGTTATGGAACAGGTGAGATAAATAAATTTTGACGATTTGAATTCAAGTTTAGCCGTGATAACAAATCGATACCTGAAATAAAACATCAACCTGGGCTTAATTAAACAAGAGTAAATTCCTCAAATTTTCAAATCAACCTATACTAAATTAAACCAGAGTAAATTCCTAATATTTTAACCAAGAGTAAATTCCTAAAATTTTAAACAACTGTAAATTCCTCGAATTTTTCCCAGAAGTATGAAAAAGAGAAAGGTTTTTCCCTGTTCTGCTTATAACAGGCAAGCCATTCATTATTCGAATAAATTCTAGTATTCATTTTATACTTAATTAGAGAAGAGTAGAATTCCTCAAATTCTGACTCTAATTGTTTAGTTTTTTCGTTTTGTTTTTTTGGCTAGCCGTCCGCTTTTAAGTGAGCTCTAGTCGAAATTATGAGACGGAATGTCGAAATTAATTTTTCGGTAATTATAAAATAAAGATTAGAATTAAAAAACTTTTATTTTTTTGCTTTTCTTATACTTATCGGGAAATTTGTTACCTAAGTTGAAATTCGTAATCAGCGCCCCAAAAAACGCAAATGAACAAATTTTCACAGATCATTGTTAATCCCAAGTTGGCTGGACTAATACGCCGCAGGCCGTGTGTGTTACGGCGCACAATGGGAAAAATTGTCGAATTAGTGGCCAAAATTATTTAACACTTGATTAAAAGGCGATAAAAAAAAAATTATTTTTTCATTTATGAGCATAAAATAATCTTTATTAGTGAGAGTGAAAAAAATATATACAGGGTGTTTTCGGGCCTTTAAAATTAATGTTTTTCTTAATTATTTCATCACTTTATTTTAAATAAAACAGTTTATTACGTATATAACCAACAAAAGGGGAAGAAATGAACTAATATCCATCTCTATAGAGCTTTCTACGTATATAATTGCCTTTTTCAGATATTTACTACGTTTACAAGATTTATAAATAATCAGTATTTCAAGAATAAAAAAACTTGAGTTAACAATATACTATTTTTTTATTTATTCGGAATTTATCGTGTGTACAAAAGTTATAAATTCACACTGATTGATCACATTTGATCGATTAAATTGTATTCAATTTTTCCCACTGCACTGCAGTGCTCCCAGAGTGCCCTTTTTGAAACAGTGCAGGTTCATTTTCCACCAGGGTCAGTCAATATTTATTTCGTCAAGGTAGCGAGAAATGAATCTTGACACTCCTACTCTTGTAAGAAAGGCATCCGTCTGACCCCGGCAAAAATGACCAAAAGTCCCCCTTCCCCTCTATTCCCCCCCCCCCCCTCCCCGTCGCCAGTAAATAAGTATGCAATGAATATTATTTTCAACCATATAACTAACACAAAAGGTTAAAAGAAAAAAAAATTATCTTTCTTAATGTCATCCACTAAATTATAAACAACCGTGCCCATAAAAGACACCTGTGCTCGGTTTAAAACGCAACCATTTTACCCAAGAGCTCCTTAATAGATCCTCAAGAAAGGAGAAGTTAAATGTACTAGTGTATATAAACCACACTCGGCGTTGAACTTTGTGGCCAACATTAAACCCTCCCTCCCCCGCACATTAGGCGTCTTGTGCACATTTACATCATCTCGGAAAAAAAAGTTTTATAGTCTGCCTCGTATGAAAAAAAAAAGAGTAGCAAATTCTAATTTAGCGGAATAGATTAAAAAAAATATAATATAGACAATTTAAAAATAATGAATTCCGGAACGAAGATGGCGTCCAACAAAATGAATTAATATGAATAAATTAAAATCAATCATAAGAATGTTACACGATGATTTTGAGCTTAAATCAAGCTGATTTTATTATATTTGTAATAAATTGTCTACGTATTAAATATCTGTAATAAACAAAATATGGATGTTAATCGATTATTGATCTGAAAAATATTCTTGGAAATCAACATCAAGAGTTCGGTAGTAAACAAGTCATTAATTTATTTATTTTTTATTTTTCCAAGTAACTGTATCATTTAATAATTCTATTATATTATATTGTATCAACATTAGTATATGATATGATATTACGCGATTCCTAATATGCTTTTCGAAGTTAATATCATCAACGGGTACGAACTCGGAGATTGTTAAAAACAGCGGCTTTTCGTAGCGAGGACCTCCCTCCCTCCCTATTCTAGCGAGCTTACCTATATAATTTTCAAATCTATTCTCTTATACGGGAAGAAGGAGTCTAATGTTAAAATAGACAATTTTAGCATTAATTCTAATGTCCCTCTTCTCGCTAATATAGTCCGTTCCGATTTAATAACAAGGCAGGATGTATGGGAGCCTGTATCAATGTTAAAACCGACTATTTTTTTTATAAGGACCTCCCGAAGGACCTCTATCCTCGCCAAAAACTAGTATTATTTATAGAGCGTTACAATATATGTATACATTTCCCCCTCCTCCTCCCCCTTACCCGACCCACCCTTCCTTACGCGATTCCTAATATGCTTTTCGAAGTTAATATCATCAACGGGTACGAACTCGGAGATTGTTAAAAACAGCGGCTTTTCGTAGCGAGGACCTCCCTCCCTCCCTATTCTAGCGAGCTTACCTATATAATTTTCAAATCTATTCTCTTATACGGGAAGAAGGAGTCTAATGTTAAAATAGACAATTTTAGCATTAATTCTAATGTCCCTCTTCTCGCTAATATAGTCCGTTCCGATTTAATAACAAGGCAGGATGTATGGGAGCCTGTATCAATGTTAAAACCGACTATTTTTTTTATAAGGACCTCCCGAAGGACCTCTATCCTCGCCAAAAACTAGTATTATTTATAGAGCGTTACAATATATGTATACATTTCCCCCTCCTCCTCCCCCTTACCCGACCCACCCTTCCTTACGCGATTCCTAATATGCTTTTCGAAGCTAATAGCATCAACGGGTACGAACTCGGAGATTGTTAAAAAGAGCGGCTTTTCGTAGCGAGACCCTCCCTCCCTCCCTAATCTAGCGAGCTTACCTAAATAATTTTCAGATCTATTCTCTTATACGGGAAGAAGGAGTCTAATGTTAAAATAGACAATATTCTGATGTCCCTCTACTCGCTAACATAGTCCGTTCCGATTTAATAACAAGGCAGGATCTTTCGGAGCCTGTATCAATGTAAAAACCGGCTATTTTTGTTATGAGGACCTCTCGAAGGACCTATATCCTCGCCAAAAGTAGTATTATTTGTAGAGCGTTACAATATATGTATAAATTTCCCCCTCCTCCTCCCCCTTATATGATATGATATTCCGAAGATTCCATGTGAAAAGATTGACAGGTTCGACTTAGGTGTTCAAGCAGTGGATGGAGGAAGCAAGGTAAGAAGTTAGAGGTTGAAGGGAGGTTTTCTCCTTAAGGATTGGCATAGATTATAATAAAGGAATTATCGCCGTTGTAGAAAGTGAACAAGCCACTTTAACTGTATTTAAAAGCGATTTAAGTGCCTCTGGAGACACAGAACAGGAATTCTATTAAAAGAATGTGTCAGACACTCTAATCTCATTTCAATTTCATGGCACAAACTTCCATATGTGAGGGGATCGCTGTCAAAGTAGGGGAAATAAGAGAAAGAGAAAGGAGCTGTCGGGTATTTAGAGATAATTATTCACAGAACTGTTTACGAATAATGCTAGACGATTTTGGAATAGTTTCAGCTCTGTGACAAAGCTATCCTGTTGCTCACGGGTTGTATTAATCAGGTCAGCAGAATGGAAGAAAAGATAAATATACAGGTAAATTGCGTAAAGATGCTATCGGAAATGATAGATAAAGTCAGCTTAACCAGTAATGTGAATAGAAGAACAGGTTGTTGAAATAGAGGAGCCCTGGGGAACACCAGGCGTGAGAGAACGAAGAGATATGGGTTGTTTTTTAAGAATAACAACATTTTTGTAAGCATATATTTTTTGAATAATTAGAGATAAGTGAATGAACCATTTATGCACAGTGTAACTGTATATCTAATCCAGCAGTTATGTATAAAATATGGATTTTTTTTTATTGTGGACTCATTTATTTCGATCGATAATTGTGTTGCAGATCATATCGTTTATTTAATTATTGCATTTTCCTCGAAACCGATAAATAAAAAGAAAAGTCAATAGCAACGAACGAGGAAGTAATAACATTACATAAGACTTAGAAGGACTAGTAGCTAGAATAATCAAACAGCAACCAAGAGTTTTTGAAGATGAATTACGGATATTGCGGTTCTGAGAATTTGCGATAAATATTAGCCGCAGCTTTATTAGAAGGAATATTGGAAACCGAAACTGTTGACGAGAACCGGCTAATCAATTTCTGGGTAGTGGAATATTGCAGAGAAGATAAGCTACTGATGATTGGAAAAGCTCTCAAAATTAATACTTATAAACGCATACAATATAATTTATTCAAGGGTACAATAATAATATTGTGAAAGGTACTATATGTTAAATAGCATTAAACAGATATATGTATATATACATAAACTAGGTTGTTATAAAAGTCCTTGTGCATTAGTATAGCTTTATTTCAGATTACATTAATTCAAAGATCCGACCTTTTAAAAAATGAGCCATTGATTTAAACAAGCCATAATCTGAGGGTGCAATATCTGGGCTATAAGCAGGATGAGGTAAAACGTTTACTCCTTGCAGTTCCGGTAGTTTTTCCTTGGTCAAACGAGAACGATGTGCAGGCGAATTGTCGTGTTGCAAAATGGCTTGGTTCCTGCAGACCAAAGCGGGATACTTTGTACTCAAAACTGCATAAACTCTGAAGAATAACTGCTAGCTGTTCACTGTTCACTGTTTTGGAGTTTCAAGGGAAAATTCTTACGCAACGTTATTGAAGTATAAAAATTAAAATATATGCAATTTTAAGAAAAGTTTAAATAAATCGATATACATGGATAAAGGTGATAGATAATGGATAAAGGTTTCGACCCGAACATGTGGGCTAAAATTAAGTCAGACAAACAAGAGATATGGTATGTGCAAAGTAAAAAGACAAAAGGAAATGATAATAAGAAAATAATAACAAATGTAAGTAAAATCAAGCGTTAAAGATAAATTAATAATAGAAATATAAGAAACATAAAAATAAATTTAAAAGTGTAATTTAACAATTTTGTTGGTCATCAGAAGGGCTATTATTTTTCATAGAATCATCATGATTGATTGAGTACATTTAGTACTCATATAGTACTTTAAAATTTGGACACCAAACAAATTAAATTACACTTTGAAAAATATTCTGGTCAAGACTATTTTCCGGAATTCCTGAAGAAATTCTGCATAAAACATATTTTTTTCTATTTTTTTTTTCCTCCAGATCTGGAAGATACAAATAGATAAAAGGCAGATCATCAGGACTGAAAAATAAAATAAGACCAGAGATGGATGGTACATGAAGAGTCTAAAAGAAAAATTTCTAACTGGGTGTATATGAAACAAGGAGGTTTCACTTTCGAATGTAAATATTACGAAAAATAATGAGTATCCAATAAAAACACAATAATACTTATTAAGACACCATTTTACATAAATACATGACATCATAATATTTACTAATTTAAAGTGTATATATTGAACGGAAGCAAGGGAAAATAGGCCTTAAAAGAAAGTCCATTCGGCTTGTTCTAAATAGAACTTGGAGGCGAGGAAGAAAGAGATTTTTTTTTCTGTGTGTGAGGGCAATCACTCTTGATAATGTTCTACAGTGTTGTACTGCTTCGCGCCTCATTGATCCCGGATATAACTGCCAGCAAGTTGTTTATTTAAATGTCATTTTGTTAAATATCTTCAAAATAAGCGGAAGTACGAGGAATATAATATTCGAAGTCCGTACTCGATAGATAGACAACTTATGGCTTCTAATTTTATTTAACTGAATCCGTGAGGCTCTCGAGAAATAATAAACATTTTTTTCTATGCAACATTATTATGCCCCAATTTATCTGTATAATAATAGGCTTTATTTAGTATATAAATTTTGGAAAGCTCGTCCCTCCCTCGTAATTTTTATTTAAAGCTTAGTGACATGGTTTGTCACCATCAATATCAGGAAAGCCCTAAATATGATTAAAATTTACCTCTAATGTCACATTTTATTTTTTTGGGGGATGTGGGAGGAGGGAGTTATTGCTTTTGTTAACTCCATATTTGTAAGGAAAGGCATATAATACAGGTTACAACAAAGAATGTGAAAGTCAAGAGTTATAAAGTGAGATAACAACTATTAAGATAATAGGTATACATTAGAGTAAAGTATATTTAATACGAATTATATGAAATGAAATCCAATAATAATAACAATATCAAATGACAGCAAATATTGTTCTTACGGGCCTGATTCGAACCTGGTTGCTTTAGCGCGGTTGGCTACCATTATTATGGATTATTATAGTACAGTAAGATCTCGTAAATCCGGATCTGCGGATTATCCAGATCAGATTTGAAGGCATTAATATTCGCATTAGATGATAATTTTAAAATATGGTAGCATGTACCTTAGTATGTATAAATGCGCCAAATATTCCCTTTTCAGTTCGATTAAATGCACAGATCGTACAATAAATAATGGTAATAAAATGTTGTTGAATTTAAGAAAGGATTTTCGGATTTTCAATTACCCGGATTGCCTTCGGCCTCCCAGCTAATTCGGATAAACAAAAATTTACTGCAAAATGCATATATGTTGTGCATTTCTTCGTGTGGGTTTTAAGTATATCATTAAGGTGTGTTTACATGAATTATAGTGTTTATTTATTTCAATTTCAGCTACTTGCACAATTTTCCGTTCTTGCTGAAACATCAAATACTAATAACTATTGTGTCCCTCCTTAATCACCTCTTTGGTATTTACCCTAAGTTTAATGGTAGTATTAATCTAGCTTTCATTTTATTATTTTCAGACTTAGCTCTTTTCCTGCTGGCACGGATGGTTCCTAAAGCTCTAGCTCAATGATGGTTCACGGATAGCGGCAACAGCGGTTCACACAAATAATCTTCGTAGAAACCAAAACAAAAATACCCGCCACAAGTAGAGACGCCTTCATTTCTTTATTTTACTACTCTGATTAATTCAATGTATAGCATCCAGTTTCCAAACAACATACAGGCGTTGAAAGAGCTAAATGTATACAGCGTCATGTTACACAGGAAAATAGAAAAATAATTTATTTCTTATAACAAGAACATTGATACAGTGAAAATAAATAACTAATATTGGAAATAAAATTAACTTTTGCATTCTAAATTAGCTGTATTAAATAATCCTTGCACCCGAGCGTCGAGATGGCTGGTGCACAAATTTTGAGCGCACAAGAGAAGATAATAGCAAATAGTAACCCTTCCACCTCACAGAACAATCTAGGGGGACCACTGCACCAGCTCCGCAAGTAGCGTCTGTCAGAAGGAAGGCGTTCCATTCTTATTGATTTACTCAATCTCAAATAAACATTTTTTATTGATTTTTACAATTATAAAGTAACTGTATTTTAATTTTATAAAGCTAGAATGATAACTTGCTCAAGTACGCAAATGGAATAACCGCCACTGCTCTAGTTGTTCATTGCCATCAGTAAACCCACTGCTGTCAAAAACCTCGTATGCCATATTATAGTAGGAAAAAAAATAATGTTCCTAACACCCTTGTACATTTTTATTTTTACCTCTGTTGGTCTCAAATACGTACTTTGATAATAATTTAGTTTATACTGGCATTTCCTATATTTTTCGTGATCTTTAAGGCTTAGGGGCATCTAGTTTTCTTAAGACTGCAGTCTTATTCTTCTCATAATTCAAGACCAGTGCTTTGATTTTTAACATAGCTCAACATTGGTTTGACTCATGCTAGGCATATATCAATTAGATTCACAGTTTTTCCATCCGGAATCCCCAAGCTGTGTTATAAATATTCTTAGCAGGGAGGTATAATATTTTTGGTATTTCATAATTTATGGGCTTGAAGCAACATAGTAACATGTATCAAATCTGTCATATCCAAAAACAACATTGATGTATATTCCATCTGACAATAAATTTCTTTCCATAAGAGTATTTTTTATTCGAAAGTGATTTTATCTGATAGATTGTATGCTAATGTTTTTTAATAGTCCATGCCCAGGCATAATCATTAAATTAATAGAACCTATGTTTTATCAATGCTAAAGTTGCAATATCTAAGAGGTGCTTGAATAACACGAGTCAAGAAAGTGATAAGAGAGTATAAGTCCTTATTTCGAATCGTAGGTCAATTCCATAGTAACTTCCCGGGATGTCTCTTTGAGGATTAAGGATATAAAGGATTTTGAGGGGAGAGAGATGATCAACCCTCTATCCTTCAATTCGGGGGAAGGAGATGTCTTTTCTGGGTATCCCTCCTCCCTGTGTCTCCTAGTATATAAGTATGTATAGTGTGAAGTATTCAGTTTAATTTGTTAGTGTCAGTATAAGTTTTTTTATTAACCTGAACGACCAGAAGAATTCTTTTAAGCCTAACTAAGAATCACTACAAAATCCAAATAATTCACATAGAGGAAAATCGCTGAAATGCATCGTCTCTCGCAGTTGCATATTAAAACTTAATAATATGCTTTTATTAATGATTTTTTTTTCTACTAGTAAATAAACAGTATTATAAACTGCTTAGTATGAAGTTGAAAGGAAAATCAGTACAGTGTTAAAATAATCGTTCTTATACTTTTTTTTAGTTACCGTAATTATTGAATTAATTTTGGAAATGAAATTGACGAGATTGTGCTTCCTAATCGTAATCACTTTGAACGGACCCTCATACCTAAGAACTTCCTTTGCGCGATTCGACATAATTTTTCTGTAAACGATAGTGTTTATTTTAATAGTACTCATAATATCTTTTACACCCTCGTTCTCTCGCGCTACTCTCTTTACTTTTTTCCGCGATCATTCGCCCATGTGCTTTCCCCCACATTCTCTCGAGTTCCACATGCACTTTCTGATATGCGCCTCAATCTCTGGCGTAAACCTAACCGTGCGTCTCTTCCTCAACAGTTCGTTCAGAGGTACCAGGTTTTCGGCCCCCCTGGGGCCTATTCCTGATCCCCTTCACATCGCTAGGCATTGACATTTTCCCGATTGCTTCTACTTTCTTTCCGTCTGATCGTACCCCTTCCGCCGAAATCACGTGTCCAAGAAAACTAATCTGCCTTTGACCCAATGTCGATTTTTCCGTCGATAGTTTCATCACAAACTGTCGTATTCTAGTGAAGACTTGTCGTAGATCCTCTATATGACTCGGCTCTGTCTTACTAAAAACCAGGAGATCATCCATGTATACTTGGCACATGCTTTCATCCAGACCACGCAAAAATACGTCCATCAGTCTTTGGAACGTTATGGGTGCATTCTTTAAGCCGAACGGCATACGGGTAAATTCATAATGCCCCTTTCGAAATTAAACGCTGTTTTGGCTTGGTCTCTGGGATACATGCGAATTTGATGGTAGCCTGATTTCAGATCAAGTGTACTAAACACTAATGCTCCACCCATCCTGTCCAAGATGTCCTCCAACCTAGGAATGGGGTACTTTTCCTCAAGCGTGTTCTCATTTAATTGCCGAAAGTCTACAACTACCCTATAGCGTTCCTTTGTTTCTCCGTCGACGGGTTTCTTCTTTACTGTCCATAGTGGACTATTAAAGGGCGAAGTACTATCCACGATGATCCTCTGAAGTTTTAGCTCCTCGATTTCCTCGCGAATGTGTCCCCTCAATGCTTGTGGGTACCTCCGCTCCTTCACGTAGGTAACCTTATCGGATTTCAAATTGATTTCGTGGAGAGTCTCTCCTGTCGCGCTCAGTGGATCTCCTTCGCGAAAAAAAATATTTACGAATTCCTCCCTTACACTTGGTCTCCAATCTGCACCCTTGGTGATTACCCCAGCACACCTAACGCTTCCTTTCGCGTCTTGCGTCGTTTCGTACCTCTTTTTCCCGATCCTTATTGCCCGTTGACCTCCTGAACTACGGATCTTCACCCCTAATTTGCTAAACAAATCGCATCCCAAAATTCCCCCAAACTCACGCGACATGATTTTCACAACATCACCACCCCATTCTTTCCCCACTTCGCTAAGGGTAAATCGATTTCTCCCTTTATCATACAGGGCCCACTCAAAGTGACTACTTTACATTGACATGGTCTCACGTCTGGCTTATTCTTTCCTTTAAATAACACCTCCAACTTATCTCTACCCACTAATGTACAGGAACTTCCTGTGTCCACCAAACACTTCCACCCTTTACAAAACTCTATAACAGGCAACCGATCACACTTCTTTACAACATTGTTCACACAAAGAAGCTTGCCCCTCCGTTCACACGATCCTCATCCTCTCTATACCTGCTCTGTTCGCCGCCCTGCACTCCGATGCTTGCTTCTTCCTCCGAGGGTTCCTCTGCCGCCGGGTTCGCTGCTCTCCGTCTCTGACCCTGAGGTCTCCGAAGATCTGACCGATTCCGACAGTATTCTTCTCCTCCGCCACATTCTTTGAGCGTTGATCTCCATTGGTTCTCCTCGGTCGTGTTCCCTGCGCCGTATATATGGGCATTGTCTGGTCATGTGTCCCTCATTATGGCACTCAAAACACCGTGAACGCGGGCACTGAGCTACCAAGTGCCCTGTCTTTCCACATCATGGAACTTCCTTTCATCTCTTCTGCCATTCTTCCTATCCACAAATTACCTTCTTTCTCTCGGTAATTTTTCTTTTCTCCCAAACTCTCCCTCTCTCCTTCTTCCCAGATCCTGTCTTACTCTATTTCTTCCTGCCTCGTTCCTCCGGTAAGACACTTTACTCCATCCTGGTTCGAACTCCTCTCTCTTCCTCATCACGGGCGCTCGCGTCCACCATTTCTTGTGCACGTTCTATGAATGATTTTCCACTGGGTAGACCGTCCTTCCTCCCCGTATCCCTGGCTAACTGTACCTTCAGGACCGTGGTCATAAATATCATCCAGGCCTCGACTGCACTTGTGTCCATTACCTCTCGTAATTTCTCATTTATCCTATTTAACTTCACGAGGAGGTCTGCAGCGTACTGACCGTTTGTCTGGTTCATTCTTTTCATTTCTCGAAACATTTGAAGCATATCTTCTTCTGGGGTCCATCGCCCCCCTCCATAGGCATTTTTCAATCTTTCCTTGATTACCTGCCACGCGGTATCCTCATCCACTTGAATCAGGTTTAGGACGCTCCTTCTGACCCGACGTGCTAGGGCCACCCGTAACCTTTTGGTATCTGATTCTACTAGAAGATCCACTGCTACCTGGGATTGTATACTGCTCATAATTCCGTCCCCACCTTTGAGAAAATGATTTAACTCCTCCACATCTCGGTTGAATTTCTTTAAGTCCGAAGAAGATTTCTCTTCTGATATCCTGTGCATTCGCCTTTTTCAGCTTCATTTTTTCTAACTCGTTCGTCTCCTGTGCGATTCTATTCGCTTGCTGCGCAGCCCGCGCCATTGTTAAAGTTGTCGATGACAATGTCGGGAATTCGGGATTCAACGGTTCTTGCTGTGATGGCTCCAGCGTTAATGTTGCTGGCCTAAGGATCTCTCTTTGTCCTAGTTCATTCATACTGGCACACTTCTTTAAATACGAGAAAAATAAAAATAAAAATTTATAAGTAACAAAATCAAAATATTCTTCCGTAAAAAAAAGGAAAAGAAAAAAAAATCTCACTATGAACCGCTAAAAAGGTTTCCGGGTTTCGGCACCACTTAAGAGCTTCGCCACGCAAAACATAAAAAAAATAGAGGAAACGGGGAGATAAAGAACTCACATGAAGGCTGGTTAAACACTGACTTTATTCAGATTCTAATCCTCTATATATAGTATTTACAATGTTTATAATGAAAGTTTGGAATTAGTGGCTATACTGATGTAAGTCCCATCTCAACTTATATATTTATTTATGTGTGTGTATGTGTTTTATTTTATATTTTTAAATGTTTCTTTATAAAATAAAACTATTTTAAACCAAAATTAACAACCGACAAAAGTTAAATTAGCCCGAACAGCAGTGTTTGGAAAGGTTAGTTTGCTAAAGGTCTATAAACCCCCTTAATCCCTTTACCATTTTGCTTGGTTTGACTTGTCTAGACTCGACAAATGGATCTTTAAAAGTAGCACTTAAACATCGATGTGCCGATAGAATGAAGATATTGTTATTATAACATCGATATTTCTTTGCCGAAATAAATATGATTTTGCTTTTATAATATCGACATTTCTGGGACGATATAATTAAGATATTGTTTTTATAATAACGATATTTCTGTGCTAATATTTAAGAAAATTAAGATTTTTTTTTTTTATAATATCGGTATTTCACTTCTGATATCATTAAGATATTGTATTTATCAAATTAATTTACAGCAGACTTTAAATATTAAGAAACAGGTTATTTCCTCTCCTCCTTCCGATTCGATTAGGGTTTTTTTTTTTTTTTATTTGATAAATGAATTAACTATATTTTTTAATATCGAAATTTCTGTGAAGATATAATCAAGATACTGTTTTTATAATATCGATATATCTGTGACGATATCATAAAGGTCCCTTTACATATTTGCCAAGCCCTGGGAAATCAAATGTGTAACGGGGGTAATTTTGCTTGGCTTGGATTAACTTCTCTGTGTTTGAGTCCGATCCGGTTCTTGCGAAAAACGCCACATAAGCGCTAGTGTTGCATTGAATTAACGATATATTGAAATTTGGATATTTTTCTGCCGATATAAATAAGATATTGTTTGTATTAACTTAATTTCCAGCAGGGTTTAAACATCAAGAAACAGGTTATCTCCTGATCTTCCACCGAAAGTTTAGAAATTATTACTGTTATTTGGTGAATAAACACAAAATAAATAAAACTTCAAAAGCCAAATTTTCAATGGATTTTGTTAAGCCAAACTATATTTCTCAAAGAGAATTTTATCTACTTTAAGACAGTTCAATTGGAACGTAATCAACTTGAGTAGTTTGGAGTGAATGCTTCCCATCATTCAATTAAAAACGAGATTTACTTAAAATACAACTATACAATTATGAAACCTCCTACTTTTCTGTGTGGAATCGGACCATGGTTCCATATGAAAATTTTGTTGCCCTAGAGGTCTGCTATCACTTTCTCGTCTAAATATTTGCTTTGACCCGTATGTCACTTTATATATAGTTCAGCTGCAAATTGTTTTTAATCTAAAATCAGTAATAACTTCTAAACTATTGACTGTATAGTCATTGAAGTGGCCTCATTCAATCCAGAAAAAAAAAACTATAAGAAACTATCCCTTATTTGATTAAATTTTTGCAAATTATTTCGATTTCTCCAGAGGGTATTTCCCCCCAGAAATTTGGGCGGACTCTGCGGATCTCTATTCCTACTACAGAAACGAAGATATAACCAAAGTTTCATGAATATACAAATTTTGTTTTTTATTTGGTCGATTCGGGCTTATTTTTCCTGAACTACAAGTGGCAAATCATTTCTCACTGAGGCAGCTACCACATATATCCTACGAAGATGAAAGGATCAAGGACAATATATGGGCTGAGATTGCCAATATAGTTGGAAAATGAAGTAAGATGTTGTTTATTTATTTAAATACATGTACCGTAAACACGGGCTACTTGAGCCCTTGGGGCTTACTTGAGCCCACATCATTATACTGATATTGGGAGTACCCAGAGAACCAAACACCATTTTTCTGTTTTAGGCTCAAGTAAGCCCCTTAGGGCTCAAGTAGCCCGTGTTTACGGTACTTTATTTCTATAACTTTAGTAATTTTAAATGTATAATTCGTTGAAGAAAATCCGCCCCAAAATTTTAATACATTCGACAACAAATGCACTGTATTGTGCAAAATTATATTATTCGTGTACAGAGTAGGCAAAATAAATATTTATTTAGATAATTAGCAAGAAAAAATAGGATTTTTGAGGTACTCATTTCAAGTTGAGGGAAAGCTATTTATCTTTGTAGCTGGTAGTATCTAGTAGCTCAATCACAAAATTAGAGACCAATGCTGAGTACAACTTATGTTCGCAAGGGCTAAAACAGACGCTATACAGGTGAACCCACCAAATTAGATGCCTAGGAATTTCCCTCATTTAAGCTTGATCCAGTCGACGTTGAAATAACATTTAGCCGGTACAAAGCAATTCTGAGGGACAACCGTCGGAAATTTCTCTTCGACAATCTAAAAATGTTTAATTTGTAACAATTTCACCTGAATTTCGTGAAAACTGAATACCTGAGTAATTTGAAATTTTTCGTTGTTTTTCTTCAGTTTAATTTCCTTTGTTACCTAATTTTGTTCCTTAATTCAATCATTTTTTTGTTGTTCCTAATGTGCTTTTTTAATCTATTTTACATGTTGTAAAGTAAATGTATATAATATTTTGTTGCTGGATTTATAACATTTTTAATAATTTTTTTTTTACTTAATTCGCATCTTTTACATTTATTTTTAAATATTTCTAAAATAATAACAACATGTTTTGGATTTTTCACCACATAAAAATCCCAACCCTACTCATACATAACATTTAGTAAATATCGTTAGCTACTGAAGATTATATTCAACTTCATCCTATACGACTATTCAAGCCGCGGGATAGTCGTTAACGAATCAACCGGGAATAGAGCCTTTATGGCAACGCTGCTCCACGATTAACCAATACAATATTAAGATAATCGCATCGAGGAACACAGTTCTCAACGATTATCGTTGAACGATAGTAGTGACAGTGAAACTTGCCTTTATCGAGGCATCATCCACGATATCCACGGTTTATAGTAAAAAAAAAATCAAAAACTTAGTCAAATATTTCCTAAAGTTTTCCAAAGCGAAAGGCTTATCAGGATGGGATCTAAAAGAAAGCCATGGATAATCCTCCTGCATTGATCCTAGAACGGCAAGTGCTATAAAAGAGATTCCATCCTCTTCTTCAGCCCGGTTGGCCTTTTTCTGGCATTAAAAGTTTCTTCTCCGTGCTCGCTATCCGATATCCTTCCCATCTCAATCTTTCGACCATTTTTTCGAATAGTCATTTTGCAAATGATCTTTTTATCTCCAAACCTACACATAAGCTTAGCTTGAAATACTTATCTGTCATCAAGTAAGTATGTTACCGAATAAAAATGCTCCGACTTTATAGTCTAGAATCACTTCTTTTGTATTAGACAATATGTGTGTGTGTGTGTGTGTGTGTGTGTGTGTGTGTGTGTGTGTATATTTCTTTCTCTCCATACAGTAACCCTTTGTTTTCATTTACGTGTACATCCTCCGTAATAAAGCATAATACATTTTTCAACATATAAATATAAATTTTTATAATTTATAAATTACATTTAATTGAAATTGAGATAAATGTGTAAAAAATTAATAAGGAATAAAAAGAGAAGATCAAACAAAGTATATTATATATCTCTGGCCTGTAAGAAGAGTGCAACAATACGAACATTTTTGTTTTTGCTTCGAGAACTTATAATCACGTATACTTCCTGTTATAAAAAAATGTTGTAACATCCTGCAACATAATGAAATAACGATTTATTATATTGTTTTATGAAGAACTGCCACAATTTAATTCACGATTCATATTTAAATTATTAAAAAATGGATATTAACTTCTCTCTATTTTTCAACAAATAAGTTGAGCAGTATTGTTTAAGGAAATTTCCGATTTGATGTTTCAGCAGTACTAATCGACTCCAAATAACTCCAAAATAATTGTGTACTTTTATTTTGAAAAAATTCTTGTTCTAAATTAAACTTTTTCTTCTTAGGAATCTTTTTGAAGCAGTTCATGCAAGAACTTTTTCGTTAAAAATTTTATTAGAAGTTCTTACAAGAATTATTTGGTCAGAACTTTTGTAATAAATGTTCTTTAAGAACTTTATCGTAAGGACTTTTAGATACAAGTTCTGTATTAAAAAAGTTTTCTTTAGAGCCTTTTAGTGAGATTGTAATAAAAATTCTCATTATTAAAGTTCCCAATTAAGTGTGGAAGATACTTATGGAATTGTGTCTTAAAAATTTAATTATAGCGCTGCACCTTAAACAAAAATTACTTAAAACTTCCGAGCTAGAAATGTGAAAAAATTCCTGAAACTATAGTTGAAAAACTAATTTTATTTAACTTTAAATGTTTAGTGGCTGGAATAGAGGCATTATTCCATTTTGCCTCACTTGGGTAATGTTTAAAAAGAAAATTCGTAAAACAATAATTATCTTAAAATTACAAGTTAAGTCCAATTAAACAAATGCCATATAAAATATAAATATCATGGCCCGATCGTAAAATTGATGTGAGTTTAGCACGTGAAGTACTATCAAAGGTTTTTCTAATAATCAATAATTTTCAGGGTTTAAGCTATTAGTTCACTGGTGTAAAGGTTTTTTAAGGTTATTTCTTGAGGATACATGTAATTTACTTGAATTAAAGGTCTTTCCAATGGCCAGTTATTCGTTAACAATTCCAGTAACTGTTAATTATGATGTCATAAAAAAAAAAAAATGCTTTGATGGGAAGTTATTTAATTTAAAACGATGATTTTTTCCCCCGTTTTCTTTCAAAAACTGGTTATTTCCAACCGGAACAACTGATAACGTTTTTTGTTTGTTTGTTTTTCACGAAAACCGACACCCCAAACTAATTCACAGCTCAAGATATATGGGTGAATAGATAAACCGAATTTTTTTTTATATTTCTTTTTTTTTAGGAACCGAATGTATTTAGTGTATTTAGACAGCATGGTTTATAAATGAAGCATTCCTCTCTTTTATATTCCAGAGATATGGAATAGTGTGTGATATTAACTCCAGACAATCCAAAGTTGAAACAACTCTCGATCTCTTTGTTCCCATGACAGTGACTTGTCTCAATATTAAATTTGACTGCGAATTCTAAGAATGAATTTATTAATACCTATATATTAATTCAAAGATAATACAGACAAAATATATAAGGAATTTTGAAAGCCTTCTGAATCACAAGACTAAGCCAATTTTAAACAACCGATAAATGGAAAATGAGAAAATTACCCAGGCGGTAAAATGGCTCAATAAGGAAGGGGCTTATTAATGAGCAACTCAAGGCATCATCACTGTTTATCAACTCATTGATCATCATCAATTACCATCCCCTTAGCCGCCATGTATTTTCAATAAATATTGCCGCAAAAACCTTTTGACTTAGTGACTGGGTTCAAGCCACGCTCACGACCGTCTTTATATGAAGCAGCTGATAAATGATAAATGAGTCACCTGTCATGCCTTTATTATGTCTAATGTTGCTCACCGTTCTCTATATAGAGGCTATAAAAAAAAAAAAAATGAAGAAGAATATATATATATATATATATATATATATATATATATATATATATATATATATATATATATATATATATATATATATATATATATTATATTAGAAAAATAAAATGTGAGAATCAAACATAATTTTGATTAGAAAATATTTAGATTCTACTGGTACCTATGAAAAAAATATATAACATATGCAGTCGTTGAAGGTAATGGAGAGTGACGAAAGAGGTATAAACTTTAGTAATTCTTTTAGATAATAATTTCTATTGTTTTAAGTCATGAAAAATAAATGCTTTCATGAATGGAATTTCCATGGAAACTAAATGAAATCTTTAAACATTAGGCAACTGAAAGCTGTTTTTACAAGATTTTATTTTATTTTGCAAATTAATTTAGTTTATTCAACTGTAAACATATTTTATTTTGTTTCATTTGTTAAATGATTAGTTAAGCAATAAAAATATGTTTAAAGTTGAATAAACTAAATTAATTCGCAAGATAAAATAAAACGTCGTGCGCACATCACACGACATTATATAATCTTTTTTTTTTAAATCTCTCGCTTTCCAACGGTATATGATAGATACATCTATGTTATTACTCTTATTTTCTAAAATTTGTTTAATACGGTATTTAAGCCCTGCCAGGCTTTTTTAATGAGGATAAGCTCTAACTTATATTAAAATCCATTTAATTTTACATTTATATAACGAGTTTAAACAAAATCGTTCCAGCTGTATTCGAAAAAATGGTAAACATGTGTAAAATGTATGTTATAAAGTGGCACTTCTGGTAAGTCGATTTGGCGATTTTGACGATGCTGTAACATCACAGGCTTATACCTACCTTGATAATACTTAAAACATACTCGTCGTAAAACATACTATATTTTATATACGAAGCGAAAGTAAAAATAATCCAGTGTTAAACTGGTTCTACCAGAAGAAGGAAGGTTCTAACCAAATATTATGAGAAGTTTAGAATGGTTCTACAGAAATATTTACTAATTATGACTAATGCAAGCTAATTTTTTACAACGCTCACGGAAATAATTACAAGATATGAGGAAAAGGCGAAATCAGAGAGCCTGTTGTAGCCATTGTCCGTTCAGCTCATCAGTTCTTTCTGTTTGTTTTCGAAAAACTGCTCACGCATTCTAGCAATGCGTTTGTTTGGCAAAGCCGCAGCGGTAGGCTACCAATCAGTTTGCCTTGTATTACACCTGCCCCTCTGCACACAATCCCCCACGGTCCCTTTGTCCGACCTGCACAATTTCATCGGCCGTCTTTAAAAAAAAAAAAAAAAAAATTAATTTTTTCCAATGAAAATCAAACATCATATATATATATTTTTTTTTTTACTACCGGAATAAAACAAAAGTATAATAAAAGGTAAAAGTCTGCCATAAAAACAATATTGCTGTTCGTGAACGGACTATTATCGTAAAAAGGGGTTTCATTTTCTTGGAACACCAATAACACTGCATCCCGAGACGCCTAAGTTTAATGTGAGCAAGGATATTACAGAAAACATAATATGGAAAAAAGACAATAACATCCGTCCCCCAACGAACGAAAATTTTATATCCCCGAGAAATCGACAGAGCTGTCATTATATTTTCTTATTTGGAAAAATCACCGCGATTTTCTGTTAACATTTTCTTCTTAAATGTTTATGAGAAAAAAAAATGAGCGCGATTAACCTTTACGTGCGGTTGAAGTAAAACAGTTTGAACGCTGTGGCAGATATTACGGTTAAAATTTCCTTTTCTTGGCAAGTATCCACAGGGATACCACCATTTTAAGGCTATTTTCTTTAAAATCGATTATATGATTTTTTATTTAAAACGTTTTTATGGCACTATCAAAGAGCAACACTGACTAGTGTGGGAGGTTTAGTTTTGTTTTTCCAACGTTAAACAACAGTTTTATTTTCAAGTGAATTTATTTTTTTCAAATGAAGTACCATCAATGGCATAACAGCAAAATGCGATAGGTTTAAAAAAAAATTTTCTATAGTTTAGTTATATGTTTTTGGGTTTAAAAATTACAATAGTTCTCTCAACATATAAGGTTACCATTACAACAGTTTTTTTCACTCTAATTGTTTGTTATCCCTTTTAATTAATTTGTTCTAATTCGGAGCACAACCTAATTTTGGCGAAGTATCCCAGGAGATACCATTTCCCATTTTCCTGAAAAATTCAGATTTTCCAAAAGTTTTTTCATTTATCTATCAATTAGGACATTTTAAGGTGTTATGAATATAGAACTTTTATTTCCTACAAATCACACGTTGCCAAGAAAACGGTTGTCGTTGTAGTTTATTAGTGTATATTGATAATATAATTTACAGTGAGCAACAGAAAGTCATAAAATTATTTATACATACATATATATCATACTATATATTTCATAGGAGGGGGTGAGAAACCTCAAGGGATAATTTAATAATTTTGTGAAAACGCATTTCAAAGTTAAAACATTTTGATAAAACAAAAAACGTTTAAGTTTGTATCATACTTGCATTATGGCTCTATTGTACCATATATCCCTTTAATGTTGAGCGTTGAAAAGCATTTGAGAAACATTTTATATGCATTAACTAGCCATAAATTCTATCTTCGATAAAATATCACTTGTATCCCCTGGCTTCTCAGCATATACGTAGTGAAATAAAAAAAAAATGGTTATTGTTTTATTTTTTTGTTTTTTTATTTCCTTAGGGCCATCTATGGACCACGATGCTCGTGTTTTAGCTGTGTTTCTGGTTGTCATAGTCGTTGTTTACTACGATTGGTGTTCTGAGTGCTGGGTTTGGCAGCTGCTTTCTTTTATGTGCCTTGAGCTTTTCTGATGGCCCAGTAGTCCTTCATTTTCCTGCTAAATTCAATCCTGCGCTCCTCAGGATTTCCTGGTCTCGTCCTTTGGTCTGTGGGTAGTTTCTGTGAGGGACGTTATGAAAGGTGCAGTTTTGACAGTTATATGATAGTCAGTCCGGCCATCCATGTCATTTTGATTAATATGGAGTTCCGCAAGACCCTTCTCTACTTGCTCCACAAGAATCCAGTGGCCCTTACCCTTGTTAGCAACCTTGAAGATCCTATGGGACAACCTGTTAGAGTCCATTCTGAACAGGTGTCCGTAGAAAGTCAGTCGTCTTCTTCTGATAGCATCTATGAGGTTTTCTTGATGCTGGTAGAGCTCACGATTTGGTTTATACCAGCCTCTTCCATCTGGTAGAATTCTTGGTCCTACTATCCTTCTCAGGAACTTTCTTTCTTTTACTTAAAGGGCTCTTAATGGGGTCTTCTTAGTTAGATATAGACACTCTGCCGCATAGAGAACTGAAGGTCTGACCAATGCATTGTAGTGTCTTAGTTTTACATTCATGGATAAATGTTTGGAAGCTTACAGTTTTCTACAGGCATGGTATGCTTTATCTAGTGTTCGAGAGCCACTGTTTCGCTGAGGTCCTCTGAAAACCATTCTCCAAGGTATTTGTCACTTCTGGCTCTCTTGATGTAGATATTATCACTGACTCTCACCGTTCTAGGGGCATCTTCGATGTTGGTAACATACTCGGTCTTTTCTATGTTGATCAAGAGACCTGTTTTAGCCGCTATTGAGTGCAGTGCTTGGAGCTGAGTAGTAGCCTCTTCCATGTCATTTGACAACAAAGTAAGATCATCAGCAAAGGCCAAGCATGGGATCCTAAGGTTTTCTGCTTTGATCCCCATCCTTAATCCGGATTATCTCTTCCACTCTCTAATGATCTTTTCCAGAACACAATTATATAATATGCATGAGATGCCGTCTCCTTGTCTAACCCCTGTTTTAATCGCGAAATTCTCCGAGAGCTGTCCTCTAAACTTTACTTTGGCAGTGGTGTTGTGCCGGGTGGCTTCCACCAGCCTATTGATCTTGTCATTCAGTCCTGGTTCTCTTAGGGTGTTGAAGAGAGTAATTCTGTCCACAGAGTCGTACGCTTTCTGGAAGTCGATAAAGATAGCCATTGCCTGGCTCTTTTCTTGCTGTATTGAAGGATGGTCTTCAGGTTTTGTATTTGTTCTGTACAAGACCTCGATGCTCGGAACCCTCCTTGATATTCTCCTAACTCATTATCCAGCTGTCTCGTTACATGCCGTTGCAGAATCTTGGAAAATATCTTATAGGCGACAGCAAGGAGTGATATTCCTCTGTAGTTGCTGGGGTCTGCTTTGCTTCCCTTCTTGTGTATCGGATGGATAATGGCTGACGTCCAATCATCTGGGAGCCTCTCACTTATGTCCAGGATCACTTTATGTATTCTCCTTAACGTGTGTTCTCCGGCATTTTTCAGCATTTCTGCAACTATCCCGTCTTCTTCAGAGGCTTTATTGTTCTTGAGGAGTCCAATGACGTCTCTGACTTTTTCGTAGGTGGGAGGAGGGATGTACTCAGAATTATGATTATCTGGTTCTGTAACTGGGAGACGCTCTGTAGATTCTTCTGCATTTAGAAGTCCTTGGAAGTATTCAGCTAAAGTCGTGGTGCAATCGCTGTCATTAAGACACAGTGATCCATCTGTTAATACAAGTTCTGTATTAAAAACGTTCTCGTTAGAGAGTTTTAGTGAGATTATAATAAAATTTCTCATTATTAAAGTTCCCAATTAAATGTGGAAAATACTTACGGAATTGTTTCTTAAAGGTTTTCTCATCCTAAAATGTTATTTCTTTAAAAAACATTATGTAGGTGATTTTATCCGCCAGAACACGCTAGATATAGAAGGACGTCTGTACAAGTTCTTGTTATAAATATAACATTTTCTTAGGAACTTTTTTGAAACAGTTCATCCAAGAACATTTATATTATAACTTCTTACAAGAACTTTTTGGTCAGAAGTTATATAGTAAACGTTCTCTTATATATAAGAGTACAAGTTCTATATTAAAAAAAGTTATTGTTAGATCTTTTTAGTGAGATTATAATAAAAATTCTCGTTATTAAAGTTCCCACTTAAATGTGGAAAATAGTTATGGCATTGTGTCTTGAAAGGTTTTCTTATCTTAAAATGTTATTTCTTTAAAGAAATATTCTACAGGTGATTTAATTAAAATTAAAGCAATTTTTCTATTGATATTAAAAATTAAATGTTAAATAAAAAGGTAATTATTTTTCTATTCGTTCCTTTATTTCGGATTCTATTTATTATCTATGTTTTTTGTTAAAAGATTTTTTCAACAATGCTGCGGTTTCACGAGGTTTCTCCAACTTCCTGAAGATCCCTCTCAAGCATTGCCGCATAAGTATGTGAAAACTTATATTTGAGAACTAATATTTAAAATGTTTAAGTTGGACCTCTATTGACAGAACTTTTATAAAAAAAAAAAGTATGGGCAAGAACTTATATTAATGGAACTTTTTAAAACTTTTAATGATGTAAGTTCTTTAGGAACTGTTTATCAGAAGGTTCTTTTATGTAGAACTTTAATTGTTGAAGTTCTTGTAAAACAGTTAAACTGAAACTTTTTGAAAAAGTTCAATAACTCTTTTCCAGTCTTGGATTTAACTCTTTGCATGGGTTTTACCTCCGTAGGTAACCATAGCGTTTACACTTCCTTTCGCTGATCATGTTCTTGCTGTGGTGTGTACTAATGGCCGAAATAAATCAGGGGTGTCAGTGGGCAGTAAACAATCAGCCGGTGGGGGATGACCAGGGCATTGTTTCATCAGGAGCAGGTGAGGAGGAAGGCGGCATTGTGCGCCAGCCATTCGTTCATGGCTGTCAGCCTTCCTTGCCAGGGAGCTCTGTGTCTCTCACAGAGGCGCAAAAATGTCCGTTGCTCCACGCGTCTGTCCGGTCGCTGATCGCAGAGCAGACGAAGTAACTCCAGGGTGTCCAGAGATTAAGCATGAAAAAATTAAAGGATTTCAAGGATGTGAATAATAAAATTCAATGCGCTTTTCGTCGATTTGCTGGATTCAATTTAAAACAAAATTGGAACCAGATGATATGATAAAATGTACAATTCGGACTTGAGAATGAATTGGAATAATTAAACTGGTCGTATTCCCGTTAGATAATGAAAACATTGCCACTAAACCTCTTACACAGAGGGCTTAACGCAACGCTAAAAATAAAAACTACTAGAAAATAAAGTACAAAAACAATTTCAAGCGTAAGTAAATAAAATTCACGTATTGGAATACATCTCACCACAATTTTATTCGTAAATTTATTTTCCATAGCAAAAAAGAAAAATATATATACAGTGGTCAAAATAAGTTAGAGATTGATAAATTATTTGCCACTTCTATAATTTTGTATTTATTGAAAACTAGTTTCGAATGTTATACATTCATCTTCAGTTCTAAAAACACACAAAAATAAAAAAAAAATCAATTCAAAATACAGTTAGGTATTATAATACATATTAAATTAAATGTAATATAAATTAGCATTACAAAACATTTATGAATTATGAATTTAATTAAGACAAGAAATCAAATACATGTTGGTACCCACCAAGATTTAAGTAGATTATAAACCTTGGTGGGTACCAACATGTATTTGATTTCTTGTCTTAATTAAATTCATAATTCATAAATCTTTTGTAATGCTAATTTATATTACATTTAATTTAATATTTATAATAATACCAAAATGTATTTTGAATTGATTTTTTTTTATTTTTGTGAGTTTTTAGAACTAAAGATGAATGTATAACATTCGAAACTAGTTTTCAATAAATACAAAATTATAAATAATTTATGGCAAATAATTTATCAATCCCTAATTAGATTGATCCTTCTAAGCCATCATGCGGTTATCAATTGATCAAAATAAGTATTCGTACACTTAGTTTTTCGGTTAAAAATGTATCAAATAATTTATTGAACATAAATTAGCTGACGGATATGATTTAAAGAACATTCCGAATTAATTTTTACAGGCGATGGAAATTAGAAACCCGTACAACCTAATTAACAACAAAAAATAAACAATAAATCATTACAGATATAACTTTATCATTTCGATTTACAACACATTTAGACGGATTCATCGTCCTATTCCCATTGTTTGGCCCATTTTAGGTTCGTACTTGAATAAGAGATTACGCATTAAGTGAAAACTATGAGCTGTGTGTGTGTGTGTGTGTGTGTGTGTGTGTGTGTGTGTGTGTGTGTGTGTGTGTGTGCGTGTGGTAAGTCTCCGAAACGAAAAATAGTACGATATTAAAATTGCATATTTAAGGCAGTGTTGGGCGTTACCGGAATAATTTTTTATTCAACTAAGGAATAAAATCGAGTTTTTATTCGATATTCGTTATTAATATACAATTTATTTATTCGTTATTCGACAGATAATCTGAATTATCCGATTCATGAGGTAATCGTAGCATAGACAAACAGACCAATGGCTGCATATGCGTATTTTTGCAGAGCTCCAAAATAACTGTGCACTTTTATTTTGAACAAGTTCTTGTTCTAAATAAAACATTATCTTAGGAACTTTTTTGAAACAGTTCATCCAAGAACTTTTATGTTAAAACTTTTATTATAAGTTCTTACAAGAAGTTTCTGGTCAGAACTTAAATAGTAAAAGTTCCTTGAGAACTTTATCCTAAGAACTTATATATACAAGTTCTGTATTAAAAAAGTTCTCATTAGATCTTTTTAGTGAGATTATAATAAAAATTCTCGTTATTAAAGTCCCCGCTTAAATGTGTAAAATAGTTATGGAATTGTGTCTTAAAAGATTGTCTTATCTTAAAATGATATTTCTTTAAAGAAACTCGCGCGCGAGATTTTCTCATATAGTTATTTCAATGTTACAAAGATTTTTTAATTTTTTCAACGATACTGCTGTCTCCTGAGGTTTCCCCCATCTCCTGAAGATCCCTCTCAGGCTTTGCCCCATAAGTATATGAAAACGTATTGTATATTTCAAAACTTAAATTTAAAATGACCTAGTAGGAACTTTTATTGACAGAACTTTTATAAAAAGTTTTGGCAAGAACTTTTAATGATATAAATTCATAAGAAACTGTTATCAGAAGCATCTTTTGTGTAGAATTTTTATGTCAATTCTTTAATTGTAAAAGTTCACGTAAAACAGTCAAATTGAAACTTTTTGAAAAAGTTCTGTTTCGAGCCCAGTTTTTTAGGACATAGAGGGCTCTGAAACGTAAATATTTTATGAAAAATGCTCTTCAAAAATTTTACCCGATTACAATACCATCCTTACCTAGGAGATAGAAAAAATATATACAAAATAATGCTTATGATATGGACGGAATAAAATTATTTTAATCAATAGTAAAAATTAATAATATTTGCTCGTTCTAATTTTTACTAAATCTAGTATATTTTCAAATAACTAAAGAAAGGAAAAAATGTTTAAAGATTATATATATATATATATATATATATATATATAATCTTTAAACATTTTTTCCTATATTCATATATATATATATATATATATATATATATATATATATATATATATATATATATACACATTAAGTAAACAGAACACTTAAAATTTACGAAACTGTTGTATGGCTGAATAAATTACACAAATAGCAGATTTATCTGAATATCTGCAAAACATAGTACAGATAGTATCATAATAAGCTTTATAATTATAATAAGCTGTAATTAGCCAATAATTCGAAATACAGCTTCATATGCTTACAGCTCATTTCCAATATGTCAAATATAATTTGTGGCTCATTCCATTCTTTACTATGTAATCAATGTAACTACACAGTCTAATAATCAAAAAACATATTTGCAATTCTAATTTACTAATTATCGGCTTAATTACACTGAATTTCATTAATCTAAGCTGCTATGCCAAAAAATATGAGGACTCTTTAGGACTCTAATACTCAAGACTTGGTATATCCTTTTGACTCCGTCAGTGGAGACCGAATTTATTCATTCATATATTCATTTAGAAGAGTCCGTAAAGAAAATCCCCCCCCCTTTCATTGGTTTTCCACACTGCCACTCATTCTTTCATTTAGGACTAGCGCTATTTGAAGTAAGGGAGTATGAAATGCAGAGGAAGGGCTTAATAGAATATTTTTTAACTTTTTTTAATTATGATAACATGATGAAAAGAATAAAAAGGGCAGCATAATTCATATAATACGATATGATTTATAATGTAATATAAATAAAATTAAACTTATTTATTCATTATTACATAAAATTTTCGGGATTCGAATATAGCACATGAAAGAATATAATGCATTATATTAATTATTCAAAATATGCAGTAAGGGTAAGTATTGCGGAATTCTAGTTTTCAACGGAATTACAAGTTTCCTAGTTCCTCTGAGTCAAATTAGCCAAATGCCTAACTCAAAAAGGAAAAGTTTCACAAAACTGAAAGTACCTATTTAAGTTAACTATATGCATGGGATGTTACACCAACTTTTTAGCTGAAATCGAATAACCAGAAGTCGCTTTTTATATAATTCATTTTACACTTTTTTTTAAATTTTCTCGAAAACGACTCTTATAATTTTTATTAAACAAAATATCAATCTAAAATTGAATGCCTTTAATATCAGCTAGGTCTTATTCTCGAATTTTCAAAATGGCTTCCTATAAAATACCTTTAATTTGTTTAAGTGAAATAACAAGCCGTCTCTTATTAATAGTAGAGATAAAAAAATAAAAATAATATCTATGAATGAATTTGATAAGTTGCTAGCGGATAAATATTTTCCCAGGTTGAAAACAAATTTCAGCCTATAAATTTATTTATTCAAAAACAACAGTAGTAATATAGATGCATAATTTACCTTTGGAATGATACAGATTTTAGAAAAATTAATATCTAAAATCAGAAGTGGTGGAATGTAATTGAGAGTGACGAAAAAAGGCATAAGAAAAAATTTAACAATATACTATGTTTTTATTTATTCGAAATTTATCGTGTGTATAAAAATTATAAATGACAAATAAGATAACTTGAAGCATATGCCTAAGTTAATGGCCTAAAAATATATGTAATGCTTAAAAATAGGGCTTCAGATCTATATAACTCTGATTGAGCATATTTGATCGATCAAATTGTATCATGGTATTTTAGTATCATACACCATCTACTACTGTGAAAAAAATTAAAACCACATGCTGCCACTTAAAATTTTTATTTTATTTTTTTTTTTTCAACAACCGATATATTTAATATGGTCGAAATTATATCGCAATTGATATTTAACATTTTTACAGACATTTCCATATTTTTAAAATACAGTAAGTGTAATACAACTAAAAATAAAAAAAAGAATAAAATTAAAAAAATTAAGTGGCAGCATGTGGTTTTAATGTTTTTCACAGTAGTAGATGGTGCATGATACTAAAATAACATGGTACAATTTGATCTATCAAATGCGATCAATCAGTGTTATATAGATCTGAAGACCTGAAGTCCACATTACAGGCATATACGCATTTTTAGGCCATTAGCTTAGGCATAAGCCTATAAAATATGCTTCAAGTTATCTTATTTGCCATTTATAATTTTTGTACACGCGATAAATTTCTAATAAATAAAAAAATAATATACTGTTAACATAATTTTTTTTTTCTTCAAATAATAATTATTTATAAATCTTTTAAACGTAGTAAATACCTGAAAAAGGTAATTATATACGTAGAAAGCTCTGTAGAGAAGGATATTAGTTCATTTCTTCCCCTTTTGATGGTCCTATACCTAATAAACTGTTTTATTTAAAATAAAGTGATGAAATGATAAAGAAAAAAATTAATTTGAAAGTTCTGGAAACACTCTTTATATTATTTTTTTGTTTTACTCTCGCTAATAAAGGTCATTCCATGCTCATAAATGAAAAATGAATTTTTCGTTTATCGCCTTTTAGCCAAGAGTTATAGAATTTTGGCTAATAAATCCACAATTTTTCCCACTGTGCGACGTTAATAAGTTCATGCTCCTGAAAATATTTCAAGTAGCGTTTATGTGAATTCTTTAAAATTATTCAAATAAGGCCTAATTAATATAAGATGGTAAGGGAAATTACTGTGGTGCACATACCGCACCTGATTTCTTAAAATTATCAATCCATATGAGCTTTGAGACTGAAAGATAATATATTCCTACAAGGCATGTTGTATGCCACTTTTTAACTCCTTTTATTAAATATTTCAAGGTTTAGAAAAAATTAAATCGGTTTTTAATTGGCTATTAACTAAAATACATAGATACCTACTTTACTAATATAAAAATATCTGATGTGGGCAACACATGACTTCCTTGTACGCCTATTAAATTATAAATCCGTGGCTCAAAAAGTGATCCTCAATTTGGTTACTAATTTCCAAAAATTGCAGTATCTCAAAAACGAAACTCGGCGTCGCGACACCCATCTATTGACACACACACATACTCTTGTTTTTGGAGGTCTTATTCCGTTATTATATGTCTTTTTTTTTCAGTAGGTAACTATTTTCCAAGAGATTTCTTCGTGTTCCGTGATAACATTAAAACTGTCAATATCACTAGATAAAGCATTAGAAATCGACAGTTTCTAAATTTTAAGCGGAAGAACCCACTTAACTTATATCTTATTCTCCTGCTGCAGACTTGTTCATCGCACAAATGGAGAGGAAAACTAGTATTATATGCCCAATATTAACACTTAAAATAAGTAATAAAAATGTTTAATTAGATCATAAACAAAATCGCGTTTGTAACCTTTATTACCGAACCATATGATTTCTCCATTTAATTTTAATATAATTTTTGATGTAAGTTTATTATGACCTTCAAGTAAAGTACCCTTTTCGGCTCACCAATTTTAACCAAAATATATTAAATACATTCACATCAATATTAAAGTCCTATTTACCAAATTTGAGATATTTTACATTATATTTTAATATAATTTTTGATGAAAGTCTAATGTGACCTTCAAGTAAAGTACCACTTCCGGTGATTAAGCAGTGACTAAAACGGGAGGTTCACAACTAGATTTTACAACAATCCTAAATACAAAATTTCAACTTTCTACGGCTAACCGTTTTTGAGTTATGCGAAATACGAACGAACGTACGTACGTAAGTATAGACGCCACGACGAAACAATCAATGTTGCTCCCGAAACTGAATTATCATGTAATTCAAATTATTTCACTAATATTTTTTTTTTTACTATTATTTAATAAATTATAGCCTTTAATATTACAATAATTATTATTAAAATTACTGGAACTATAATTTCGTTACTATATATTATATTTATTAAGGTATGCTCTGATTAAATTAAGAAAATATGAAAGTAATTATTTGTTCGCACCAATCCTTAATTATAATCATTTTTATATAAGATAATTAATTATACAAACAAAAAAGCAAACAATGATTTATTAGTTAATAATAATATAACAATAACAATAACCAGATAGGTAGCTAATATTATTATTAGCAAATAATAATTAGGCATTCTATTCTATTTTGTATCATCGTAATAAATTAAAGCAATAAAAAAAAATATTAGAAGAAAATAGAAATAATGTAGACATAATGTAATTCCTATTTTTAAAAAATATAAATTCAAACAGCTCACAGGTTTGAATATGGATAAAGAGTATATAATCTGAAACAATATTAACCATTATAACTTTGGGTATGCGCCTTCAATAGCTATTAATACAATAACGCATTAGCTAAAGGAAGAGTGTGTCTGCAGTTCTTGCAAATGAAGGGGCAGAAGCTCTAAAAAGCTAAAATTCCATAATAAACCAATATAAAATAAAAACAAAATTAAGATGTATTACTTAAATTTTTTTTAGATTAGTCTATTACCTATTGAACTGGTTATACTGATATGAATGGTTATGTGAAAAATAACAGTAACATAAATAAGCAAAGAAAATTATGCTTACATTTGGTTTAATGTATTTGTATATGAAATATTTTGAGTGAACCCTAGAACTACCAGGCTCAGTTGAAGAGCTTAGAAGTGAACATTTTAATTAGAAACTAGCTCAAGTCGTTAATGTTTCAATAAATGGCTTAAAGGGATACAACTTTTTAATAGAGCTTTAAGTTTCCTGGCCTAAGTTATTCAAGACTAACAAGTTGCAGAGGATAACGACGTTAGCAAAGTTTATTCTAATTTTCTATCACTTGCATAAAAGATAATTGCGGAAAATAATAATAATAAAATAAATATTTATAAAGTAGTCTCGTGCATATTATGAATATAAAAAAAGTTGGTGGAAAATCAAATAACAGGGAACATTTGAATTCTCTTAATTATTTCTTTGGGTCGCTGATGAAGAATTATAGGGTATATAAAAATAAAATAATAGCCCGTAGGTTCAATGCCGAAATCACAAATAATTGTTTCCTACATGCCTGCAATAGCTGTGAATTAGACCATTAATAATATAAATAGTTGTGAATTATATAATTAGATCAGAATTTATTTTTAGTGTTGAAAAAGTAAAATATATTTTAAAAGTTTCGTTTGGCTTAGTGTATTCTTTACCAATTTCTCTTGCGCTGGGTTCTTAACTACGAGAGGTGGTTTAAACATCGTTGGGAATCTCATCGACGAGCCCTGATCTCAATCCCTTTGAGGCATAATGGGGAGGTGACTGAGGTCGTCAAAACCCCGTAGAATGTCTAAAGAATGAGGGGAGGGGGAATTGATCAAGAAAGTGTTTCAGGCATGATTCCTCCTATATATGGCAAACTATTTGAATAGGATGGGAAGTTGAAACATATCGTTAAAGGAACATTAATTTTTCCAATAAATTGAAATGAAAGCCTGTAGAATGGAAACGAAGTGTCAAATATCTTGGTGTAATCTTAAGATTCTGAACTGACTTTCGCAAAGCGCATAAACAATCAGTGTTACTGCAAACATTGTTTTCGGTCATGAATTGGAAGTCAGGTTCAAAAATGAGAAATAAGAGCCTAATCTATTTTTGACCCATCGGACCTATTCAACGTTACGCATGTCCAATAATGTCGAATTATTTTGTCAATATTTATAAAAAGATATAAATCTTATAAAATAAATGCATGAGATTTATTAGATATTTTCCTAGAAGAACCCCAACTAATGCACATGCATGAAGTTTTAGGTATTCCGAAAATCTCAGACTATGTTTTAAAGCTTGCAATAGATTTCTTCGAATCCTGAAACAATAGTTATCAAAAAATCAACAAAATGGTAAATTTCTCCCAAGATGATTTGTGTTATAAAAAATATAATCATAAAAAACCAAAGCGTGTGTTACTTTGATTTTATAGTGACATCAGTATGTTTTATTTGTTTTTGTCTAGAGATTTAACGTATTTTTCTTTCTATGTTGTAATAATTCTTTGTTTTATTTAATCTGAAAAATGCTAAACTTTACTGTTTACTGAATTACTGCGTACTATGTTATTCAAATTGTTTATTTGATTCTGCGAATTTTCCAACTTGCATACCTAAAAATCTCTCCTTACCACATTCCCACCATTAATATTAGTTTCAAATTCTATCATGGATCAAGACAGAATAGAGTCACTAAACAATTTTTCAATGGTTTCTTGAACAGACGTAGAGGACATACTGTGATATTCACCGACGGATCCAAAAATGGTGTTGGAGCCGCAGCAATAGTCGACTATTTCATGACCCAAAGTGGTCTTCCCTCTTAATATGTAATTCACTTACGGCAGAACTGACAAAAATATATCTGGGGCTCTAAGGTATCGTGGAAAGGGAAAATCAATATTGTACTATATACTGATTCCTTTAGCTCACTGTTAATGCTAAGAAACGTATACAAAACACCCTCTCACAGTTCTCATATTTACATGATTAACCGGACAAATGGTGAAGTTTTATTTTAATGGATTTCAGGAGACAATGATATAACATAAAACTGCAAAGCCGAAAAGCGTTAAAAGATGTATCATCGATTCCTTCATCTGACTGTCTGTATAGCCCTCACTTATAAAATCGCAAGTAATAAACAAGCAGCAGGTGGTCTGAATCAGCACAGCAGAAAACCAAATCAGAGGGCTTAAACACACGATACTCTCGAGGAAAACATCAACTCAAAATAGCAGACAACATGAAGTCGTACTGACAACGCTTCGAATCGGACATACACGGTTCACCCATCAACATTTGCTGACTGAAACGCCAAGACCAATACGTACATATGACTGTCAGGCGGTTGATGGATAGCGGCCTCCCATACCATACAGCGACGTTACTAAACGATAATAGCCAACTGAGTCGTGGATTATCTGTAATGATCAAATCGTATAAACGGTAAATAAACACACAATTTTTTTTCCGTTCTTTTCTTTTAATATCCTCCTCTCGAATCCCATACAATAAACTCAAATTAATTTCAATAGCACTGAGAAAGGACATTTAATAAAAAAAATAAAAATAAAAAAATAGATATCCGATGACGAGAAGGATTTTTCAAGCCGGTGAGAAAAATATCAGAATTAGATAACTGAAGGATATCAACAAACGTCAGCTACCACCTCCACCCTTCCGACAGAACAGCCAGCACGTCACTTAAGGCATTATCCTAGGAGATTGACATGATACCCTTATACAAGATTGAAGCGACAAGAAACCGCCTTGAGGTAGAGACTACTTGATCATTCAGTTGGCACAAGTGATACATTTAAGGTCTGTCGCTATTAATATTGATGCTGAACCCGTTCAACTACAAGCTGCAACTATATCGGCCCCACAAATGCAATCCATTGAATAAGTTCGTTCGCTTCTAGGCATAAATTACAGATTATGTCGTCTTATTATCGCTTCGTAAAATAATTGATATAAAAGAGCAAAAACTGAAAAAAAAAAATTATAATTATTCCACAAACAAAGGCTCAAGTCTCTAAAATACCAGAAAATGACTAGCCAGTCAATGTTTCGTCAATTCAGGCATCAGGGTAGAAGAAACAAGATTAAATGCAGGCTAAAGAAAATGAATACAGGTTTAGGTGTCTTGCAGTGACGTACTGTACAGGAATTTGGCACGGCTGAAGCCTCAGTCCTCTGTTTGTTTTAGTTTTGGATTTAGCCATTAGGAAGCCAGAGCAGAAAATTAGGAAGATCCACCATGGATACGCCAGCCTGAGACCGGAAGGTTCTCATTACTTGTGTTCGCCATCAACATCGTTATTTTTACAGAGGATGACAGATATCTTCAGTTCAATCTCAACAGGTTATAAGAAGAGTTGCAGGATATCAACATGAGCATAAACCCAGCAAGAAACGAAAGTGATGAGGGTCGGACAGAAGCCAAGGCTTATGAGTGTCATTGGAGGTGACGACAAACCTCTAGAAGAAGTATAAAAATTCAAATACATATACATACCTACATGAAGACAGGTACGCAAATATGGATGTAAATGAATCAGTTTGAGTATCTAAGAATAATTAACTTGATATTGCACAAAGTTTCAGAAGTTTTATGACAGACTTTTATGATACAATAATGCATCGAGGTAAAACGATTTAAACCTCATTTTTTTTAATTAGATTTTATTCATCTAACCGTTAGAAAACATTCTAAGGGTTGGACGGTTGAAAAAATACAGTCGAATGGCTGAAAAAAGTAGATTATGTATTATGCGTCGTTACACCTCAATATTGTCGATATTTTATACGACTTTTTCTCCATATTATATGTATGCTGTAATATTTATACCAAAATGGGGGGGGGTGGAGAGACCACAAAGTGATATTTAAGTACGAAAACGAATCCTTGATTGGAGTGTGGTCGGACAGACTCAGCGAATGCAGAATCTTGAAGTGAGAAATTTAAAAGAGACAATATAATTCGACTGAGGCCATTGGTAAAGGGCGGGACTTTCCCGGATCTAACCTAATAAGTACGTTTTTCATTTCATTCCGCTCCAAAAAAAAAAAGGGGGGAAGAAAGGAAATTTAGTTAGCGGAAAATATTGAATTTTAAAAGCAATACCTTTTTTTTTTTTCTAAAAAACATCATCTCATGTTGAAAGGAAAAACTTGATGCAATGCCCAGAAAAAAAAGTCCTTTATTAAACCACAAAATATAATAGATCATCCATTAAGTTCAATAAAAGCGAAAAAGGGTAATAAAGTCCTATTGAACAACAGAAGCTTTGTTCATTAAATAAGGCATTGATTTAGTGATTCCACTATATTGCTAAACGTTGTCACTAAAGATATAAAAAACATCTATAATTGTATTATTAATTGAGAATAATCAATTATAATAATTATAATGAGAATTGAGAATAATAATTAAGAATAATAATTGAAGATTATAACTAAATAATAATTGAGAATTTCTTATTAATTAAGAAAGAAATATTAGCGGAACTATAATGAATTCAATAAAGTACTTTTTTTATTATTAAATATTTTTTTCTTTTACCAAAAAATAATACCTGAAAAATGTCTTTATTATTTTTTAGCCTTATTTCTTTATGCGCCCCTGTCAAGAACGTCAAGTCAAAGTATATATAAATTAGGGAAATATATAATAGATTAACTAATAAAATTTTAAATTGGTGGTTCGCGCTTTGAATCTCGATTTTTTAGTCGAATTTGGGAGTTTTGACAAAATTAACCGTAACATAGTAAAATAATGCTATATAATATTTATTTGAAGGTATTTTGCATTAAATTTATTTATTTAAACTCAAAATCCCGATTTAAAAAGCATGAAGAGTTTTTGCGAAGGATTTTTTAATTTTTCACCTAAGTGATCTTTTGAGCGTAAAAATGGTTTGAATAATAATAAAAGTCTTAGCGAACCCGAAGGTTCGATGCCGATACCACCAATCGCTGCCTACAAACCTCAGTCCACCGACTACCGTCCAAATCCAAATCCATTAGATCACCCTTAACACAATCCTCCAACCTACGTATCGGTCTATCCCTCGGACGTTTACCAGTCGGCTCAGCGTTTATTAACTTTTTAGGAATTCAAAAATGGTTTGAAAAAAGTTTGTAAATAATTTAAATATGAATCGAATAGAAATAGTTTTAAATTTCTATGACTGATAACAAAAACGATATAGCATTTTTAAAAATTATTCTCCGCCGTTAACTCAGGCGCCATTTTGAACATGTTCCACGGCTCGAATCCTTAGGAACTTTGTAGGAGACTTTTGTTTTAATGACTTCTAAAACATATATGAAATTCAACTTGCCCTTGATTCTTGTACCCTAAAGTGAGATTTGACTGGGGTAATTCTAGAATTTAGATGAGGGGGAGGGGATAGGTTATCCAGGATACCCTGTATATATATATATATATATATATATATATATATATATACACACACATAATTTCTTTTTACAGATGCATCTAATAAATTAAATTTTAAAACACCAATTTTTAGATAGGGTTGCAATGTAAATTTTACTGAGTTCTAAATCCGGCAAAAAGGGGGGGTCTTAGATTTAATAGCTTCATGTTTGAGAAATGGAAAAAGGGATTTTGGCCAATTTAAGGGATATCCTTCCTTTCAGATGGCCCTGAGGTGCTAGTTCCTTTTATATTCAAAGTCTCGTTAATATTCGTAAAACCATTTCTCCTCAATTCCAGACATTCTGCATTACCCATACGCCATTGCTCTATTGAATCAAATTTTCCAATAAAAAATATAAGTAAGAGGGGTAATAATAATTTCGATTTATATTAATGCAATTATTAAGCGTACAAACATTATTCGACTTAATTAAACTCTCATATAATGCGTTTAAACCAAAACAAACAACCTAAAAATGTGTTTCAGATTCAATAATAGTATGTCTATTATTTTAAAAAAATCTAGATTTTCTTCAATTCTCAGATTTCTTCAAATACGGCATATAATGTCAAGGAAGAACGTTTACAATCCCTTAGGTTTTCATGAAGATCGATATAGGTGGGTTTTTGATCGAAAATTATTGAAGAGGATTCGAAATGTTGAACAAAATTTTAAATCAATGCACTCAAACCAGGTTTTTACTAGGTTGTTACAAAAGTCCTTGCGGATTAGTACAGCTTAATTTCAGATTACATATTTTTGACATTATTTAATACTATTCTCCACAGTAAAGTCCAATGTTTTCAACTACTTTGACCCATCCTTCTGCCAGTAATTGGATTTGATGACGGCGCCAATCCTTTGGCTTTGAAGCAAAGCTCAAAGAACTCTTCACATCCAATTTTTGCGTCCTCGTAATTATCAAAGATTCGACCTTTTAAAAAATGAGAAATTGAAACGCCTGAACCAAAGAGCGACAGTATTTCGATGGATGATTGACTCTCCTTCCATGGCACAAATTTCTTGGGCGACAGGCTTTGCGCTTAAACCTTTTTTCCAATTATGTCTCAAAAGACCGCGAATCGCGAGTATTTCTTCTAGCGTTACACGTGCGTTTAAAAAATGTAAATGACCCCACAAAGCTAACTCAAGTCACAAGGAATTAAAGGATTTGTCAAAGTAAACATTGACATAAATAGTAGGTACAAAAACATTCTTATATGATTAATTATGAGGGTTGGAATTAATGGTTGTGTTCATGCACAAGGACTTTTGTAACAACATAATATCAGAGTCGCTGAATCTAAATTTGAGGTCGGAGTTTCAAAGCGCACAATTCTAGATAAAATTGTATTGTCACCACCGTCCATCCAAATAGGGGGTTGTATAAAGTATTTATTTCCCATTTCTTAACTTTGTAAGATCACTTTATAAATAATGATGAACTGAGGAGGAAAAGTAATCCAACATTTACTAATTCAAAGCAATATATAAAAATTAAAAGAAAGTTAATAAAGTTAATAACTTTATATGAAGAATTATAATTTTATAAAAATTGGTTTATGAATTATAATTAGCATTATAAATTAGTTATTTAGCAAAGTCCCTTATAAAATAAGAAAAATCAATAAACTTCAAATAATTCATGACTAATTGTAATTATTTTTTATGAATGTATTTATATCCTGAAATTACCATTAATATACCACTCCATCTAAGGATATATAGGATTACGATTATTTATAACATGCGGTTAATTTTATTAATTACCAATTATTAGGATATGAGAATTATTCAGTTTAATTCAGTAACTCGGAAACTTTTAAAAAAATATAGAATTTTAAAGATGCTATAGTGAGTTTTAAATTTTCGGTTTATTATTTTCAATGAGCCTTGGTAATTGGCCAAGAAATCCCCCCCCCTTACTACTTGAGGTTTTATGTTACAAGATAAGTGGAATCCAACGATCGAATAAACAAAATTCACCATCATTTCACCCTCAGTACTGGGCCGATTTATTTAAACTTTGGCTCTTAAGTCACAGGTTTTATGATCCTCGGAACCCGGGCATCACCATCAGCCGTTTTGTACGAAAATGGCGACCATATCTCAGAGCTATGTATGAAGATAATGGAAAAATATAAAGTATTTTGGAATCCCTATACCAAAGGCAAAAAATTTATAAAAAATTATAGGTACATATTATTATTTGAAAATAATAAACTATAGTGCCATAATTTGCAGCGTTTTAAGTTAAATTTTCATTTAGTACTGTAAAAGTGTACATTTAAAACTAGAGTCCAGGGTATGCCCCTGGTTAAAATTTTAATTTCTGCTATATTTTTTTTTTTTTTTTCAATCAGCCGCGGATCGACTCAGAGGCCTCGCTGTGGGGATAGGGCAATTGGCCCTTATCAAGTGCAGAACCCATGGCCCTTCAAGGGTTCCAGAAATAAAACATGTAGTTATTTTCTTCTGATTATTCTTTTTCTAAACATAAAAACTGTTTTTTATTAGTAGATATTACAACCTATAAAAAAATGGCGTAACGAAGAGATGTTTGTTTTGTTTTTTCTAAATTTTTAAAAGTTGTGTGATTATTCAAATATCATTCTCTACTTTTTTTTTTAATTTTATTTTTACAATTTTATATCTTAATTGTACCATTATTTTTTTTTAACGGATCACAACCTTTTTTTTTATAACCGATGGAAAAAAAAGAAAAAAAAAAAAGATGAAATTGAAATAAATAAATGAAAATTATTAACTTTGCAATAAATGTTTCGTTCTTTTGTGAGATTATCGTTTAAAAGAGGATTTGTTGTAGGTAACAAAATTTCTTTCATTAATGGCTTTTCAGAAACTCTTTTTTTTCTGAAATATGTAGCAGTTTTTGTATCATGTGAAGTTGCAAGTCTTGGAGGATGATAGTTATTTTTGTATAGCGAGGAAAGTTATTTATAATTCTCATGGATAATTTTTTTAATTCTTTCCAGTTTTCTGTAATTAGTTAAACAAATTGAGATCCAAACAGGTGGGACATAAGTGATCAGGGATCAGACAAATGATTTGTACAGGGCTAATTTAATTTGTGGATGTTTTGCTTGGAAAGGTAATCATTGTCGGATACTTCTTTGAGAAAAAAAAAAAGTCAGATTTTTATTTTCAATACCTACTTACCACAATAAAATAAATGAAAGTTTAGCTATTATAAATTTACAAGTTAAGCATAATGACTTCCTTAAATATTTATATTATTACTCTAATTTGCAGAAATTTGTTTTCCACATCGGAAAATATTTTTCCCATTTTTCTCCTTCTGTTGATTATCCAAGTCTTTACTTCTAACAAGGAGAGGCGGTTAATTATTTCAAATAATCAAAACTAAAGTTACTTTACAGGAAGAAATTTTGATAATTCGGCACTTAAGCCCTATCAGCCTATTTCAGTGAGGTTAAAACCTAGATAATATTAATTAAGACAATTTAATTGTAAATAGATATAACGAGTTATGAAATCGATGATGTAAAGTCAAGTTTGGAGAAGAAGTTGCATCAAATATACCTATCTTATATTATATCATATTATATATTATATTATATATTATTATATTATTAATATATTATTATATATTATATTATGTTATGTTATGTTATGTTATGTTATGTTATGTTATGTTATGTTATGTTATGTTATGTTATGTTATGTTATGTTATGTTATGTTATGTTATGTTATGTTATGTTATGTTATGTTATGTTATGTTATGTTATGTTATGTTATGTTATGTTATGTTATGTTATGTTATGTTATGTTATGTTATGTTATGTTATATTATATTATATTATATTATATTATATTATATTATATTATATTATATTATATTATATTATATTATATTATATTATATTATATTATATTATATTATATTATATTATATTATATTATATTATATTATATTATATTATATTATATTATATTATATTATATTATATTATATTATATTATATTATATTATATTATATTATATTATATATCTTATTATATATACCTATCTTAAATACAGAATTTCAGTTTCGTACAGAATTTCGTTTTTGAGCTAGACTTAACATACACAGGCCATTTTGCGAGACTTGGTTATTTGGACTCAGGAGTCCATATATTTCCGTTGAAAAATCGGATTCGAAATTTTTCACGATCGCAATAATATGTATTTCATATATAAGTAAGTGAAAGTAATAGCAAATTATTTTTAATGTTGTAATAATATTATTCTTACGCTATTTAAGTGACTAAAATGTAGAATTATTGCTTCAATATGAAAATGTAATTGATAACGACAATATTTATGTTTAATATATTATTTTGTAATTTAATGCATTCAATTAAATGTTTTCAGTTTATCGGAGTGGGCGAGACAGACAGCAATAGTTGGTGGCATCGACATCGAACCTTTGGGTTCTCTAAGCCTTAATTATTATATCATATTTTCATATGCGTGTATATGTATATAATCTTCAAGTGTAAGTATATATGTATTTGTGACGTACATATCTTTGTATATTTGGTATTAATGGAAACATACATCCCTAATAATTATTACCGTTAAGTATGGTATCTTGTATATTAATTCAATAAAATATTTTTATCTAAAAAAAAAAAAAATCCTGTTAAACTTTTGACGACTGCTATCATGAGTCCAAGTTTCAAAGTTGTCTAATACCTTCGAATTAAAGTATAATGTGTAACAAACAAATTAGGAAAATTTTGTATTAAAAAATCAATACTCGGATGCGTGCCTGGATAGAGAAAACGTCATACGACCACAGTATTAGCAGCTAGCTTTTCGATAAAATTACAGATGGAGGTGCGAGATTGTTTTTCTGGAAAAGATCAATGAGGAAGTGACTAACAATTTCGTGAAGAGCATATAAATCTATTTTCCCCCTCCAAAAATAAACTTTTCTGTTTTATTTTAACGAATAAGAATCAGCAATTGATAGAAATTCTATTTCAATATTCTCTGTAGAGATATTTTTTAAATTAAATTAGATTTTTAAATAATAAAAAAAATTGAGTTTGGACAAAGTCTTAATTCCTATGACAATCGTATCCAGAGTAAGTATGTACATTCTTTTTGTTATTTTTTTTAAATAATAGCAACCTATACAAGTAAGACAGAATAAAATTTATGGATAGTAAGAAATGACAAAAAAGGGTGGAGAAATGAAAAATATAGTATTAAGTTGCAATGCATAAGAGTACTGTCCTGAAGATGGGGAAATTCCCCGAAACGTCGGAAAATATGTGATAAAAGTTTTTAAATAAAACGGAATAATCAAGGAAGAGTATTACTTCATGAAATATTACCCAAAATTAAATAATTAACATTTATTTAAAATTATGTTAGGAATACAATACAATAGAAATAGGTTTATTGATAAGATATTTATTTAACATTACTTATGTGTGATAAACAACTGCATAAGAATTAAATTTTTATTTCCCGAGAGCCGTATTAAAACTACATCGCGTGAAATGAGATCACATTGAAACGAAAAATACCTCTCTCTATATTAATTAATTATGTATGGTAAATATTCAATTTTTAATGAACATAATTTGCAATATAACTATGTATTCGAAACATGGCAACCTTACTTCCAAACTTGGTAACATTATTATCCAGTATTAATAGGCAATTAACGTTTTGAGGTATTAATCCCCATCTTCAGAACTAGCAACCACATTTTTTATAAAATTAACCATTACATTAAAATTTTTAAAGAAATTACTGCTATATTTTAACTTATGTATTTTTTAACATTATTATAATTTAATTTAAATTATCTGAAATTACTTAATATACAAAGATTGATCTTGTTTATTCCTCTTTGTCATAATTTGTTTTGTCAATTATTAAAGCCTTATTATAAATGGCGCGTCTGTACGTTATCGTATAACTTCTGAACTTGACTTCACCGATTAATGTCAGATACACACTATATATTTGTGTATTCAAGATGATGGCTCATAGCTATGCTAGGATCCGATAGGTAGCGCTGAAGTAAAGTTATATGCAAATTCTATATTTATGAGGTAGCACTTTAATCATGTTATTTGGGTGTAGCAATGAACATTTCAAGTTTTAAATAAATCGATTGCGGATGCAAATAATACGTGAATTAATGCCATTCAATCGCATTTGAATATGAACCAGATGTAAAAAATATTCATCATGTTCTAAAATCATTATTGGCGAAATAGACAAGGATGTATTTACGTTTAAAAATGAAACAACTGAAATGTGCTGTGCAGCAGGAAAGGTTGTATTGACAACATTGATTCCATCACCTGATCCATTGAATACCTGATCAAATGCATTTATCCTTAACATATTAAAAATGAAATCATTATAGTGATAGTGGAAGTATGTCCCTTTCATTCAACAATGCGTACAGTGTTGTAATACTGTACAAGTATTACTAATAATCATTAAAAACATAAACGGGGCAATTTTGGTGATTCAAGCATTTATTGAAATATAATTTTTTTTTTTTGCCTAAAAATTATAATGGCCGAAAAACGCAAGTTAAATAAGAAAATTGTTGTCAAGAAATGAAATTTACGTTAAGACCGACATATGCCGGACGAAACCGGGACGGAACGGCTAGTATCTAATATAACTTATTTTATCTAACTCTGAGGTCTGTGTAAAAATAATCCCACTTACTCCTTGTCCCCATTATCTATTGTTTATTATAGTACACTTCTTTTTATTTGCATACCTTCAGATATTCTTTTTGATTTTTTTTTCCCGACAATAGTTCTGTCTAAATTCATATTTAATTGTTTTCTATTATTACATTTCAAAAATATTATATGAAGTTATTTTCTATCTTATTGTCTATTTTTTTAAACTATTTTTTTATCTATTCTGTTCATAAATTCTGCGTAATAGACATTAATGTTCGAAGATGCACAAATTCAAATGTATATTATTGGATAATAAAGTTCAAAATTTTGGAAGTAAGATTGCCATAATTTTCAATTGCCATAAAAACTTTAACAAAACTTAAAAAAAAAAATTAACAACTATGTAGATTCTTCATAGACGTCGTATTTCTGGTATTGGGGAAGCATCAATATTCTTCATAATTAAGCTCCTGTGATTTCCGAAGCCCCAAAGAGCTTTTTCTATAAGCTATATGTCTAGAACGAGTTCCATTGAATATCGTAAGGATAAATGAGTAGAAAGTTGAATACGGGTGTAGCAGAATAGCTAAACAAAATTAATGTTTGAAAAAAATATAGAAACTAATTGAGGAGTTTCCTATCAAAAGTTAATTTATCCACTTCTCAAAAACAAAGATTTTTTTTTAGAATTAATGTTCCACACCCCAAAATTATTCAGTTCATTTCAAATCATAAATTTCCCCCTGTCAAATAGGTATTACACATCGACATTTTCAATAAAAAATTGCCATATCTACATGAGATGACCCCTAATAATTTTCCAAAAGTGCAAATATTAACTTTTGATAGCAAATTCCTCAATTCTGAACAATCACCTCTGATTTAATTGTACAAGCATGGTCTTCGGTTCGGGAGGCGTTAGATTAATTCACATTTAGTACAATTTTTTTTAAAAAATAGTACACATAAAACATGATGTTGTGGAGCTTTGATGAAGAAGCGTTCACTAAAGCGTGAGTTAGAAACTAACATATTTCGGTCGAGATAACTCTTTCCTTGTTTTGCATTCCCTAATGAGAACACGGCCCAGACATCAACAACATATGTCCACAGCTCGGAACATCTGTACAACGATCAATGCACGCCCAAGGCTGCTCAATCCACTGATCAGATTGTATTGCATATACCTATAACTATTGCTCATTAAACATAGTTTCCACTTTAAAATTTAAAATATTTCTTTCCTTACGGATCCTGAAAAAGATCTGAACATAGAGTGTCTCAAATGATAAATTATTTAGCTACGGAATAGCATCTGAAGCTTTGTATATTATATTATTAAAAATACCAATATGTTTATGAATTATTAAAATATTTATCTTTTGGCTAAAGATAGTATAAAACATATGAGATAGAATGCCAATATCTCTCTCAATAAACTCTGCCTTTGTATTTAGCACGTAAATCTTTCTTCCCATGGCAATTCACCTTCTTAGAGTCATGAAGTGTACCTTAAGTTAAACTGTTTATTACTGTGTAGCTTCTAATACCTGTGAATATTGACCCAACAGTTGTGTCTCAAACCTTGCAGTCACAGATCATAGCCATTGAAGAATGGCGTCAAAACTGGAGGATTAAAATAAATCCCAACAAATCCTATGAAATCACCTTTACCCTATACGCCACCTGTCCTACAGTATCCTTTAATAATTTTCCGCTTATCCCTGTCGAACAGATCCGCTACCTAGGACTCCATCACGGCAAACGCCTTACTTGGAATCCTCATGCAAGATTCAAATGTCAAGAAACTGCTCGTAGATTCCGATTGCTACAACACTTACTTGACAAACACGCTAAACTTCCAATATAATACAAAAAGCTCATATACATTGCCATTATCAGGCCTATTTGGACATACGGAATTGAGCTTTGGGGCTCCACTAAAAAAACCTTAAAATTCTTCCAGCATCCAATCCTTGCAATCCAAAATCCTTCGAAGAACCCTTAATGCTCCTTACTATGTCACTAATAAAATCATCCATAAAGACCTCAATATCCTAGTCGTTGCAGATTTGGCCGGAAATAGATATAACTCCTTTAATTCCAAACTGCCTTACTACCTTACCACACAACCCACTTATTCGTAGCCTTTCATCCCTATGTATTCCCGATAACCCTCCGAGGCGTCTGAAAAGAAGATGGCCACGGGACTTTCTAATTTAAAATAGACATTGAAGTGCTGCCTATGGGTGTTCCTTCACAACTAAATTCATGATTTTTTACGCTTACTTCACAGTTACTCATTGTATATCATATGCATACAGTTGTAAATTTCAATAAAAAAAAAACTTCTAATATCCTCTCTTTCACACACCTCTTTCTACATCCCCACCACTTGTTTTAGATATGTATGGATCTTTATATATAAAGTTAACAGGGACTTGAGTAGGTAGTCTTACCTAGTATGTTTGTTTGTTAGTATTAGAGCAGATGCCAATAGATAAGAAGTTGTCAGATGTCACAATGTAACAGTCATATTATACAATAAGTACTTTAAATTGAAGTGTACTCATAGGTTGAGGAATCATCTAACCTAAAAATGTGAGAAATGAATCATACGTTATAAATAGTTGGTTATATTCCATAAAATTTCATTGTCGTGAGTGAAATAAAAAAACCAAAAAAAAAACCAAGCGGGTAAAATATTAAGTTATAATTTAGTCAAATATACTCCTGCAAAATTAATGAAGTTCTTCAAGAACCAGATTATTTTGAAGCCCTTTGAACTATTTTTATTTTCCCTTACTTATATTTGAAATATATAGTAAGACAATGCACTGCGATCGTAAAAAAATTCGAATCTGAATTTTCAAATTAATATACGTTTTAAGGTTACATAAGTCAAATCACCAAGTTTCCCAAAATGAGCTGTCTGCATTTTGCTCCAAAATGAAAAGTACGAAACTGACATTAGGTAGGTATATACCAGGGATGTTACAACAACTTTTTCGCCAAAATCGACTTACAGAAAGTGCCATTTCGTATCATCGATTTTACACATTTTTACTACCTTCTCGAAAACACTAACGATTTTCATTAATCATCATTATATCAATGGATAGTTAAATGGTCTTTAATATCAGCTAGGTCGTATCCACCTTGAAATAGTCTGACAAGGCTTAAATGCCGATTTTTTTAATGTATGATCCAGACAACTCTATCCGATATTATAACCTAAATAAGAAAGGGTTCCTAACTCTTAGAAGGGAGGAGGGATAAATTGTGCCGAAAATAGTGGGCAAGGAATGGCCCTTTATATAAAGACGGCAACAATAGTACGGCTATCATCTTTGGGTCAGTTGATTGTAACTGGCTTTTCATTCAAGTTACTCAATGGCCCCACGTCAAAGGCAACTTCCTAATCTGAGGAAGCGACCAATTACATAGAGTATTATTGTTCCTCTTGTATAATTAAAACGCTTCTTCAGCGGTTCGGGGTCTTTGGTGATTTAGTGCTGTACCTGACATCTGTTGCCCCGTTGGGGAGCAGTCAATCACGAACGATATAACGGCCCGAACAATTTTTTTTAATCCGCCGTTGCTATCCTAGTTATGAGATATATCATGTTTTTTGACAATCAGGTACTTACGCATTACCCTGTCGACCATATGATCTGTAGTTGTGGATTACAGCCTGATACGATAATTCGTATTTATGCGAATACATGTGGCGGCGTTAAAAATCCGTTTTCATTGGATAACTAGTGGTAATTAAAATTATTAGTGATTTAATTAGATCAAAACTTCGACTTCCGCTCGCTGCGCTCGCTCAGGAGGTATAAAAACCTGCAGTGATTCTTTTTCAGTTGAGGTCGGGGCCTTACCATAACCTTAAATTTAGTTATTTATGTAATGGGAACATAAATTTTTCAAAATCTTCCTCAAATTATTGATCGACGGGCTAAACGTAAGTAAAAAAATACAATAAACACCGAAATTATAAGGAAAGTTATAGTGTAGGCTATAACCCACAACAATTAAAGGTATGGTCGCCAAGATAACGTAAGTACCCAATAATTATAATAACAAAAGAAAAGCCATGGAAAAACCCCAAAGGTTCGAAGCAGATTGCAGTAAAAATCTTTGCCTATATACCTCCACTGAAACCCCTTGGACGTTTATCCGTCGGTTCGCCATTTCTGTGATTTTAATTTAAGGCAGTAAGAATTATTTGAATTTAGCTATAGGATATATTATGGTGTTAATAAAGTTCTTGCGTTAACCCATTATACTTACTTATCATTTACCATCTTCTGAACCTATCCTCCGAGTCCACAATGAACGAGACTTTTTTTTTAAGGTACATTATTTATTAATACGCCGATGAAACTGAGTTTTTTTATCTCTAAATCATTAAAGGGGATCAATTAGCTATTAACACACAGACATTATTTACAGAGTATTTTTTATAGCTAGGTTCATATAATTCTATAATACTATTAAATAAAAAGTTCTGAACCGACGGGAAGATGTTCGAAGAGTGGACAGAGACCGTATTATGTATAAATACTCCTTTAGTTTCCACATTATTGATTAATTTTCCCTTGGCATAGCCAATGTACACAAGATCTTGCAAAGTTCGCCATTTTAGTTGTAAGACAACGATATTGACTTGGCGAAGATGGATGGCCTCTGCTAAGGTGTGACATTGGTTTGCTACATCAATCCTTACGCGACTGAAGGAATTTTCGAATTGTTTCTTCGACGCTTGAAAAGCGAATATCTCAGTGGAATATTCCTGAAGAATCAACTATTTATTTTTAGTGATTCAATTGTTTCTCTATTATGATGCCTGTTTGATTCCATGAGGCAAGGTTTGCGCACTAGATGGATTCGATCATTTTGTACTGAAGGATAATATGTATTATACAATTAACAGTAGATAGATGTTTTTTATTATTTATTCATTGGCAACTTACTATTTGTAAACGTGATCTAAAATCAAAAAGTACTAAACCGTTGCTGAAGCCTATTCCCGTCAAAACTGCTTTAGTACTTCCATTGATCTTTGCGGGTTAAGGGAAAAATATGGATAAGTTAATAATTTTGAATCTTTGACCCATTTTTCTTTTGTTGGTCAGAGAGTGTTTTTTTCAGATATCCACACTATAAACATAAGATCGAGGAGAAAATTAATGTTAAAACATTTGAATAAAAAAAGAAGAGAATTAAATACACGAAGCAGACCGTTAGATCTTGTTTATTTTTATTTTGTTTTATTATTCAATTTTAATTTTCTTATAATTTTATTTCAGATAATTTATTTGTCTTGTAAATATGCTATAAATGGTTACATATAGAAACTAGTACCTATTGCCCTTAAGTGCGAAAGATTGTATTATTTATCAATAAAAAAATATTTAAAAAAAATAAAAACTTGTGAACTCTAGACATTAAATTTCAATTTTATAACTGTTAAACGTATACCATCGCTTAAAATATTAATAAAATAGTTATAGACAGGAAATAATAACAAATAAGAGTACTTTATTAAATTTATATACGACGTATGAAACGGGTACATGAATTAGCGAACTATATGCGAATGTTACGTATTTCATTAACAATGACATGACTTAATACTGGACAAGGAATAATTAAAGGTAGAGACGACATTTCCATGTTTTTGCACATTTTATCCGCTTGTTAGTGTGATGATATATACAGCGAATGAATTAAAATTAATAATTAAAAGACTTAGTGGGAAAAATGAAAACTGTGATGAATTTGTAAAATGTTACAAGATGAAACTGATAGAGTAATAACAACAACTAAAAACAAATAATTAATATTAATATATTAAGCTGATTATTAATAAAACTGGCTATATAACAATAATAATAGAAGAGAAATAACAATAACTAAAAACTCTACTAAATAAGTAAAAAGGAAATACAAATAAATAAACAGACAAAATTTAGTACCTTAAAGCTCAACGAGAGGTGAAGGAGTGACTTAAAAAAATAGCAGAGTAATTAAGGAGGTGGTGTAGGAGTAGTAATTAAGAATGTCATTAATAGTTATTTAGAGAAGGCAGTGGGGAGGGTAATATATGTGGGGAGTCATTATATATGTGGGTTGATAAAAAACATGTATAAAAGAAGGATTGAAAATGGAAGAAAAGGAAAGAAACATTTGTAAATAATAAAATGGTCAGAGAAGAAAATGAAAGAAAACAAATTACATATGAATTCCTTTACTAACTTGGGTCAATTCATGCCTTTGCAAAATTTTCACCCTTAGATAGAGGATTATTAAAATTGTAATAAATTCTACCTATTTTATGATACATTTTCAATTATCTTTTGTCATTAATAAGTCATCGGAAGTGAATTAAAAAAAAAATTATCTATGCATTTTTTCCGTCTTTTGTCACGAATCCCCAGCAGAATATATCTTAGCTACTAATATAATTAATTATTCATTTTATAATAGTTAAAATGGAAGATAATTTATATTTTAATTCTGGTATTTAAATAAAGAATTTTTGTAGAAATTTGATAGGATATTTTTATTATTATCAGTCCTTTGCACCCTTACCATAATCCTTTTTCGACAGTAATTAATGAATTAGCTAAATAATATTATTCGAGCAAATAGATGAATGCTGCTTTGAAGGATAAATATCCATACATATAAGGTATGGGTTAGTAAAAAAAAATTGATAAAACTAGCAATTTAAAATCGTACATTCATGTCGACCAAAATGCCTTATTTTCGTTAAATAACCCATATATATATATAAATATATATATATATATATATATATATATATATATATATATATATATATATATATATATATATATATATATATATCATGGCAAAAAAATTTGAACTTATGTACCAATTGTAGGGGATGTAAAGAACAAAAACCATGTACTATGTACCACGGTGTAACTTTGTACTTTTGATTATTCAATATCATTAAAATTTTAAATTGCACGTTTTGCTCTTTTTTGGCTAAATTGCACGATTTTGATTTTAAATGAACAAAATAGCATATTATGAGCTTTTAGGGCAAAATTTGATTATGGTTTAAAATTGAACGTTTGAAGAAAATTTCCCATATTACATATACAGGTATGTATGAAAATTGATTGTTTGAATTTAATTTTATAATTTTTTCGTAATTAAATCTATTACTAAATATAAAGTTTATGTTCCCTCTTTCATTTAGATTTAGATTAATCGTAATTTATTATTATTTTAGAATTCGATTTTTTTCTTACGTTACACGTAATTCTAATTCAGAGGCTGGTTATAGTGGAGTTATCCAGCACAAGGTTAGATAAGCTTTCCAAGTATTAATATTATAAATTGAACATAAACGATTTTTTTTACATGTTTAAGGCGTTATATACATGACCAGCTGACACGGCAATCCTTCGCTATAGCTAGATTTGAGTATTTATAGGATCCCTCAGTGACCACAAATACAATATTATATCACTTTTGTGATTTATTTATACCTAGCAGCACGCTTATATCCTGCAGCAGTAAAAAAATAAAAAAATGGCTACAATGTTCAATGCGCTGTATCTTTGCTAAAAATAGTCCGATTTCAATGATTTTCTTTTAGTTTTGTACGGAATTTATATATATTTCAAATGATCATCATCATATTCTTTCCCTCTTTACCGCTGCGCAGTGTGGGGATGCCCTCTAAAGAGCTTGACCCAAGTGTCCCTTTCTTGAACCAATTCTCCCCTTCTGCTCTAGTCCAGCCCTCGCTTCCTGAACGCCTCCCGCACGCTTTCTTCCCAGGTGATCCGTAGTCTTCCTCTTGGTCTTCTTCCGTCTACTCTCGTCTCATACGTTATTCTAGCCGTTCTCTCCGGGCTCATCCTCAGGAGGTGCACAAACCATCATTTGAATAATCAAAGGAAAATGTATACTTTTCAAGTTATGCGAAATTCCGTCATACCTTCTTACTTCTTTTTCTCGGGCATTTAGTTCATATACGGATCGGTAAAGTTTCATTAAAATCTTTTAAGCAGTTTTGGCACTACACTCTAGGGAAGAAGTTTTTTTCGGCTACTGCGCAGCCGTTATACCGATACAGGAAGATATTATTATTGCTGAACTATCTGGGGACCATGAAGATTATATCATCTTTGGTAAAATTTGGTAAAGATTTGTTCAGTAGTTATCGCGGTTAGTGATTACAAACAAAAACCAGCTGTCCTTATATGTAATAGTATGATATTGCTCATTGTGGGATCTTACTACACGATTTTGCTCATTTTGAATGAATTTTCAAATGCACGTTTATCGGTTTTTTACTGCTCGGAAATCCGGTCTCTAATTACGAGGCTTAACAAACATTAAGCGGCACGGTCACATTTTTTTTCATTACCAATTTCCCTCTAAATTTATTTCGAAAATTTAGTGTCTGCAAGCCATCGACTCGGTCACCAATGGATTCTGATTCAAAATGATACTTTGTCACTATTTAAGATGTGAACGTGTACACGCCTGTTTAAGTAGTAACAAAACCCATTTCGCCTGATTTTCCTTTTCTCGCTATATTTAACCTTTATCCATCAGCATTACCATTCATGAGCTTTCCCAAGACTGGAATTACCCAAGGCTACCTGGTATACAATAAAATGACTGTTTCATGTCCCCGTGGGCGACAGCTCAGCTCGGAATAAGCTTGTTGAATCGGCATTGGATTGGAACTGTGGCAAATTGGACGGGGCTCCCTTACTCGTTTCAACTAATCTCTGTACTCGATGCCGCTTCGTTGAAGTGAAGCCTAGATGACGACTTTGTTGAATAATGTTGAATAATTATTATCCATTTATCTTGCATTCGCAAAATTGATAAATACGTTTGAAAAATAGCTTCAGCTTATTTATTAAAACATGCGTATCTATCAACATTTGCAAGCCCAATGAAGGGGAAAAGTATAAAAATTTGAAAAAAATATATTGTATTTATCTGTAAAAAAAAAACTCTTATTTAGTAAAAAAAAAGGTTATATAAAAATAAATGCAGGATGTTGCTATTTCACCAATTTTATTTATTACGATGTAAATTTTCGGCCTACAAGCCATCCTCAGGCATCTAAGTAAAAGGCCCTTATTTAGTTCAATTTATAACTTATCTCAGAATTAAATATACTTAAATATTCTAATAAATACCATATACATACTAAAATTATTTAAAATGCATATAATGTCATATTTAAGTCCAATCCGGACCAAGTCGAAATATACAGCGTCACTAAAAAAATAAATAATTATAATCAAAACACAATAACAAAATTGAAAATTAGTAAATTATTCAGCTGTCATAATTGGCTGTAACATTGCATTTCCTATTCTTTGGAGTTTCACCTGTGATGGCTGTGATAACTGAGATGTTCCCCTATTGTTATTTTATTTTTAAAGTTGTGTTTCATTGATATTAACTTAATAGGAATTATTCATTTTAAACTGTAATGAAATCTGATCCAACCTCAATTTTAACCAAATAGCAACAGCCTGCCTTTATTTTTATATATTAAAGTATTCACCTAAATCAACAAACGTATAAAAAAAAGTTATTATATTGACCAACGGGGACCAAAGGCAATCCGGATAATGTGGTTAACAAGCAACCTGAAATCCTTAAATAGGCTGATTTACCGTTTATTACGATTAAAACATACCTGGTAAGTCCATCGACGTAAACTCCCTGTGACACTCTAGTGAACCTTTCTTAATTCAACAAAAAGCATTTTATTACCATAGTTTAATATCATTAACTGTGTATTGGATCATACTAAAATGCGAATATTTGGCGTATTTATACATTGTTACCTTCTTGCAATCATAGTTAATAATTATTATCTAGATAATAATCGAGGTAATTACCGAATAAACGAGGTTTTACGGTAAATGAAAAAAAAAAAAAAAAAAAACAGGAAGAAGACGGTGAAAGGCTTTCTTACTGAAAAAAACATTAACATATTTCTACGCGGGACACAATATTCATTAAGGATCGATAATATATGTATCTCTGCATCTCTTAAGGGAGGGACTAAGATAGTATTTTGGAGAAGTTGCTTGATCGTGTCTAACGCTGATATGTAGTTTATTCCCTTATTTAATACTAGAATTTTTTTTAATATAGGTTAGGAAGGCCCAAGTTGTCCAAAAAGAAACCAATATATTATATTGAAAGTATGCTATGTATTAAATAATGATCATTGATTTCATAACCAATTAGTAGTAGTATATATATTAAATTCTCTTATAAGGGATGCCATTGGGCAATCATACAACCACCCTGAGGAGCCCTGAACACATTCCATCCTCCTCTATCTGTGATGGGTAAAGCAGGGCTCAAGAAAATCCCAGAGCTTCTCTCACCACGTCACTGCTGTTAACAGCCAGTAAGAGCGCTAAAGCATGAGGATAAGCAAGAGAGCTAAGCTCTGAACACGTGTGGAGAACCTCATAATTGCCAGAACGTCAATATTGCTAGATTGCTTTCAAAATACATCTTGTCTACTGCCGTACCAACCTTTTAGGAGGTTAGTAGGGATTAATGTGAATTGATTAGGAATAAACCAGACAATTCAGATGGTAAACATTTGAAAAAAAAAAAAAATGACCGGTATGAGCTAAAAGATGTGTGGTGGAGACTTCATAAAACAAATCTAAATCATTAATTTTATAGTCCAAAAATCTTTAGTAACAATATAGTCTTGTATGCCCTTTAGCCCTGTAATAGTAACAATAAATTTCTATAAAAAACAATTATTTCCCCTGAAGGAGATTAATGTCGGGTATAATTAATGTTTTCTTATAATGAATAATATATATATATATATATATATATATATATATATATATATATATATATATATATATATATATATAAAGATTTTCAGAAAATACAAAAAGTATTTTGATACAACATAATATATTGTTTTGATAAATTTTTGGTAGTCATCACATGCACACAATTATTGTTATTAGAAGAATCATATTGCCCCCACCACAACGAAACCTATCTCTAGTGACTACTGCCCAGATATCACTGTCGGAAAATGACACGACGTCATCTTGATAAAGGTCTTGCCCGTCTTCCTTTATACTGTTGAGGAATATTCTGGACCGTTTTCTATCACATAATATGGCGATATGGTTTCCCCATCTCCACTTCATTTGAACCATCAGCTAGCTTCCTTGAATAAACAACAAAATATATAAACAAAAAGAAAAAAAACAATGTACAAGACAATACTTATGTCGTTCTGCTATGGCCTTAATAGAAAAGAGTTGGAAATTTAAAGTTTGTTTTTTCGAAAATTCTGCCTGAGAAAGATAAGCCGATTTCCATTTTTTGTGATATATTTTTTAAGGATAAATACAAAATATTGGTAAAGGAAATAAGCGGAGTGAAACAAATAATTCCTGCAGATTATCTTTGTGTCAAATGGTATACAGCGCTATCGTAAATTTATGAAAGACAATTCTATGATTAACTAAATAAATACATAAGATATAAATAATGGATATGTCTGAAAAAGAATAAATCGTGATATACTTTGCAGAAAAACCATATTTATTTATCGAAATAAATTGGTATACAGCGCTATCGTAAATTTATGAAAGACAATTCTATGATTAACTAAATAAATACATAAGATATAAATAATGGATATGTCTGAAAAAGAATAAATCGTGATATACTTTGCAGAAAAACCATATTTATTTATCGAAATAAATTGGTATACAGCGCTATCGTAAATTTATGAAAGACAATTCTATGATTAACTAAATAAATACATAAGATATAAATAATGGATATGTCTGAAAAAGAATAAATCGTGATATACTTTGCAGAAAAACTCTATTTATTAATCGAAATAAATAATATACTAAATAATACAATAATTTTTTTTCTTTAAAAAATATATATATATATATATATATATATATATATATATATATATATATATATTTTTTTTTTAAAGAAAAAAAATTCGCAAACTTCTAAGAAAAAATAGGGTAAATGACCCCAAAATTGACTAACTCCTTAAGTTGCACTTCCGATTTTAATTTGAAAAATAAAAATTATATTGAAGAGAATTCATTACATTTTCCGCCAATTATAACAACGGTAATTGAAGAATAATTTTAGCAGCAAATTTAATGAATTCTCTTCAATCTCATCGTTGTTTTTCAAATTTCAATCTAGATTGTCAACTTTTGGTCCATTTACCCTAGATAATTCGGAAAACAAATGAAAAGTTCCACTCAACATTTTAAACCAATTATGTATATAGTTTTAAATGAACAAATTAAGCAATCCGGCATTGTAATTTCTTAAGGAAAATGCGATGATTCAATCATAAAGTAGCTAAAATGTAAAATAGTTGTCAAAATGAGGTTTCAAAACAACAATTTTCTTTTATAAAAATCTAAAAAAATATAAAAAATTGTCTTCGCTTCCATAAGACAAAATCCTATACAATTTCGTATGAAAATGGTGCCATTATGGAAAACCGTCACACATACAAACACATATATAAACAAGAACAAAAAGATGTTATAAGAATACTTTATTTTTTCCGCATTATAGTTCATTTACCAAAAAATCCATTTCAGAACTTACTGACAATCACAGATCAAAGGAGCCATACTTCTTCCTTACGTAGTACTGAATCTGCTTCTTAGTGAGAACAACCAAATATAATATTTTAATCTCTATTTTACAGTTAAATTGAATTATAAAATTGCTAAAGCAAAATAATTCATGTTTAAGAATCTAGAGCTGTTCTTAATCCGATTAAAGCCTTATCATTTTGTATATAAAAAAATAAATAAATAAAATGATGTAATTTTAAGAAAACTTACAGTTGAATCAATTCGATATTTCTTTTTAATATTGTAATGTTTTTGGTATCTAAAATCAATACATGATTATTTGAACTTACCAGATCCTGGCGCAAGAGACAGAAGATGGTCTCAAATCAATTGAGAAATAGTTACTGATATAATTAAGAAAGTCTTTAAAGAAATTTATTTAAATACAAAAATTTAGCAGCACGAAAAAGTAAATAATGACAAATGTAAAAATCTGGTGCGGAGCGCGCATCATATAACTTTCAATTAAATAGTATAAAAGTAGAAATTATGAACTACAACTAAGCGTTTTTCGTCATTTTCCGTTAACTTCCACGACTTTACGATTAGGATATTAATGTTTCTTAGATCTTTAGCTTTTCAACCGTACGTTATACGTCTACGTTACAACTCAACAAGTCAGCTACAAAATTCTTTCATAGTTTCCTTATATCTATTTTATATTACTACTAACAATGAGAGACGGTTAATTATTTCAAATAAACAAACTTAAAGGTAGTTTAGAGGAAGCCATTTTGGAAATTCGGCAATTAAGTCCTGTCAGACTATTTTGATGATGATAACACCTACCTGATGTCAAAGAGCATTCAATGGTACACAGATATAACGGGTTTGAACAAAATCATTATATCGTTTTTTCAGAAAATCGTAAAAAAAAAAGTGTAAAATCAATCAACAAAGTCAATATAAAGTAGCACTTCCGGTTAATCGATTTTAGCGATAACATCCCAGGCATATACCTACCATAAATACGTAATTTAAGTACTGTACAACTTTTCGTTTTTGAGCTAGGCTGTTCACATACGCACACAGCGATCATTTTGCGAGACTTGAGTTAATTGGACTCAGGGATCTTAAAACGTGTATTTTCGCTGAAAACTCGGATTCGAAATTTTTCACGATCTCAATATTTTGCCTTACTATATGTTTCATATATAGGTAAGTCTTCTTCTCGGCGCAACAATCCTTTGCTGAATCTAGACCTCATCCAGCAGCCTACGCCAGTAGGCTCTATCTTGTGCTGCAGCTGTCCAGTTCCGTATTTTAAGAAGCAGTCCACTTCATCAAGCCATCTTGTTTTTGGCCTTCCCATTCTGCGTGTCCGATGTCGGACCTTTGTCACGAGTTTCTTGGGGACCTCAGTGTCGTACATCCTTGTTACCGGCCCAACGAAGTCTCCCAAGCTTAATAAACTTTACCATGTCCATACTTTGGTACCGCTCTTGGAGCTCCTTGTTAGTGCGTCTTCGCCAAGCGTCGGCCGAACTGATATTCTTCTCAATATTCTGCTTTCAAATGTACGGAGGCGATTTTCATCTGCTTTCGTTGTGGGCCAAACTTATAAGTTAAGTAAAAGTAAAAATTAAGTTATAAATGATGGAGTAAAAACAAAAAATAAATAATTTTTTTGGAAGTTTATATATATATATATATATATATATATATATATATATATATATATTTATGTTATTATTAGTTTTTACTAATTAAAAGAAAATTCCTGATACTCTACGGATTACGCTCTAGTAGAAGAGCTAACAGTTTTTTTTTTATTATTCTTATTAGCAACATTAAAAATCGGTCTTAAAATTATTCATGTTGCATAAAAATTACTAAAAATGATAATTGCTTATCACAAGGCAGTATGTGAATAGATGCAAAATGCGATTGCAAACTGGCCGACGAAACCACATTTCCATGGAAAAATCATATTTTAGTTAAGCCTTCAAGAGCACAACTCTTACCATCAGACCCAATTTAAGACCTCTACTCATGGAAAATATTCACGTTTAGAGAGTGCTTTCACCAGACAGAAAAAAAAAAAAAAAATATCCACTTGTTTTAATATCTTTCTGTTACTGAATAATAAGAGATAAAATATTAAAATATAGTAGGCTCTAATAACTGCTTTTGTTGGCAATGAAGTAAACCTTAGTAGTATTTTACTTAATTATTTTGATTAGTTTAATAAAGATATTATTCCAGTATATTTATTCTTCTAGAATTTTGTATTATTCTTGCATCTTGCTTCTTGAAAATGGACTTAGAAAGAATCGTCGACCACCGTAAGTAGTAAACAATTATTTCCTATGTTTTATTTTTCTTACCCCAATCACAATCTGCAAGATATAATTGGATTAATTTATAATTTGAAAAAAAAAATACTTTATTATACGTATTAATCATTCCATAGTAAAAAAAAATTTGTATTCCATAAATAGTATTACAGTGAAATATACAATCGATTCGGAATATACCCTTAAACAATACATTTTACAACTTATTATGAATAAATATATTTTATTTATTGTTAAAAATAAACATGAAGAAACAAAAAAGCCCGACACTGTTTTGAAAATTAAATGAAATACAGGCTCATCGTATTGTTTAAACTACTATATGTTTTTAACTGCTGGTCTTAGCTGTTGTATAATTACACATTTCAGTTAATGAAGGGTTTAGAGAGTGGAAGCATGACTGAAAGAAAGTATGAATTATTTTGTCTACGTACTCTTGTATGTAGGATATATTTAATTCTGAGTGCATTTTTATTATTTTGGTGCAATACGGATAATTATTGACGGTTCTGAGGCATTTGTAGAAATGATTTAGGGTAATATGGGAAAAGTCCGCGCTTTTCCGGTTTATAGGACTGTAAAATTTTTATTTTAAAACTAGATTTTTATCTTTTTTTAAAAATATTCCTTAGACGATTATTTTTAAATATTACATTCAAGCCTACGTTTCAACCACGTCAATTTTGATGAGATTGATAATTTAATTGAATAGTACTTAGTACGCATTTGCCCTTACCTTTAGGGGTAAGTGCGTACAAGGCATCTGGAAGACTTATTATTCAAGCAGGAGCGGTTTTGGGGCAAGTACAAAATAGTTTGGTTTTCGGAGAATTATTATACTGGTGTAACCATCAAAAAAAGTTAAAGCTTGTCTGAGATACACATTTTACTATCTTAATTGAGCTAAGAAAATGGGATGTGGAATATAATTGAATAAATGTATTGACAATAATTTTTGTTTTAATTCACTAGTCCGTAGTTGCCTTGACAAAACATGATAGTAAGCGTAAGTGTACACCACGCACATTTGTCACACAACAGAGATCTGTAATTTCCCCTACTAGGTTGGTGACTGCGGAGAAAGGTTTAAAAAAATAGAAAACTCCCAAGTAGAAATGTAAATCACAATGTATTTTGAAGAACAGCATCCGTAGGTTCCACTTACGGGGGGAGGGGAGGCCTACTGGTAGATAAATACCAATACAGCTGTACTGCAAAAGTTGAAAGACGTTTTTGAAAGAACTTTATCAACAGGTTGGAACGAATATTTTAATAACTCGTTATACTTCACCTAAGCGAACATTCGTGGCTGATTTCTGGTGCATCAATAGATGCCTCATCCTTCGTAAAAGTTTATCCTCTTACCAGTTGTGGGTTTGGATTTAACGAGGCAATTACGCACTTAATCCACATCACCTTATACGGAAGAAAAACGTTGTATTCATGATTTTTCGGCCGTTTTCCATTTTTAAATTGAATTGTTTATTGTCGAGTGTTACTCCCAAGTTCATTTTACTGATTTGGGAAAAGAAATTGTTGTAAAAACGATTGCTTCAGTTTTATCAATATTAAGGTATAATTCTCATGTTTAAGCTTCTTTTAATCTTTTGATAATATTGTCTATTCGGTACGAGGAAGTTAATAATGCTGTATCGTCTACAAAGAGGGCTGTATTAATGTTAGTTACTTTATTTTTGGAAAAAATCATTTATGAACAAATTAAATAATATTTGACTCAGTTATATTCGTGTAGTATTCATATCATATTAAGGGGTGCCAGCCAGATAACTGGGGCTCTTCTATAAATCATAACCAAGTATCTGGCCTTGCAATATTAAATTAACAAACACAAAATCATTTAAACAATTACTTTAACAGCGATTCTCGCAAAAAGGGTTTCAGCTTATTAGGTAATTAATTTTTCAAGGCGTATTATAAAAATATTTTACCTAAGTGGTTTTATAAAATTGTCAATTTATAATATTGACATGAAAGACATCAGAGGTTTTAACCCTCATGAATAATCATTAATGGACAGGAACTCGCCATGAAAAAGATGAAAAAGTTTTAGACTTCCCGCGAGATAAAAACCTACCTAGTTAATTAATTAAATCAATAGATCGGACAGTTTTAGTAGTAAGAAGCATTTCTGTGGCTTATTGACATTTTATGTACGCAAGGAGGGCAGAGGGAGTGGGGAGCCAGGCAGACTTATCAGTGAGTACAAGAGTTGTATGTCTATGCAATTGTATGGTTTTGGCAAACGGTTTAACTAACGACCGTGTGGAATATGATTATATACGACCAACTTAAGATAGCTAATGTAAATAGTATTTCTTTCTAATTGTTAATTTGGCCATTTCTAATTTTTTTTTTTTTTATATAATAAATATGTTTGTACCATTTATGTGTTGCATAGTTTTTGATATGATTTCATTAAATAATATTTGTATGGTTTTTTGGATATTCGTGAACGATATAAAATTAATATGTAATCATTTTTGTTCCCTAAACTTTGCCTAATGTAATTGCCTTATGATAATATAAGTAATTAAGTATTTTATAAACTTATTGGTTTTTCTACGGTTCATCCTCATCCAAAGCGAGCGCCCAAAGTAGTTTTCGTGCGAATTCATGTTTCAGACGAAAAATGTATTCAGAAACGAAATATAATAAAACCCCCTGAGTCCTGCTGCGATAATTCAGCAGTCTACTGACCGAATTACCGTTGCGATATACCGATGGCGATATTATCGCAGTCCTTAAATATCGTACCGAAACGTAACGAGTAAAGTATCCCGTCTGTCTGGGGGAGCCTTTAAGGTCTCATTTTGCCTGTACCGGAATGGTAGCTCATCAGACGCAATAACTTGTTCAACGGTATTTAATCAATTCTTACTGGTCCAAATGTTACTGGTACAAAATTTCATGAGGGTATTCCAACGAGATCTTTAAAAAAAATGTTTAATAGAAGCTCATTCAATAATTAATGGCTCTCGAATAATGTCGAATATGGTAAATAACTTAAAAACTCAATTTGTATAATAACTTATAGCAAAGTAAATTTAATTGTTTAAAGTACGACGATAAATAGAGTATATCTAGATTTCATTTTGAAAAAACTTGTCATAAAAATACAAGGTTTATATAACATGTAAATGTCTAAAAAATAAAAAAATTTGTTTTTGTGTTTTATAAAACATAACTTTTTGGAATTTTTTAAACATTTTAAGATTGGTTTTGTAAATTCAGATATATATAAAATTAAATCCCTTGTAATTATGTACGAGCCTTAATTCACGAACGACTCAAAATCCTCTCATAGAATTTTATTGGACCAACGGAGACATTTTTAAGATTTTTCAGAATGACAAAAATTAGCTCTCCACATATTTTCAGAGCATTTGATTGAAACAACTTTTCCCATATGCGGAGTCTTTTGGTTTATTCTTTTTTTTTTTTAATCACTCGAGATAATTCAGACTACTGCGGATTTGATTGAGTAGTCTGTCACTATCTATAATACATTACCCTAAACTTGGCAATGTGTCACAAATGACACAGTTATTTTATTTACTTATTCTCATGATACAGTTCTATTATTCAAATTTTCTGTCAACATTAGGGATATTTAGTATATATATATATATATATATATATATATATATATATATATATATATATATATATATATATATATATTTCGAATAAATATTTTGTAAAAATATTAAATTTAAAAATAAAAATTGTACACATTTAAAAAAAAATTCTTTAAAAAAAAAATCACAAAAATGTTCTGCCAAGTTTAGGGCTAAGCTAAAAAGTCGAAAAGCTTGTATATACATTCATACCATGAAACGATAAAACAAAAAGTTAAAAAACCCTCTCCTGTAGAATTTAATTTTCGGATTTAATCTACATCTGCTCTGAAGAGACGATTTTAATCTAATCTTATTCGGTCCTGATGATTACTAAATTGGCGAAACGTTGACTTGTTATTTATTCACTGGTAATTGAGATACTTAGGACTTTGTGTTTGCAATATTCCAATTTTTTTTTTATCGGCCAATCAAAGTGAGTTTTATCTAGCCTCCTATAAGAAAGGACAAGCAATTGATAGTCACACAGCAAAGGGGTACGATGTTCACAACAACAAATTTCAAAGTTCAAAAATGCAACCTAATTCTTTTTAATTTTTTATTAGTCACAATATATGACTATGTTCTAAAACAGTTTTCGTCAAAGCAAGGACTATACAGCAGTAGAGATGAGCAAGCTTCCCAGAAACCCTATTGTGGGAAAGATCACAATGCAGAACTACTATATTTCGGGACAAAGTTGTTCCCAAAGGCGGGGAATCACACACCCTACAGTCATCCTCAGAATGGATCTTCCGGTCGAGGAATTCGGATCTGAGTTGGCTACAACTGAACGGATATATCGATCTCGTGAGTGCCGCGACTTAAAAAGAACATACATTTTGAATATAGATAAAAATAAGTTATTTTTAATAAACTTATTTGTAATAAATAATCCTTCATAGATTAAAAAAAGGACCTCTAGTAATCCAAAGAAAAATAATAATTTTATCAATAAAATTCTAAACAATTATTTTTTCAGGAAATTACACCGTAATAATTTTTGTGACGTTCCGGCCATTGTTCTAGCGAATGGCCAGGAAAAAAAAAAAAAAAACTATAACAGATATTATTTAACTGCTATAGTCAAAAAGTCATTTTAGCGGTAACTTTCCTAAAAATTCAAAACATTAAGATTAAAAATTACTCTATAAAATTATAACTAGGTGAAATTTATTTGATCTTGGTAAAGTGAATTAAAAATTTTCAGGATATCATTCAATAAAAATGATCTTCTTTGAAGAATCCTTCACTACTTTCATTATTAATAACTGAAACACCATTCAAATTCCACTTACATTGATCATACCAGTTAAAAACGACGCCAATTTCAGCGGTATCAAAAGAGGGAGGAAAAAAGCTTTTTACTATGAAAATTTGCTGATTTGTATGGCACTTTATTTATTTCACTTTAGTGATCCCTAAGTTTTCTGGTGTGTTAAACTTTAATTGAGAAAATATTTATTTATTTAATAATATTACATTCTATCCCAGCAGGGACAATGGTAATAGTGTCCCAAGAAATCATTCATACCATATTTTAAGAAATTAAAAAAAAAAAAACGAAATAATTACAAAATAAAAATAAACAGTACAAGAAATAATAAATAAACTTATATAAAATAAAATAAACATAACATTTAAGCGCAGGCATACTTACTTATATACACTATTTACAATCGGCCTGGGAAACACCGAGCCAGGCTTGTCCCCCAGTTATGGATGAAAAAGCATGACTCTAGGGTATCCCAGGCCGATTGTAAATCGGCTTCTCATTCAATCGCGTTGAAACCCAGTGGAAAATGAGAGTGCTATAGCCGCAGTGTGTGTTAAAATTAATTTTTATCACTTCCGAAAAATACAAATTTCAAAAAAGTTACCACCGACTCTTTATCTGAGAATCACCCGCATGAAAAAAAAATCAATACTTACATATATTCGTTACTTGGTTTCAGACAGGGTCGCTTCCGAGTCTACTATTTACATACATAGGCGAGGAAAATACATCCTCTCTATGATACACTGCTCTCAAGTTTTGTTGCGATAGGAAAAGGCTTGAAGGAAAAAAGTGGGAGAGAGATGGAGTCAGCCATCCGTAGATATCCAATCAACGGGAGGATGGTAGCTCCCTTCATTGGGCAGGCCTAAGATCCTCATAGCACGAGAGGGGTGGATCACGAACAAGAGAGGCTAGGATGTAGGGTGATGTAACATCGCCAAAGTGTTTACCGTGCACGGTATCGGCATCTAGATGCATCCATTCATATCTAAGGCTTCCACTGATGAATCCATTCAATTTCGATACCCATTCATTACTTTAAAAAAAAAAAAAATGAAAAAGCAAAACATTAGGCATCAATCCGAATTACATACATCAGCGTTTCTCATCAGAGAAATTGAAACATGACCCCCTTCAAATCCCAGAATAAAATTTATTTTCATTCATTCATTCATGCTAGAGTCAAAAGTGATGTTATGTGTTTGTATAGCTGTTTTTTTTTTTTTTTTTACGGCAAATGATAATAAGTTGACTATTTTGTGGTAAGCAATACAATTATATAAATATATAATTGCTGCAATTAAATCTATTACAAATCTAAGACTTGTTAATTTAGAATTACCTTATCCCTCAATTCAATGTAAACCCTCTTCCCCTTCTCCTCATTTTAAACATTAAAAACATCGAGGCCCGATATATAGAAATATCGATATTTTTTTATTAATATATCGAACTACTATTTTGATATACTTGAAAATCATTGATACGATAGATATCTATATATTTGTTCGATATTTATAGCCCTGATTCAAATTTCGTTAGTTTTGTTTTTAGATAAATGTCACTTAAAATGAAAAAAAAATCTTATCTTATTGTTATACTGAACATTTATATCGTTTCTGTGTTGCAAAACCAAAGGGGTATTTTATTACTTTTTTTTTCTTCAATCTTACCTACGGAAAATGTTCTCAATAGTCACTATCCAATTTAGGCAAAACGCGTGAGAATGATGTTAGATCATATTGAGGGGCAGATGTGAACTGTGATCAACTCCTTATTTAGCAAAGACTGTGACCAGAATAACATACACACAACAGGGTCATCTCAATCAATCGAGCAAGCGGAGTAGAGATAAATTAAAGAATGAGGAAGCAATATAAAGAAAAGTTGGAAGAAAATATAAGGAACATCCCTGCTGTAAATGGTGACAAAGAGGTAGAAACTCAGTGGAAGGAGTTGAAGGTGTCAATCACTGGAGCAGCAGAGCAATATTGCCGAATGGAGAGGAAGCCTCCAAATAGATCCTGGTTTGATAAGGAGTGCGATGAAACCATCGAGGCTCGTAATATACTAAGAATCAAGTGGCTGGGTAAGAACACACGGCAGAATAGAAAAGATTTTCATGATGCTAGGGTCTACGCTAAGAGAATCATCAGGTCTAAGAAGAGAAACTAGATGAATGACAAGGTTAGATAAATAGAAGAAGTTAGAAGCAACAATGAGACCAGAAAATTCTACAAGGAAGTCCAGCAGCAGAAAACAGGTACTAGAAATAATAACCTGTTTATAAGGGGTGAAGATGGACGCCTATTGGTCGCAGACGTAGAGCTTCAAGAACATTGGAAGATATACTTTCAGAAACTCCTGAGAAATGAGAATGATTTTGAAGCCACGAGACCAGTAATTTATGCGAGTGTTGGCGATGACGACGAGGATATCCCACCAGATAAAGAGGATATCGAAGCTATTGTGGAGAAGTTAAAAAGTAATAAGGCTGCTGGTCCAGATGGAATACATGCAGAATTTTTGAAAGTGGCAAATGGATCATTAGGCAGTGAGATACATCGACTAATTTCACACATTTGGCAAGTAGAGAGGATGCCGATAGAGTGGTCAGAAGCAACAGTCGTTCCAATTTATAAAAACAGGGGGATACGACAGACTGTAAGAACTATAGAGGACTAATCCTGCTGAACACAGCGCACAAAATTTTCTCTATAGCCCTCTACAACCGCCTACTGCCTTATGTTGAGCGCAAGCTGGGAGATTACCAAGGAGGTTTTAGGCCCAACAGATCAACCATCGTTCAAATCTTCTCCTTGTGACTGATGTGCGAGAAAATGAAGGAATTTCAAAACACTAAGTGGTTGCTGTTCATTGATTATAAGGAGTTATATGACTCAGTTTTTGAGAGAGGAATTGTTCGAGGAGATGAATGTTTTCTTAAAAATTATCAAACTCGTAATATCCACAATGAAAGATATAAGCTGCAATGTTATAGTCAATGGCAAGCTAACCAGCGCATTTCAAGTAAACGACGGACTCAGGCAGGGTGATTCTCTAGACCCGCTACTTTTCAACATCATACAAAAAACTGTAGTAGCAAGAGCCTGTCTGGATGACGGGGGTAATATCTTCTACAAAGGGGCCCGATTATTACTAGCATATACCGATGATGTGATGATAGCTGGGAGGTCTCTCCTTGATGTCAAAGATGCTTTTGGGAAGCTGGAAAGGGAGGGTCAGGAGATTTGGCCAAGAAATAATTGAAGAGAAGAAAAAGATTATGATCTTGAGGAAAAAGAAACCCATACGACCCCAGATGTGATATACAATTGGAAACCACACATTCCAATGTGTTGTTAGTTTTAAGTATCTTGGTGCACAGTTTAATGAAGCATTGGAAAAGGAGGAGATCCAGGCACGCATTGTCTCGGCCAATAAACCCTTTTTCTCTATAGCTCATCTTATGAGAAGTAGATTAGTAAGCCGCTTAACCAAGTTAAGGCTATATAAGACCATCATTAGACCAGTCGCAGCATATGCATGTGAGACATGGGCACTTAAAATATCAGCAGCTGATAAGATAGACGCAAAATATTATGGCGCATTCTGGGACCTCTGAAAGAAAATGGGGTATACCGTCTTAGAAAGAATTGAAAAGTATATTCCCTATATGACGATGTCAAGCTTTCCGACTATGTCAGAATACAACGTCTAAAGTGGTTGGTTCACCTTCATAGAATGGATGATGGCAGAACCGTCAAAGGGCTATATAAGGATTGCCCGGAAGGAGTGAGAGCTCGAGGGATGGCACGAAGCAGATGGAAGGACAGCATCTCAGAGGTCCTCCGAAATCTTAACGTGTCTCTGAGACTTGCTACGGACCCACAAGTCTGGGCAAGAATGATTGAGTAGGCCAAGGACCACCTTTTGCGTCTGTCGTGACTATTTAGAAGAAGAAGTGCCGATAAAGGCCGAAACTTTGGCACATTTTAAAGCAGCGTGTCTTTCTTTCCTGACCGTGCCCCAACAATCTTTTCCTTGATATCTTCTACTGTCAGCAATAGTTGCTTCATTATATTAGTCGTACTACAAGACCTAGATCTTGTTAATATACTAATAATGGAGCTGCTAAATATTAGAGATCTTGCAGAAGAAATCCAATATTAATATAACAGGAACAATACAGTAGAATCATTCCTTTTATTTTATTTTTTTAAATAATTTTAGATAAAGAATAATCTAATTGTGTCCCTAGTATCAAATGCTAAAACGCAACCATTCCTAATAACAATAGTACTTTTAGAGTGGTTAAGATAGTTAAAGTTTGAAAAAAAAAAATTGGCTATTCAGAACTGAAACAACATTTATACTCGTAAATACAAATATCAGATAGCTTTATCGAAACAGCGGTTAAACGGGGGTCGGTTTGTTTTACGAGAGGACACAATATTCATCAGTGATGATTGCGCAAGGGGTTCCTGTTGTGCCGGTGGACCTCCGGCCCCAGGAAATGAGCGCTCAAACCGAACTGGCCAAGGGATTACCGCTACCGTCTCTTATCAGCGACACCTTACCGAATAAATCACCGGCATTTATTCATCCCATGGCCAGTTTTAAGGGCCCTCCGGTCGCTGAACTGTTGCCCAGATTAGGGGAGGGTTACTGGTCAGTAATTAACTACAGGGTCTCCTGGGTCAATACGCAGGTATACCGATTCCGAAATGGGGAAAACAAAAAACAATTTCCTTGTTAGCGCTTTAACTGTTATAAAGGGAATTTTCCCACAAAAGGGGCCAGTTATTACTTAACAGGAAGGTGGTTATTTCATAACAATACGGCACTAATACATATTATTAAGGTATTGCGGTACTAGGGGTTCCATGCCTACACCATTATCAATTCTCGGTGGCCAGAATACCATAATTAGCGGGGAAAATGGGATTTTTTGAAGTTTTCATTTCAAGATAAGATTAGTTGATATTCGTAGAGGAACTGCTTGACTCTGAAAGGATTGACTGAATTTTTTACACTTTCTCGGCTGAGGAGAGTTTTAATTCCATATAAATCGGTAATTTTCTCTCTTCAAGAAAAAGGTGCCTGTGCTTCAATTTGTATTTAACTATTCCCTATTATGCCTGCTACCGAATAAGGTAAATAAATCAAATCTATAGTTTTTGGTAAGCAATAAAATTAATATAAATGATTGTTATTGCCTCAATACATTATCATCAATGGACGTTTGAATTAACAGAGTCGATTACTTAGAATTGATAACATTCTGAAAGCCATAGAAAAAATGGCATCTTTTTAATTTCTTATTTTTTCATTCTTAATAACGTTATGATGTTGCTGTAAAAAAAAAACTAAATGCTTAAGACATCTTGATAAAACACTTCTTTTTTTTTTCTTTACCAGGAAGTATCCATGTGGTGAAAAACATGGACACAATGTCACAATTCCTGAAATTCAAGGTCCTCAGAAGAGGTGTAGTGGTTCAAGAAATTATCATGCACGCTTTTAATTTCGTATTTTTTTATTCTAAATAACGCAATATTACTGCTTCCTTATTATTACAACTTTCAGGTAACAAAACTATTTCTAACTCACTATTACATTTTCTAACATAAATAGCAGCAGCTATACTGACCACAGAACTATATGAATTGTTAAGAAGTCACTCAGTTTGAAATACATTAATTACTTAACTATTAACCTGCTTCCGCTACACAATCAGTGACTTCAGAATCAGTATGTCCTGTTCACCAGTCGAAATTAATCCTTTTTCAGATAGTTGTTCGCAATATCTGCAAGAAAATGAACATGATTCATCTGATTCGGGCATGTACATTAAAAATTCGGAAATGTGCAGCAATTCCATTTGACCAATCAGAAATGTCTTCTATATCAAAATTTGAAAAGTTTTGTAATTTGCATTTGATATAAACATTTTTTTTAAATTAGTTTTGTTGATTTGTGTAGCGTTTGTTGACTTACACTCAGTGGCTTCCGAAATATTTTATTAATTTTTAAATGAAGAAGACGATCGTAAGTTAGACAATCATTCGAGTGGAAGGCCAGGTAATTTGATCAATATTCTCGTTTTTATAGTTTACTGACACACTGATTGGCTTCTGAACACTCCATATGAATCTGAATCTCTAATACAGATGATAAATAGTGAATTTATTATGTTTATATCCAAAAAATAAATTAAAATATAAAAATACAATGGATGTGTATTAAAAACAACTATTTTATTTTATTTTTTATTTCAGATAATTCTGTGAAATAATTTCTTCCAGTATCCTATTCTTTCATTAGAATTTTCTTTGCATCATTTTTGCTAAAGTTTCGGGGTATTTCCCCAATTCCTAACCAAGAAAACTACTAAAGAACTTATTTTATTAATATGATCACCATAATATAAAACTTGGTGAGAATAATAATAATAAAATTAATACATTTTTAACAAACATGAAAGATAAAATAAACTAAATAGAAAATAAAATGTTATATAAAGGCTAATTGTTATATAATTCTAATTATGTTGTTGTATCAGACAGATGATTGTCCTGAAGATGGGTAAATACCCTGAAACGAAGGCAAATATGATAAAAGAAAAGGAAGCTGAAAGAAATTTCTTCACAAAAACTACCCAAAATAAGAGTAAGGCGATATAATCCGTCCAAAATAATATATAAAATAAAACAAATAATATATAAATTTAATTATTTTTAAATTTAAATGAAAATATTAATTAATAAAAAATTATTAATGAGTAATTATTAAGGGAGTGAACAAAAAAAACACTTAACGTGCATTTTTTATTGAAATCAAAATAGCAATAATTATAATAATATATAATATGTTTACTGTCAGAATGAAGAGTCTAAACTGATCCCTTGTTTTATTTGCTTACGTTTTAAAATCGAAAGTTGATTGAAAACTCGCTTCATTCAACAACAAGTGGGAAAAACTACTTACATCACAATTTGAAAAAAAAAAAAAAAAATATGTGGACAGCCTAGCTCAAAAACGAAGAGTTGTACGAAAATTAAATTATGAATTAAGGTAGGTATGTATATGTCTGGGATGTTACATAAAATTTTTCGACTGACACTTGAGGAACAAAAAAAATCAATTTGATGAGTGAGAATTTTGGTCCTATGGTACAGAGTTCACTATAAAATTTATAATTGCTAAATAATAATTAAATGTACGGTACTAATTTCCGAAAATAATGAAACTCTAATTTCATCATGACCAAATTGTGCAGTTGCGTCACTGTTCTCCCAGGGCGATAATATGTTTCTTTAAAACACGGCGCTTCTGTAATATTTATTTCTGATGGGAAATATATATAAATTTAAAGTGTAAATAAATTGTAATATTGTAAATAAATTAAAAGCGTAATTTTTTTTTACGCTTTTTGTTTAATAAAAAAAAATTTTTGTTTAATAAAAAAAACAAAAAAAAAACAGTCGCTTTGAAATGTCACAAAGCGAATATATAAATTTAAATTGCATAATAACTAATATTTAAATTACTCACCACTATAGATTTCTGCTAGGAATGGAGGGCTCCGATTTATTATTCTCTTTTGGAACAGCTGCTATTCCTGAAAAATCGAAAAACAATATTATGAAATAAAAAAAAATTAATAGATTAATTATTACAAAAGCTCTGCATGGCGATTTTTATTTTTTTATTTGGAATGGTCTTTTTTTTTTTTTTTTTTGGTTCAAGCAAGTTATGACTATAACTACAATTTTCAATTAATCAATTTTTATGTGACGAAAATACGATTTTGTTAACTTTGATACATAAAATTGGCACGCTTGATTAAATTTTATCGATCCAGAAAAAGTAGTGGCTATCCAAATCAAACCAGATCTTAAAATGTAAAAAGAAATTTTGCTCATTTAAAATGCAATGAATTCAATTATTAATTAACCTATATTTCATATGTTTCGAATGAATTTTATTTTTTTTAAAGCATACATTCAATAGTACATTAATTGATTGCTAAAAAAAAAATACAAATAGTTTATTTTTTCACAACTAAATGAGATCAAAAAGAGTAACGCCCAGAAAGAAAATTATTAAAAATTATACGAATAAATTAAAAAGGTAAAAATAAAAATGGAAAATAACATGAGCGTGCATAACTTTAAATAGCCCATTGTTTATATGATTAACAATTAGTTTGCTTGTTAGTGTAATGATTATTAAAAATCATTCAAACTATTATACTATGCCTTATTATTTTCAAATAATTTTATACGAAAAATTATTTGATTTTCTTTTTAGCTTAATGATTCGAAAACAATTTTTTTTTCTCTATCTTAATAAATGGCTGAGGTACGGGCGTATGAAACCTCTAATAGCCCTCCATGTGTGAAACGCCCGATGGTAATGCCGTGTTCCGATGATCATCCTAGGGTTGCCTATGACTTTAGTACCAAATTAAAAAAAAAAAAAAACCGACCCAAAACCGTGGACGACAGACGGACGATTTTTTTTTTAATTAAACGTTTGGATTATACGTCTCTTGAAACATAAACCAATTTTGAGAGGGTGTTACAATTTTTTTATTTTTAAAATTACAAACGTTCATTGAATAGGTAAATAGGTATATTGAGATCAGTGCAGTGTAAATAATTAGAGCCAAAAATAAACTGATAATTTTTTATGTTGAATCAAAACTATTAATAATAAATTAATATAACTATTTAATTATTATCTTTTTCCCGAATACCCGATACACCATCAGATGAACCAAATAATAGCAACCAGCCTTACTTTATTTTAGATGATCTTCGTAGTTTCAATAAGCAGAGTTAAAGTTAAATGTGAGTGTGCATGTATATATATATAACAGTTAAAATGCTTTTTAAATAAAAAATACTTCTTAATATATCCACTTAATTAAAACTGAATTAATTTTAATGCTGAACCCTGTAAAATGTATAACCTTTTGGTGGCTGGTTTGGGAATTGGGGCGAAGAAACGACAGCCATGAGAGTAACATTCCCCCTCCCACACACACTCCCGCCCATTAATCCGAACAGCAACCGGCCCAAACTTTCTTAACCGGTTACCAAGGGTCAATTGTCAGTTTGAAAACGGTAAAACTTTGTTGAAATTGTTAGATTAACCCTTTCAGTCGTACTGAGACGTGTTTAAACAGTTTGTCGTTAAATCAGATTCTCAAAGCCAATCCTATTCGTAATGTTTTTTTTTGTTTTTTTATTATTCATGTTAATTCTACTAGGCTGTTGTACGATTTTTTTTCGATAGTCGCGAGACTATCGAAATCTATCGATTGCCAACAAATATCAATACACGGATATTATATAGACACGCCATATTATGTTTTCTATTCGGTATTAATTATGTGCTACAAAATATAAAAAAGGTATTTTTTACTGGCAACCTTCGTGTAAAACAACAAATTGTAAAAAAAAAAAAAAAAAAAAAAAAAAAAAAGTAGCTAGATTGTGGTAGGTGGGAGGACAATTTAATTAATATAATTTGATAATAATAACATTATTATTTTTCTCCGAATTATGTTTTTTTTAATGGTTTCTATTTTATTTAATTATATGTTTTTGAATAGAAGATATTTAATTGAATGCTGAAATTTCGGAGAAAAAAATTTACGCTACTACAGCGTAAGCTAATATGAAATGAAAATATTCAGTATGAATGAAAATAGGATCAATAATATGCAGAAAATATTCAATTTTTTTATTTTTATTTTAAGGTCAAAAAACGCTAGTTGACTGCACTTAAGCGAGGTCCGGTTTCAACTCGACCGTTTGGCATTTTGTTTGTCTGTCTATTTGTTTGTTGTTGAAAATTTGGCACAAATGTTCTTTGAAGTCAGTAAAAACGACGTATGTGAAGGAATTTTTATTTTTTTCATTCGATTTTGACGTGAATATTCCTTGATTATATTTGAAAGGAAAATTTACTGTTAATAATTTACGTGTAGTTATAAGTTATTTATTATTTTTATTGTTTAATATGTGAATGACTTTTTTTTATAATATGAAATTCTCTCATTTCAAAACGTTATAGGAGTTTTATAGTTTTCGAATTTCAATTCAATATATTTTTTTATTACATATTACGATTTTGTCAAGTGCTCATATGACCGGCACTAGTTGGAACGTGGCCGGAAAGATCCAAGTATGTTTTTTATGACATCGCTTATCCCAGCATTATTCTTTCTTGTAAATTTGATTCTTCAAAAATTATAATTTAAAATATTTTAGTAAAACAAAATGCTTCCGGCAATCCGGAAGACGGTAAAGGATCAATTCTAACATATAAAATAAGTTAGCCTTGGATAATATATTGCGGTGACGAGTAACAGGTTTTGGAACAGTTGAGAACAGTGCTTACCTGTGACAGGGCTGCGGTGGCCTAAGAAAATAGCAGGTCGGTCGAGGGCAAACAGTCCCTAATGCGACCACTCGTCCTTCGTGTCCATTTATCTCCAGTTTCCAGAACAGACCACCCCCCCCCCCCCCGTTTCCCTGCAACCCCCTTTCACAAGTCCCAATGAGATGCATATCCGCGTGTTTACCTTTAAATATAAAGGGTTTATAGATTAAAACAGAGAGGAGAATTTCAACTGAGTTGGGAACAAAGGCGATATAACCTCGGACGAAATGGCAAATATTTAACTTTTCCGTAGAATAATGAAACTGTGGATAAGATAAATAAAACAAATTTGAGTAGTAATCTAAGATTAAAGAATTTAAAAACCGCATTCGAATTAGCATAAAGTAAAAACCTAACTTTAGGAATTTCCATAAAATTATTATAAAATTTATATATTTATTATTCATTTAACAACTTCTCCCACAGATGTAGTTGGCCAAATTAATGAAATAACTACTTACTGGAAATAAACTAAAATAATATAACCTTTAAAAGTTTCAAATAATAATGCATTTATCCAACTGAAAATCAATAATTATACCCAAAGCAGCTAATTGGCTCGTAAATTTTAGGGGAATAAACCAATTTACAATAGTCCGCCAACAGGCGTTGTGCCCAATGACAGGTAGGTGGTCATTCACTCTCAAATGTATCATATAATAATATTCCAATGGTGAAATTAAATGATTAAAAAATTATTTACATCTAAAAGTAATATAAATAAATTAACGCAACTATTAAAGAATGACGATATAACACACAAAATATTATAATAATAAAACTATTGAGGAAACTAAACAAATACATAGAAATATGTTGACTTTGTAAAATTATATTCTTCAATTACAATTTATTATTAGGACAATTTCCTCTACAAAATAAGTTACCCTAATTAATCAGATACCAACATCTTTTTCAATAAGTCCCACTGGAGTCAGAGAGGTTTGGAACTAGAAGTCAACATTCGACATTAGAACGAGAAATGCAATTTTCTCAAAAGGAAGAAAATGCAACGTTTTTTTTTTGTTTTTTTTTCAGGTCGTAGTATTATGACACGCACTTTTTGTAATTTTGAAAGAAAGCGCGTCGGAAAACATAGGAGCCGTAAGAAAAGAATTCACTGACGTCAATGGTACACGATAAAATTAAAATTGAAAGGACTAAAGTGATAATGGAATGGAAGGCCACTGAAGAGAAAGAAAATGAATAAAATTAAGAGAGAATATTTTTTATTTGGTAGAATTTTCACCGCGGAATCATTTTGACGTTTTATAGATCACCACATTGTATTTCAAATGTTTTACAATCATTATAAATATTATACAATAATTATTACAATTAACAAGATATTAAGCTTATTTTTCATACGAATTTTGTTGAGAATAAAAACAGTACAAGTCCATTAATTTGGATTTTAATCTCATGTCCAGTTCCAAGTTCTTTAGAACCGGAAAAAATCGGCTGGAAATGTTGAAAGGAGCTGAAAGTATGATATCTGATGGTTGAACAATAGTTGAAGCCCACTGATAGCGATTTAGCGGGCAACCAATCCGTTGATTGTGACTAAAACAAAAAGTTTATTTAGTGCATTTAATGTTTTGATTCTCACCGATTCATTCAATTTTGGGTAGTATTTTATGAAATAATTTTCTTCCTCTAATTTTATGTTTTAATAAAAAAATTTCATCACATATTTTGACAATGATATCCAGACTATGTATGCACATTCTTTTTATTATTTTTCGGAAATAATAGTGACTATTACAAGTAAAACGAAAATTTTTTTTTGGATATCAAGAAATGAAGAAACGAGTGGAGAAATGAAAGTTATGGTGTTAGGAAATAATGCATAAGAGTTTTGTACTGAAGATGGGATAGTTCCCCAAAACTTCGATATATATAAAATATATTATATATATATATATATATATATATATATATATATATATATATAATGTGATAACAATTTTTAAATAAAACAGAAAGTTCGAGGAAGAAAATTACATCATAAAATACAACCCAAAAATGAAATTAGAAGTATTATTTTAAATATTTTTGGATGAAACAAATTTTTCAGGTTTAGAAAAAGTGTCTATTAATTATAAAACTGTTTTTAATGATTCAGATACTAATGTTGTAAAATTATATAATATGAACATATAATGCATTCAATATTGAGCTATAATATATAAATGTTTGTTTTCCCTATTGGTTTTTGCATAATATACTCGAGGAAGCCCGGTGGATCAATTCCGATACCAAAGAACGTTTCCTTATATATCTCTCGACTGAACCCCTTCTACAAAGGAATTTACGAGATCAAACACTATTAACCTCCCACCTACGTCACAGTCAACCCATCGGGCATCTACCCTCCGCACTATGGATCACGAGGACACAAATCAAGAACCATTAATTTTTTATTTTAATATCGTCTATCTATTTCTTAAATATTTAGTGAATAATATAAATTAATATGGTAACTAGGGATTTTTGAAATAATGATGGTTTATCTAAGATGAATTTTTGTAGATATATTATTATTCAACATCAGATTCTGATTAATAGCCTTCCGAAATACTTTAATATGTACGCGCATTTTATAATGTGCTCATATACTTCAAGTTTCCTGTGTCTAATAGCCACTTTACGGTTGTTAAATCATTTTTTACATGGAATGAATCAGGATTATCAGCGATACCAGTCGACACAAAAATAAATAATAATAAAGGGTCCGTTTTTCTGCCTTTGGAAACTCCCATTTCAACTGAAAGACAATATAGGAATTAGGGTTCAGAGTTCCAGAGTAAAAGTTATTTTTTTTTTTTCTTAAGAGGACGTAAAGTCGAAAATGATGGAGGTCCTTATTAACTATGGCGCATTTTGAACAGAATTAAGATAGATGAGAATGACGAGATTATTTTATTTGAAAATGAAAAAGGTTTAAAATATATATATATATATATATATTGCTATGTTTCTGGCTAACTGCTTTTCTAAGGCAGGTGGAAGCTCCAGAAACCACATTTACTTAATTTATTTATCTAATTTCTTCTTTATTTGCATCGGTTCCAGAAGGGAGCCGATCTATCAAACTGTATTTTAAAATAAAAGGCCAGAGACCGCAGACCCCCCTTGCTATGGTCACTAGCTTGGGATATTATAAATACCATTGGAGATCCTTTCCAAGGGTGTCGCGTTTACTATTTCACTTAATTAAACTAGATGATGGCATGCAGGGTAAATAGAATAAAGAATTTGATAGAAGATCTTCCTTTATTCAAGTTAAGTTATTAACTAAACTGTCGATTTACTAATTTACAACCTAAATTACTCTCATTATAAAAATCTATTGACTATAACATATGTATTTGAGAATACTGGGAGAACTTGCTTATTTAAAATATTATTCGGATGCCACATAATATTAGACATTAATGTATACATAAGAACGAAAGTACTATCACTTATCTTATCGTTGCCTTCACCATCTTGGATGCCGGCCGCTTCGATAATCGATGCTCGATGGTCTAGGTTTCTCCCTCCTGCAGCGGTCTCCTATTCTGCCGCCAGACGCACGGAGTTCGTCTCGAATGGACTCTCTGCTGGACCTTCTGATTCTGCTCTTAGAACCGCATTCTTCTACCTTCTAGCTAGAACTCTCCTACTTCTGTCTCCTCTCCCTGTTCTCTCTCTTTCCCCTTCTCCTTCTTGAAAAGATGCATTTTGTCCCCACTCTCCTTTTGGGCCTTCTCATTGGTTGACGCTATAAGAATTTTTGAAAAGGCCTTCGAAAACATTTGAACTTTTTTCTCTATTGTTCCTATTTTCTCTATCCCAGGCGGCGAGTTATATTACATCTTGTCAACCGGGCCTATCTCTAGCTTTTATGGTGATTTTATTTTCGCTTATCTTTATGACTCCTTTTGCGATCTGTCGGCGATCTCGACCTGCACCCCCAGGTATAGACCAAGGATCCCGAACCCGCTTTTCTTTGTTTGAAAATGGAATTTATTTATGTTAATATTGACTGAACCAGGAGGCATCATTATTTAATTTAACTATTATCTAATTACTATTATTTAATCTTAATTATTTCCTCCAATCCCAGTACTCTCAATACATAGCAAAATAAATATATATATTAATATTTTTTTTAAATACATAGAAATATTTTTTAAACCTTAATTAAATCTTAATCATTGATCACAGATTAGACTTTTTTTTTTATTCTACACACGCAAATAATAGTTCGAAAAAAGTTCTTTATGATTTTTGTAAAATTCACAAAATGGCAGAGTTTTAAGACAACTCCATTGGGCGATTTCGCAGCAATATTAGAAAAATAAAAGCCAACGCATTTCCACTGTTTAGAAATTAACAAGAGCTATGAAACTTGGTTTCTACGCAGGTTTGCGTTCTCCTTTAAAACGTATTGCAAGACAGCTTATAAAGTACACTCGAAAATAACTAATGAAAAGAGAGCCTTAGCAAGGGCCGGGAATGGTTTGAAATCGATAATTATTTTTCCCACAACAAATCATGAAATAATCATTAAACTTTATCAATAAATTTAAAAATCATGCTTGATTTATGCATAAAAATATAAACCAGCTTTCACTTACCACCATTATTATCCATCTTTTAATACAATTTTAAATAATCAACAAAAGTATGTAAAATCGTTTTATTAACAATTGTTGGAGGTCAATTTGACTGTATGGTATATAAAGTCAAAATTAAATTTAAAAATTTTTAATTAGTTTCCATCAAAATTTCAGTTAATTTGCATGGAAACAATATACATAAACAATTTATATCCGGAAATTTGTTTTCAATCTAGGAAAATATTTCTCCTTTTTTTCTCCTTTAGTTATCAAATTCTTTCAGTGTATTTATCCATTTTTATTACTACTAACAAAGAAATATGGTTCAATATTTTATATAAATAAAATTAAAGGTACTTTAGAGAAAATAATTTTGAAAATTCGGCAGTTAATTCCTCTCTATTTTAATGAGGATAAGACCTAGATGATATTAAAATGTACATTAATAAAACTAGTTTGATCAAAATCGAAGATATGAAGTGGCGCAACCGGTAAGCCGATTTTGGCGAAAAAGTAATATTTTAGACACTTTTCATTTTTGCGCTATATATACCACACGCACAGACCATAATGCCATACTTGGTTATTTGGACTCAAGGGACCTTAAAATGTGTATTTCCGTTGAGAACTTGGATTCAAAATTTTTCAAGATCGCCATACTTTGTCTTACTATATATATATATATATATATATATATATATATATATATATATATATATATATATATATATCTGTATCTAGAAGAAAGTGAAAGTAAAAAAAATAATCTTTGAGTTTTATTGATTAAATTAAAAATAATGATCACTTTCTCAGCGAGATATTTAAAATAAAAAAATAATGATTAATTCTTGATTGAAAAAAAATTAACTAAATAAAAATAAGATTTTTTTTTTGTTACTGTTTTAATCTATTCCTCCCACTCTCTCTTACTACTAACAAATCCGATTCAGAAAACTTTTCCTGTTTGCCAGTGTTTTCACAGAGTTTATAATATACAAGTTGAAGATAATATAATTAATAAATTAAGAGCAAAAATTGTAAACGCTATTTGTATCTATATTAGTAACATAAAATGCGATCTTTTAAAACATCATCCACCTCTTCTTGAGATTTTGCGGAAGTATTAGGAAAATTCAGTCTACTTTTCCAAGTTCTTCAATATTCATTTTTTTATAATAGAACCTTATTTTTCTGGGATGAAAAAGAAAAGTTAAAAAAAAAAGAAAAACTGCCGATTGGTCCGGTATCTTTTTTGAATGATGTAGCTACAGGCAAACAAACTTTGTTTCAGATTTGTATACTATTAAGACAAGTTAATAAGTTTATAGCTCCCAAATGATCATTATTATTGATGGAAAAGATCTTTCTCAGAAATAATGATGAAGATATGATTTTTTCACCTGATCACGAAATAAAAATCACTCTTGATAAAAATCATAAAATTTTTTTTTTAAATTACCAGATAAAAATTTCAATCGGATTTCATGTTTATTTATTTATTTTTAATTACCGATTGCAAATCTGGTTAAAGTAATGGAAAATTATTGCCTCATTTCATATAAATATTTATGGGTCATGATAATATTAGTTTATTAGGCTTAACGTATGGGCTATATATATGTATAATCAAGGAGTAAATGATCAGGATGGAGTTTTAAATGTAAATAAAAAACGTAATATAATACTATTCTATAAATTCTGCACTTAATAGACATCCAATATAGCTATGACAAGATACAAGCAAGATGAGAACCGGATAAATAGATTAAATTAAATAATATAAAACGTAAAGAAAAGGCGAAGTATTAAAAATACTTTTAAAAAAATTTAAGGGTGTACACCTGACTGTTTAAAACTGAATATTAAAAAAAAATTCACACAGATAAAGAAATAATATAAAACTAAATAAAGTTGAAATATAATAAAACTGAATAGATTGAGGGGTTCTTTTTCCTATATTATTATTTTTTCTTTATATTTCGTTATCTATTTTAATTTAAATATTCACTTCTTAACAGTCAGATGTAGAACAATCAGTTCTAAACCCTTGATATATTTAATATTATTAATCTTATTTTTTTTATTTTTATGTATTGATATCATTTTCACGTTTATTGTATCTTGTCTTTGTAGCCGTGAAGGAATGTTAACCTTTTAGTAGCCAATGTTCCCAATTGGCAACAATTGTTTGGAAAATTTCTTAAAAATGTTTATCTAAAAGTAAACACTCATTCAATATTTTGTGATTTGCTTTTATAAAGTCAAAACTTATTTGTGGATGCAAAAACTGAGCAAATTTCGATTATTCATTTTTTTTTCGAAATACGTGAAAATATGCCTATTTATATTTTTCGATTTAATTTATTTTTATAACAAAGGTTTCAATTTGATTAGAGCACTAATATGTTGTGTATATATATATATATATATATATATATATATATATATATATATATATATATATATATATATATATATATATATATATATTTAAACCTTATTATTTTTTATTTTGCCCTGTAGTACCTCCTCTATTTCATAAGTTAAAATATATATATATATATATATATATATACACATATAAAGATATTAATAAAGGATTAAGGTAGCGGCCATTGTTCCCAAATAGGAACGCAGGAAATCCTACTTAATTTTTTTTCTTACTAAAATTGGCAAATGTAGTTTAATAAGAAAAATTATAAAGCCAAAAACGTCAAAAAAAATTGATTTGGATATGAATTCGGCCTGTCAAGGGCTAAGTGCGCCGAAACGTCGGTGTTTATGCAGTAGTTTTTTTTTACTATTTTTCGTTTCAAATAGACAAATAGAGACTCTGATCCTTTTCAGTAAAATATTTCATTCATTATATGAATATATTTTTATTATAAAAGTAAAAAAGCACAAAGAAGTTGTTCACATCATGAAATATGATTCGGTTCAATTCATTTACATATGTGGAATGAATAGAGCATTTTATATAATTCTTTGTAATTTTTTTCTTTATATATATATATAAAAAAAGTCGTTTATTTGTTCCAAATAATGAATTAGTTAGGGATCATTTGTTCGGGTCAAAGTAACATTGTAAAATACAGCCGGTAACAAACGAATTGAAAGGCGCTTTGTCGTCTCCGTCTGACAAAAGAATTATCTAACCCGAGAGGAGGGGATAGAGCCCACAAAGAGAATGCCCTCAATCGCGAATGCCCGGATTCCAGGACTGAATGCCCCAGTGCGGGGAGGAATTCATTAAGAACCAACTGTATCCCCTCCCTGTCATAACTTCCCTCCTCGAATCCTTTCCGGGGGGTTTATTAATGAAACTGGTCAAAGGAATGAACTTCTAGTCCTTTGAACAATTAGTCCTAACAAGTATAATAATCAATATATTATTTATTTAACACTATACTTTTTATAAGTTTTATAAAAATATTATGATTTTAAGTTACTGATTCAGATTTGGATTAAATTGCAAATATAATTTATGTATAAAGCTATTTGAAGAGCTGCTCAGTATTGACCTACCATCTTATAACGGAGGTCATTAAGAATAATTGAAATAGATCTATAATGGGAATATTGATCATATAATTAAAATCACAAATTTCGAAAATTGCGGTAAAAAAAAAAAAAAATACATATTCAATGGGCATTCTAACTAGGCGAAAAATAGTAAAAAAAAAAGAAATGTATAACGAAAAAATCTGTATTACGTATTAAATTTTATTTTTCCAAAAAACCTTAAAAGTGAAAAAAATACATTTTCTTTCACAAGGTTGCTAGATACCGATTTTTTCTAAAACATATACAATTTGTTTCTACTATTTTTTTTTCAAATTAACACAAGCAATGAATGTTGAACTGTTTTGGAGTGATGTGAAATTGGTTTTTGATTAGTATTTATTATATTAATGTGAGATGTACTATCTCAGGTCTGGATTCATTTTATATTATATTCTTCAATTCTGATGATATATTATATTGGTGAAACGCTGACTGGTTAGTTTATATAATATAGTAATAATTTAGAGATATTAGTTCTATTAAAACATATTTAGTTCGCAGTATTTTTAACAGGTTGGGTTATGAATAATCAGATGAGAGAACTGTAAATTACATTGTTGAAATAAAATTATAATAATTTAAAAAAAAAAAATAAAAAAAAACCTGTACGTCAAAACTTATGGAGGATTTTTGGTTCAGTACTTGATAAGGAAGTATTGTTTCTTGATCAACGGATATACAAGGTTATGTGGTCAACACTCATGTCTAACCACCAGTTTTCCCCCGAAACATAAGAGGATCAGGTACCCTCATCATAAAGCGTGAGAGTGTACACGTTCTAACAAGATGAATTTTAGAAAAAATAAAAATACATTAATACATCTTCCTCAATTGTTTTGTGTATATTCCTTAGATATCCGCTATTAGGACCAATATCTTTTTCACGACTTCTTCAATTGTTAATATTTTAAAAAAATATGATTTGTAAATTTTTTAATATTTTTGCTTATAAGATATTTTTTTTTACCCCTTAGGAAAAAACTCCCTTAGTAAAGGAAACTGTAAGCTACTCTATACATGACGGTTTTTTTTTCTTTAAGATTATGGCTTTTTTGAAAGGTAGGTTTTTACCATCTATGTTACCTTGACATAGAGTTTTTATACTTCGAATTCGCTCTGAATGTTCCATATCTGTATTTAGCCCTAAGTAACAAATGTGCGTTACTAGATTAGGTCATAAGTAGTTTAGAACTTCTTTCATTAAAGAAAAATACTTTCCCATTGTGGGCGTATGGCAAATAATTTATGGGGGACATGGTATTTACACGTAGATTTATTTTGCAATCGTGAGGATCATTATTGTCATAAATCAAACTGCTCGTACATTGTAAAAATATTAATCATTGAAAATATAACTGCAACATATTAGGGTCATTCTCATCAGACTTGTCATGGAGTTTCCTGAATTGTAGATTTTCTCAAAGTTTAAGTAAAGTGACTTGATTTAGATATATATATATATATATATATATATATATATATATATATATATATATATATATATATATATATATATATATATATATATATATATATATATTCCAGAACATGTTTAAATTAAGTATCCAATCAAATTCAATGGGTTCAAAAAATGATAGTGTGGACAAAAATATACAAACCTACAAGTAGTATTTTTTAGCTCAAGCATGTTACTCTATCTAAATTTCCAGTGTGTACGAAAAAAAAAAATTTTTACCCAGGTTGTTTTAATTAATATTCAAATATCCCGATTTAAGAAAATTTACCTTCACAGAGGACTTGTAATCTCTAGCTTGTTACCCTCACTGGGACTGCGCAAGAAACTTTTAGTTATCGCATGGCAAGTATGAGTGAGCTTAATCAACCCTGCATCATTGTTGCAATTATAGCCAAAGTGTGCGAAAAAAGAACAATCCTATTTTTTAACTAATTTAATTCCACAGCTTTGTAGCTAAATAAAATATTATTATGGACATGGTATGATACTTGGTAGTGTTTCTGAGGAATATCAATATTTGGGGGAAATAACTGGAAAACTATCATATTTTTTTTTAATGAGAAAATTGTGTGAAAATCTAAAAACAGAAAATTGAAGATAATTATATTTTGGTGTTATCATATAGTACATTGATTTTACTGATATATGTCTGATTTTATGGCTAGAATTTATAATCATTCTTGTAAGTTTTATATAATTGCTCTCATCTATATTAAAAGTAAAACTTAACAAGGCTAACAAATTAAATCACACGATGTTGATCACGTATTTAAAGTAAATAATCACTTTCATATAAGATCTAAAAACTAATTATAATTTCACACTGTAATTCAAAACTTTTGAAAAAAAAAAAAAAAAAGAACTCTAAACTTGACAGAACATCTTTCTGAACTAAAAAAAAAAAATCTATACAAAATTGTTTTTAAATTTTGTTTAAAAAAAATAAAAAAAAATACTTTTTATAAATAATGTTAGAAATCTTACATAAAACATAAAATTTAAAAACAATTTTATATAGAATATTTTTTTTTTTTTTTTTATTCAGAACGATGTTCTGCCAAGCTTAGAAGAATTAATATATCTTTCTTTTTTTTTTATTAGTTATAAATTACAGAGCGAAATTACAGTTAGTTCTAGATCTTATCTAAAAGTGATCATTTGCTTTAAATGTGTGATCAAGATCGATAAAACTTACAAGATTGATTATAAATTCTGGCTATACAATCAAACATATAATAAACATACAGTAAAATCAATGTTTATATTTATGATAACATCAAAATATAATTATCTTCAATTTCCTGTTTTTCCCATTAAAAAAAAAAATATAATAGTTTTCCAGTTATTTCCTCCCAGATATTGATATTCCTCAATAATGCTACCATGTATCATACCACGTCAATAATAATATTTTATTTCGCTGCAAAACTGTGGAATGAAATTAGTTAAAAAATAGGACAGCTCTTTTTTTGCACACTTTAGCAATTACTGCAATAATAATGCAGAGTTGATTAAGCTCATGCTTGCCACGCAAGAAAATTTGATTGCGCAGTCCCAGTGATGGTAAACAGCAAGGGATTACAAGTTCTCTGTGAAGGTAAATTTGCTTAATCGGGGTATATGAATATTGATTAAAACAACTAGGGAAAAAAAAAACTTTTTTTCGTACAAAGTGGAAATTTAGATTAAGTAACATGCTTGAGCTAAAAAATAAAATCTACTTTATAAAAATAATCTTTACAAATTAAAAAAAAAAAAATTGAATATTTGAATTTTCTTTAAACAGGTATAGTATATCCTTACACTTGGCAGAATATGTTTATGTATTTTTTTTAAATATTTTAAAAGCATATTTTTTAAAGGTTTTTGAAATTTAATACTTTTACAAAAAAAAAAAAAAAAATCATTTAAAAAATCTGTCCCTAAACTTGGTAAAACATTTCTATGATTTATTTTTAATGTTTAAAAAAATATTTTTTACTACAAATTGTTTTAAGTTAATATTTTTTACAATAAATTTATTTTAAAACAATTATCCCTAAACTTGGCAGAAAATGTGAATAATGGAACTGTATCTTAAGAATAAATGAATAAAAGAACTGTCATGTGTGACACATTGTCAAGTTTAGGGTTAATAAGTATGTTATCAGCTTCTCAAGTATGTTACTTATATGGTAGTAACATACTTGAGAAATTAACTTTAAAAATAAATTTTATAAGTTTGTACAAAGAAAAAATCAAAAACATTTTATTTTTGTGAACTTAATCAGTAGGTTTTAATCGTAGCTGCTTAAAAAATTAGAATTAACAGAGAACGATAAAAATATGGTAACATGCCTGAGAATGAATAAAACTACTAACCGTTATTTCAGTTGTAGGTTCAGTTTTTATTATCCGGATATCAGAGTGAAACTACTACAAAATCAGACATTGCATCGCCCAAGGCCAGAGGAGGTCAGGTTTACTATTTTAGGAAACGAATATTTTCGTTAAATAAGATTGGTTAAATAAGTTAAATAAGTTTAAGTTAAATAAGATTGGTAACATAATTGAGCACTTGCTTTCACCATACCCCGGAGACATTAGTTCTTGATGACCTCCTAACCATTAGAAATTTTTAAAATTTAAATACCACTATTTTTTTTCAAAATAGCACACTTGTACCTTCTAACTACTATTTTCAATTTCAGCTTGCATTTTTTTTCAAAAATGTATGCCAATGAATGTTTTAGTGAATCGGGGTGTGGACAGTAACATACATGAAAATTTTAGATTTTTAAAATTTATTTTAAATGTACATACTTTGGCCATTCACTATTTACTAATGGTAGGTCTGATCACCAATAGTATATACGAAAATCTGGGCCAAATCCATTAAATTAGAGGCATGTAAAAACAACCTCAAAAGTCAAAAGACGCGAATTTGAAGTCTCAAGAGAATGACCCATATGGCAAAGCAGGACTCCAGTAGATCCGAGCACTTCTCTCCCAGCCGAAACATTGGCATTGAAAGCCAGCGGAGACCAAGTGAGGCTCAGGGCCCAAGTGGAGAACCTGGCCATTGCCAGAATTCCAATAGCATATTCTCAAAAGGTCTCGGGGACACTGCCGTTTCAACCTTTGAGGAGAGTTAAAGGGGTAGTTGGAGGTGGAAAGAGAATGCGCTTAAAGGATTAGGATGATGAATAAGTTTCTGAGGAATGTTTGATAATTTGGACGAAATAAGGCCGAGACTATTGTTCGAAGGACTTCAGAATGAAAGGATTGGATACGTTTGATGTTCGAAAATTAAACCACAGTTCGAGTCCGTAGGTTCCGGATAGGCTTCAGAATGGCCTTGTGGACTAATAGTTTGTTGTAAATTTAAAGATAAAATATTTTGTTCTGTAGTCTGTATAACAGTCAGCTAAGCTCTTGTCTTTCAAGTCTAGTAATTGGGTCTCATTTTAATCTTTCGACCTTATGCTACTTGTTTTGCTATTTGGATGGTCAAATATTTGTGACATGAGATAAAGTATGATCTCTGATGGGTTATATTCTGCATAGGAAATTCATTTTCATTTTACAAAAACATTGGCACCCCGATATTATTTTCCGAGAATATAATTTTTCCACTTCAACAATGATCATGGCTTTGTATGAACGAATCTTAAAAAACGATAAAAAAAAAAAAAAAAAATGGTCTCGGAATCCAGGTTCCGAATCAATGTAGAATAATACATGTTTGTATGTACGATATTAATGAATGTATTTGAATTTACAACAGAAATGAAAAGAAATCGTCATTTTTAAGGACTTGGCAATCTATTAAACATGTGAAAAATTGTAGCAGCTGTCACCATGGACAACTTGAACAAATTAAAATCTTGCATGGATTAACCCAACAAGCTCACACCGATGGCAAAAATATAACGAATCAGTATGACTGAACATTTTGAAGTGATGTGCTTAGAGTTGATGATATAAATGCAGTGAATATACTGCCCCTAGGATCGCCTTGGCTCAATAGACATTATCCGAGCGAGTAGATCCAGCAGTGGTTTTAGGGGCTCATTGTCATTCAGAAGACGACACATTCTCTCGACCCCTCCATTGGTCTCCGCTATTGGGGAAATCCAAGGAAATTCAAACACAATTTCCTCAAATCCACGTCTTGATTTAGGGTTTTCGAACGTCCCTAATTAGATTCGAAAATTACGACAAAGCTGTATATGAGGAAATTGATTTGTTCGCAGTTACTATTCATCATATTGTGACGATTATAGCTAATGACTAAAGAAACACCAATTTGAGCATGGTACGAAACAGTTATTGAACTTTTTGAAAAGTTTTAGTTTAACTCTTTTACAGGAACTATTACAATTAAAGTACTAACATAAAAGTTCCAAAACAAAAGAACCTTCTGATAAAAGGTTCCTTAAGAACTAATATCATTACAAGTTTTTCATGAAAGTTTTGTTAATATAAATTCTTGCCAAAACTTTTTTTATAAAAATTCTGTTAATAAAAGTTCCTACTAGAACATTTTAAATATAAGTTCTCAAATAGTTATGGGACAAAGCTCTTCCGAGGGAGAGGGAGAAATGTCGGGAGACAGTACAATTATAAAACACACTTAAAAAAAATCTTTTAATTATCATGAACCTAATTAGATGAGCACACAGACACAGACACACACAAATAAAAATAATAATAATAATAAAAAGGCTTAGCGAACCCGGAGGTTCGATGCCGATACCACCAATCGCTGTCTACAAACCTCGGTCCATCGACTAGCGTCCAAACCCAAATCCATTACATCATCCTTAGCACAATCCTCCCACCTACCTGTCGGTCTACCCCTCGTACGTTCACCAGTCGGCTCAGCGTTCATTAACTTTTTAGGAATTCGTTCGTTACTAAACCCAATAACTTTACAAACCCATTTCAACCGTCGCGATGATATCGCTTAGATTATCTTAACAGGATGTATGCTCCGCAATTCCGCGTTGTGTAACCTCCTAAATTCTCCAGTTGACTCATCCTATTTCGGACCAAATATTTTACGCAATACCTTATTCTCGAAGACCATAAGGCGTTGTTCGTCCTTTAAGGTAAGCGGCCACGTTTCATACCCGTACAGAACTGTAGGCAAGATAATAGTTTTGCATATTCTCATTTTTACGTTTCTGGGCAAAATACGCGATCTAAGTAACGTTGATACCGAAAAATAACAAGCATTTCCCACCTTTAACCGCGCCTTTATTTCCTCTTGAATTTCGTTTTTTCCAGTAATCATAGGCCCCAAATGCTTAAATTTCTAAACGTGTTCAAACCTATTCTCTCCTATATCTATATCATCAAAATCGCCGCTGTTTCTGTTGCTAACCATATATTTTGTCTTATCCTTATTTATTTTGAGGCCAACCTCTTTACCAGTTTTCATCAACGTACAAAAATAAAAAATATAGGTTTAAATAAAAAAACAAATAGAAAAACAATTCCATTTTTATTTATTTTATTTAACATGACATATTCAATTTCGATAGAAATATAGCTTTAATTTTAATAAAATCACTAACAAAATATTTATTTAAAGATATAATATTCAAAGATAAGAAAACCAGCAAAGACACTATGATATAAGTATTTTCGACGCCTATGTGGAAACTTTAACAATCAGAACTTTTAATAAAATATCCGAAAAATTCCAAAAAGTTTTTGGAAGGGCATTTATTATAAAATTTCTTATGATAAAGTTCTCGAAAGAACTTTTGCTACAAAAGATCTGACCTAAAAGTTTTCGTAGGTACTTATAATAAAAGATCTAACATAAAAGTTCCCGCATGAACTGTCTCAAAAAAGTTTCTAAGAAAAAGTTAAAGTCAGAACAAAAACTTTTTCAAAACAAAACTGCACGGTTATTTTTGAGCCCTGGAATAAACTGATGGAACCAGGATCGTAACACAGCACCAGGATTTCTTTAGAGGTTCTGAACTCTATGACGAAACATTATAAAGGCAGAGACGGATAAAGACTAATGCGATGTGAAAGGGGATATGACAGCCAGCTGGATTCCTTTGTAGTGAGTGTCAGGATACAAAGGGCTAAGTTTGAGGCTTCCTTAGGAATCTCCCTTGATTTGTTTATAATATTTATGCATATATATATATAATAAACATGTAAATGTATTATTTAACTGATCATAAATCTGATTGTGCTATAAGAACAAAAACAAAAAATGTTATAAACAGTGCAAATTGAGAGTGAAAAATCTGGTACGCGCATCACACATACGCAATTAACACCTTACTTGATATAACTTTTAAAAGTTACTTCTTCTGAAGGAAGAACAGATCCTTTAGGTTTTAGAGAATAAGGTATTGCGTAGAATATTTGTTCAGAAAAAGTATGAGTCCATTGGAGAATTCAGGAGGATTCCGGAGCCTGAATACTGCTAATAAAGAAGTGATAGAATCGCGACGGTTGAAACCGGTTTGTAAAGTTGTTGGGTTTAGTACAGAACGAATCTCTGAAAAGTTAATAAACCCTGAGCCGCCTGATAAACGACCGAGAGGCGAACCGAAACTTAGGTGGGAGGATAGCGTTAAGGGTGATCTTACAGATTTGATCCGCGTCGCAACTTTCGCCAACAGGTTCGCCAAGCCCTATATTATTATTAGTAATGTTTTCTTGCACATTATGTCCATTATTCGGCACTTTGACGCAGCGTACGCGCCTGAGGCCTATCCAAACTGATGTGGGTTACAAGAACATGATACACGATTCTGACGTATTATTTTATCCCCTTTTCAATAAAAATATGATAGAAGCCGATAGAATCAGTAATTTTCTTAATAAATACAAATCAAATAATCATAAATAATTAAAAATATCAAAATGAGGTTTAAACTATTTGGTTTAGATTTATTTTTTTACCCTTAGAAATGATGTGCCTTGAGAGAGGGATTTAATGAGAAGGCAGGTCAATCATATAGTGTCTATAATCGCCAAATAGGAAGTAAGTTTTAAGGATAAGAATGAAAATTGGATCAAAAATTATTGCTCAAAATACAAAACATAAATGAAAATAATATTTTTTTCAAACATTTCGGGGTGGGAATAAATTGCCCTGATCCCTCTGCGTACCCCACTGGATTGGACGCTTTATCGAATGCTCCTGGTTTTCGAAAATTTGAGTTCATACTGTTATCTCCAAACGTATATATATATATATATATATATATATATATATATATATATATATATATATATATATATATATATATATACATACATATGGGGGTCGGGGTGGCCGAGGGGGTTAACGCACTTACTCACAAACCCAAAGGTTGTGAGTTCGAATCCCCGCACCGGCATGAATTTAATTTAATTAAATTAAATAATGCACGCAATTTAAACCATGGAAACCATGGTTCGCAGCAACCTGAGGTTATGTGACCCCCTCCAGGCTGTGCTACCGCAAGCGATAAAATGTCGGAAAGAAGAACATAACGCGCGACCAAAGATCTTCATGGTCTACAATGCCAAAAAAAAAATAAAAATAATATACATATATATATATATATATATATATATATATATATATATATAAATATATATATATATATATATATATATATATATATATATATATATATATATATATATATGCAGAATTTCTTCTTTTTGGAATAATTCTTAATTCCGAGCATATTTTTTCAACCATTTTTACTTTCTCTTACCTATTAAGATGTATATAGTAAGGGGAAGTATTGCGTTCGTAATAATTGTTGAATTCGAGTTTTCAACGGAAATACACGTTTTAAGGCCCACTGAGTCCAAATTACCAAGCCTCGCAAAAGGATCTGTGTGTCTGTGTGTATGTGAACAGCCTAGCTCAAAAACGAAAAGTTGTACGATACTCAAATTACATATTTAAGGTAGGTATATGGATGTGATGTTAATGCAACTTTTTCGTCAAAATCGACTGACCAGAAGTGCCACTTTATATAATCGATTTTGCACTTTTTTACAATTTTCTCGAAAACGGCTCTAACGATTTTGATAAAACTTGCCTAAATTATTCTTCATAAAGGTCTTTAACGTTTCATGTATGTAGTAAATCACAGAAAAAATGTAAGGAAAAGAGTTATTATGAAAAGAATATTTTATTTGCGCATGGCTTAAAAAGCATGCATTTTATGGTAAATTATGTATAGAATTGTATGAAAGGTAATTAAATTATCTAAAAAACAATAAAAGAATCATCAAAATCGGACCAGTATTAGCAAAAATACAACGCGTCGGAATAACCGGAATTAGCGATTATATCATGGATTTTACATTTGTTTACAATTTTCTCGTAAACGGCTCAATCATCAAAATCATCAAAATCGGACCAGTATTAGCAAAGATACAGTGTATTTTATGAGGACTACAAGACCCTAGATGGATAACCGAGCGAATCCGAAAGGAGATGGATGCGACCGAACCTTCTCCCACCAATCCGCTAATCTGTTGTGAGCAATACGCTCAGTAATAAAGTAATTTAAGAATACAAAAGCGGAAATTAACTTAATAATCTATACTTTCACATTATTTAATGGAAAGAAAATGTTTCCATGGAAACTAAACCAGAAACTTTTAAAAAATATTTGCAACTTGACAAAGTTAAAATATACAGGTAGTGTACAGAATTGTTGTACTAAAACTGTTTTATTGTACTTAAGTGGGAGAAGATGTGAAGAAGTGAATGCTGCTGAGTTTATTAGAATCAGTGTGTATGTGAGCTCATTAAAATTATATTAAAAAGATAATTATTATAGGACGGTAAGGGTAAGTTGTGTGATGCGCGCACCGCACCAGATTTTTTCAAGGGTGAACTACAGTATAATGTTCTATTAAAAATAAACTGCCTAGCTTTCTACCATTAGAACCCTCCCATTAGAATCATTAACAATCCGAAAATCAATTCAACTTAATTATTTTAATTTATTCCTTTAAAACAAAAGAAAAAAATGTATTACAGACAGAAAGTTGCAGTACTGACAGAAAGTTTCAGGCTATAGTGATGAACTTTTTATTACATAGTTAGGAGGGGTAGAGAAAAGCCAATTTTTTTTATTGCACCAGTTAAATCGGATTGGTGGGAGTAGAGGGAAAATTCTGAAGTTATGAATGGAAAATGAACCCTGCCAGTAACTTTCCAATGATCCTGTTTTTTCTCCCCCGTCTCACCTTTCTTTCTTCCCGTCCATCGCAAAGTTAGTACTTATGACTTAGTCCCATTTCGAAAAAGAGGCCTTTTCAGTCATTAATGCCAACTTCCAACTTTAATGCATACTTATGGGGGCATGGAATTCCTAAAACATTTTCTTACGAATAAAGATGGATGGTAGCCAACAGTACTATCGGCGTATGGGAACTTGTTAACTACGAATATTCGTTCATATAATTCAAATTTAACGTTAAATCCATTTAACTACAACATTTAACAAACATTATTTTTTGTGACGTTTGAATCAAATATGAATAAAAAGCCTGTATAAAAACGAGAAAAACTCCTTATAAAAAAAAAAAGTTTCTTTCTTATATAATTAAATTAATTTTACCAAGATGCCATATTCTAAGTTTGTAGGTATACTTAGCACAATTTATTATTCCTTAACGATTTGAAATTTCAATACCATTATCACAACTTCAATAATAATTAGAATAGGATAATATCAATAATTTCTTTATCAATAGTATACAGTTAAGTTGTATGTCATATTATATGTACCTTTATTATATATGATGATATATATATATATATATATATATATATATATATATATATATATATATATATATATATATATATATATATATATATATATATATATTTATATTTTTTTAGATATAAATATTAATCATTTGGAATTTTATGAGTCTTGAAGTTTCAATGGAAATACACACGTTTTAAGGCTACTCAAGTCCAAACAACCAAGTCTCGCAAAATGGTCTGTTTTTTTTATTTATTTATTTGTGTGTGTGTCTCAAAAATAATAATCCTAGATCAAAAACAATAATCTGTACGCAACTGAAATTACGTATTTTAGGCAGGCATATGGCAGGAATGTTAAAATAATTTTTTCCCTAATACCGACATACCGGAAGTGCCACTTTATATCATCGATTTTCAGCTTTTCTCGAAAACTGCTCAAACGATCTTGATTGAATTCGTTCTATGAAAGCACAAATAAATGGTATTTGATATCAGCCAGGTCTTATCTTCATTGAAATAGTCTAACAGGACTTAAATATACATCTTTTCATAATGGCTTCCTCTAAAGTATCTTTAATTTTTTTTATATGACATATTTAACCATATTTCATTGTTAGTAGTAATAAAAATGGATAAATATAAACTATGAAAGAATTTGATAACTAAAGGAGAAAAGAGGAGAAATATTGTCCCTGATTGAAAACAAATTTCCGGAAATAAAAGTAGTAATAACGTAGAAGAATATGAGAATTCTGTAAATAAAACAAGTATATCTATCTATCTATCAACATGTTATTATTACGAACAAAATGTTAAACAATAAACATTTAAATAAAATCAAAACATTTAATATTCTTCTTTTGAAAAAAAGAACGAAAAGTTGAAAGCTTGTTGAAAAACAAGACCACAAGAAAGACATAGAAAAATGCTTAAAGCGGCAAAAGATTAGGGTAAGATCAAAGAAAATTATTTTTTGAAAATAGAATGAAAATAATTCCCTTCTTAAAAAAAATAAAACAAATAATTTTAAAAATTTTGTTCAACCAATTGATTTCGTATCCATTGAGATTTTTGATTAAAATGCGGCATATCGTAACATTTGAAAATAAAACAGCTGACAAATTAAAAAAAAAAAATCAACCTAAATATAAATTACAGTGCCATCAAGGGAGAAGCATTACAAACTAAATAATTTTAATATATTAAAAATCGGTTTATGAGAAAGTTTTTCATATTTTTTTCTTTCATTTTTTATTTAGAATACTTATTAGTCGTATGTATATAGTTGTACAATAATTTATTTTAAATCTAGAGACTATTGTACAGTCTGGTGGTACAGCAAAAATCTCATATTCATTATTATGAAATACTTAAATTGCATCATGTAAAATTTAAAAAAAATAGGTTTGGTGAAACATAAGTAATTGGAGTTTGTACAGATTAAGATCTCTAAGACATAATAAATTTAAATAAAATTCATAAACAGGTCATTAATAAAGATTCGAAATTATAGAAAAACGTTGGATTCATCACGCGAAATCACTGATCATGTTTTCTACGAAATTTTCTGATATAACTGAAACACCAGTTAATTAATTATCAATTCGCCAGAGGCATTCTATAACTGAAATAAGTGCTAATATTTAATTTACAAATGCATATACCGAATCAGAAGCTAAATAATTCACCAGTCAAATAAGAGATGTAATTTAATTAATTGAATTATAATTCAATGTTATTTCCATGTATAATGTGACTTTAATTCTTTGACTGTATATAAATAGCTGTACAAAAAGAGAACGCTTTTTGCAAAAGTGAAAAGAACTTAAATGAAGGAGTTGATATTGCTTTGGTATAATTAGAGATGGGAAATACTCGAATGACTTTTATAATTTGAGTAGTTTTCAAGGGAATGTATCTAATCATGTCATAAGAATTGTTACAAGGAAATATATACAGATTTCAACAGAAAAATTAATTTTTTCAAAAACTTTATTAGAAAATAAAACATATATCTATACATAGTAAAACAAAAAAGAAATTACTCAAAATATCTCCCTTTTACCTTGACACAGGCATTTAATCTCCGTGGCCAGTCATCAATAGCAGCACGCAGCACTTCTTGAGGAAAGTGCTCAACTGCTCGGACCAGAGATTGTTTGAGGCTTTCCAAGTTGGGGTGTGCTCTGTGGCATGCCATCCTCTCCTATTTGGACCAAAGCCGGTAATCTAGTGGATTAAGATCAGGGCTTCCTGAGGGTCAATCTGAGGCAGAGATGAACTCTGGAATGTTCTTTTGCAGCCACTGCTGAGTTGACCTGGTCTTGTGGGCTGGAACGGAATCCTGCTGGAAAACCCAATGAATACCCCAGCAAGCAGAGTATCATTTAGAGGCTTGAAAATAGGTTCCAACATATCGTCCTGATAGTTTTTAGCGGCTGTTTTAGCTCCTTTTCCACAAAAATGGAGCTTTGTGGTGCCATCAAAGCAAACTCCCCACCAAACTATCACTGAGGAAGGGTGATGACCTCTTTCCACTCTTCTAATGACTTCCTGGGCTTCTTTAGAGCTGTGTGCATTCACACGATCATTTTGGCGATTAAATTTTTCTTCAATTGTAAAAATTTTCTCATCGCTAAACAAAATCTTTCGATGAAGGCCATTGGTGTAACGGCCAAGGAGCACTTTACATCTATCCACTCTAATTTTTTTTAGGGAAGTGGTTAGCCTTTGTCCTGTCATTCTTCGAAATGCACCTACCTAAGGTCACTTTTTAGTATGCGAGACATTGATCTGACAGAGATTCCTATTTCCCGAGACATGATTTGTTGTTTGCGAATGGGATTTCTTATAATTCGAGCAGTCACTGCTCTCACTGCATTTGCCGTTCTCACAGTGCGGGAACGCCCGGTCGAGGTTTGTCACATACAGATAGGGTGATAGGCTGATACCCAAAGGTTTCAAAGTGTTGAAAATCTCTGACCTACATTTTCCAACTTTGTGTAAAGCGATCACAGCTATTCGGTTTTCTTTATCACCGCACTCCATGTTAACTGAGTGAAAGAAAAATACAAACTAATTGGGACTATTATCCTGACATGTAAAGAAAATAACCTGATAGATGTAAGGATTATCTAAATAATACCCAGGGATGTAAACAAAGTTTAACTTTTGTAACAGTATTTATGGCAGAACTAGGTACATACGTAACGTTAGTGAACTAAAGAAAGTACTTAAGATTTATGCCTGAGAGAGAGAATATAATCAGTTTCGAATTATAATTTGATTAATCAACCTTTTTTTATTTTTTACCACTGTCTTCATAAATGGCTTGAGATATGGGCGTATATCGGCCTTTAATCGGCCGCCATTTTAGAACGAAAAGGCTGATGGAAATTTCGAGATCCGTAGATCATCCTGGCGTGATCTGTCGATTCAGGTGCCAAATTTGAAAAAAAAAAATCGGCAAAAGTAAAAAAAAAATTGATGGAAGATATTTGTTATAAAATTTAATTCTTAAGTGATACTAGTGTTTAGGGATATTAGAAATAACCGCATTAGCCGAGTGCAAAGCCACCAAACCAAGATAAAAAAAAAATAAAGAGTCGATACCTAATTCCTTTAGGTTGTCTTAACTGACAGTATATCTTAGTAATTGCCAGTGTCAATATCAAATAAATTCCACACCTTTAGGTTCAACCAACAGACCCTAGAGGTTAGCTGCTTTAAAATGTTACAACTGAATTCATAAAAATTTGCGGTAGATTCGTAAATATTTTTTTTTTTCCAATTGAGTAGAAATTTAAATGAAGATCACTAATGTACAAATTTAAAATGTTATAAAATTCTCGGAACTTATGAGAACTTCATTTTATATACATATTTTCTCTTTTATATCAGTCATGTATTTTACATATTTACCTAATTCAACTGCATCATTTGAAATTATATTATTTTGTTCATTTCAGTTGCGAAACATGTGATTTAAAGAAATGAACTCTATATTTTTTCAAAGGACCAAAAAACAATTAACAGACCAGATCAAGAGTGCAGTGATATCTTGGTTGAATATTTAAAAAATAAGTTCAACTATCAATCAATACTTTTGTTTTTTAAAGCTTTAAATCGAAACTGGATTACACGCAATCATAGCCTAACCAAATCATAGCGGAAGCCTAAAAAATGGTTAGATCGAGGATTGAAATTTCAAATCTGGCTTTACTTGATCTCAATTTGCCTTCAACATATTTTAATCGGCCTTCAAGAAGTTTTAATGAATGCGGTCCCAAATCAAATAGAAGAAAAGTCGAGCATTCACCGAGACAGTGGCCAGCGAGGGAACTCTGTTATGCAGCTGAATAAAAATTAAAGCAGTCAGGGAAGAGGGATGCTGTATTGATGATGAAGAGTTTGATATCACCAACAGGAGACGGCAGGAATTTTCTAGAAAAATATCTAGGGCACATACAAAAGAAGATATTTTTCACAATTTATTAATATCCTCTGAGCCAGTGATCTCATAAGCCAGACCATTACCTCTAAAAAAACGTAGCTGTCCTAAAGAAGCATTGGAACCTCTTAATATATCGCAGATACAAGAGAATAACAGCGTTGTTAGTAGCAGCGATAACGAAAGCGATTTGGGCATATTAAGTAATATATTACTGCAATTTTTGTGTAGATGTTTAGTTCTGGTAAGGTGATTTATCATTTATTACAAAGGTTAACTGCATATATTTAAAATAGCAATTTTGTTCAGGAAAAAATATTTTTTCGGAAATAACATTTTTCTGTTTTTTTTTTTTAATTTACAGGATAAGATATCTTCGGAAATTCATCTTTTAATTGCGTACAGAAACAATTCTTATTTAATATTTTTTCAATTATTTAAACATAATTTTGACCTAAAAAACACAATTAATTCATTTATATTGACTTTTGTCCCCCCGCTAGATTGCTCAGACGGCGCACTGTGCGGTGGACCGACGGATTTTTTTAAATTCTAGTTTTTGATTCTACAATGCCTTGAAAATTGTACAATGTTTTGGAATCTACGTACCTATCTAGAAACAAAAAATCTAAAATTTTGAGGGTTTAAATTTATTTTAATTTTCGATTCATTACGAAGGTTCATTACTGAAAATGATAAACCAAAAAAAAAAAAAATATCCAAATAATCAGAACAAAAAATATAAGATTTGTGTGATTTAATTATAATTTTCTCTGTTTATGTAATAATTTTTAAAAAAATGCCGTTTTTACTAGTTTCAAATGGGACTTTAAACGAACAACAGAACTTTAACCATTAAAATTTCGATAAGCTGACTACTCTATTTAGAGGCTGGCTATTGGATCCTACACTTTCCGGTCATCCAATAACCTTAGGATTGGCCCTCCGGGAAATTCCATGGACTCATTCAGTAGGCATGGTATCGTATCTTTTATAAACTAGTCATCCTGCAGTTCTAATGTTTTTTTCAAGTCTCAACTATCATAAGTTTCGAAACTTCTTCAGCAAGTAACTAAGTTGTTGTTAGATAATCCAAGTTCTGAGGGTTTTCATTAAACATTTCTGCCTATCCGATGAATTCAATCTCATGTCCGGATAAATTTTTAACGAAACCTACGTTAAACAAAAAAAAAAATAACTTCGCCACCAATTAAAACCACGCGTTTAGAAATGGTTTAGATATATAATGAGTTTGGCCTAAATGAAATTTTGAATAAAGAGGGAAAGGACTAAGCAAAGGACGCTAGATTAATAAACACTGAGGTCGTGAATAAAATAAGGGAATTTTTTAAACATGTCTGCGGTTTCGTGTTTTCCAAGCACCCAAAATCGACTGCTTTAACAAATTATGGAACGTTGCCCAGAATAAAATGAATTTATTATGGTATAATTTTCCTTAAAATCAATTCCTTTAAAGTTATATTTCACCTTTGGTCAGCCTTCGTCAGTTTCTCTTTAACTCATCCAGTGGTCGATTTAGTAGCCAAAATTCTATAACACTTGATTGAAAACGAAAAATTCATTCCTTGGAGAAATTTCGAACAATATAAAAATAATATATTGTTTATTTAATTTTTTTTTTCATCAAATAATAATCATTTATAAATCGTGTAATTGTAGTAAATGCCTGAGAAATGCAATTAAATACGTATAAAATCTCTAAGACAAGGATATCAGTTCATTTTGTCCCCTTTGGAAGGCACTATATCTAATAAACTGTTTTATTTAAAATAAAGTGAAGAAAGAATTTCGAAAAAATATTAATTTCAAAGACCCAGAGACAACCTGTATATATTTTTTTCTCTTTTAGCAATAAAGGACACCCCACGGTCATAAATGGAAACAGATTTTTTCACAAATAGTATTTTAATCAAGAGTTAGAGAATTTCGGCGAATGAATCGACAATTTTCTACTGTGCAGCGGCCATATTGCCGAACTTACAGCGAATACTGCGAAATAAAGGAAAAAATCGGCTGTCACCTTTACTGGCTTTTAGCCTGAGCAATTTTCTTTTAATTTTAAAATATAATATACAAATATTTTTAAAAACCCATTCAGTGTTTTTTCACACTTACCTAAACTGTTGAAGGATAACTTTAAACCAGTGAATGGTATACCAGAATTATCACCTACTCCTGGTTTTCGAATCCTTTCAAGTGGTACCGAATTGGCGAGGAAGGCTTTTATGAGCGATTGAGAGCTCAGAGGCAGTCTAATACTAATAAATACTTAAGGGGCAGAGCTAACCGGAGCGCAATCAGTCTTCGAGAAATAGTAAGGAGAGCGCAATATTGCGCTCTCAGTATGGAATAGGTTAAGTTGACAAGATTAGAACCATTGTTGAGATAAATCCCATCTGGTCCTACCCCACTTCAGTTTTTCTTCCATAAACGTTCCAATTTTTCACATTTAGTACTATTGCTTACATTTATGATTATTATGATTTTTGATTTATCCAGATTAATGGTCAAGTTCCATACAGAAAAATATAGAGAGGAAAGAAAAATACGGCAAGCAAATCTAATTGGAGAAGACATAAAACCAGAAGCGGATTTACACAATTGCCACCTAGTAGACATCTGTCCCCCCATACTGAAAACATTTTAAGGAAAAAATTACCCTAAACCCAAGGGTAATCGTGGGAACGAAGAACCTTACGTTTAAATTGGCAGGAGCAGCGTAGCGCCTGTACCTTCCATATTATTACAGCTTTGTTAGAATAGAAATCCATTTCATTGAAAATTTGCTGCTCTGAGCTGCAATCCCTATAGCCACCCCCTAAATCCGCCAATGCATAAAAAACTAGGTTTAAAAGTGGTTTTAATGATTAACAATTATAATAAATCCCATAAAATGAGGGATAATAATTTTTTCATATATCATAAATTTAAAAGAAGTTAAAAAACTGTATTTCAGTGTGCTACTTATAAACATTGCGTGACTATAGCAAATAGTGATAGATTCACTCACCTAATAGAGAAATAGATCTTTCTTATAATTCCGTAAAAGGAGCGAAATCGAGCATAGATATAGCGTGGGCGTGGAAATTTTAAACTTAACATCTTTAAAATAAATTCCAAACAATCCCATCAAATAATCTCCACCCTCATTCGTAAACCTACGACATCCTATCTTATCCTTGTTGAACAGATCCGCAACCTAGGAATTTATCTGGATAAGCCACTGACTTGGAGCTATCGCACAATACTGAAACGAAAAGAAACTACGTTGTTATAAAAAATACAAAAATTCAATAGACAAAAGCTCAAAAATTCAATTTATCATAAAAAGATTATTTTCAAGACCAAAATCAAGCCAATTTGCGCATACATCGAGAGTTGAGCTTTTAGGCACTAATAAACCAGCCGCCATCTTTCTGTTTTACAATCTTAAACCCTCCGTAAAATCCTCATTGCTCCTTACTAAGAAACCAACAAAATTATTCAATTGATATCTTCAAATAGATATCTCTCCTTCCTTTAAAATCCCATACCAGCTCAAACCTTCTAGCTTCTAACCTTGCTTTCCATCCGATAATATCCTGAAGCTTCTGAAAAGAAGTTGGCTTCGGGAAATTTTGAACATAGAACTGCCATTGTGGCCCTTACTAATAGGTAATTTCTCCACAAATTTTATTAATCATATACTACATCTAATATTAATATTTGTAATACAGTTATAAATATCTAAAAATAAATTAAAAAAAATAACTAATGTCGTGATATGGGGTATTTTAATACCCAGCAACTTCATAATGCCATAATTTTTTTATGAAATCAATGATGTATCAATCGTGATAAAATAGAACAGATTAAAAATTATATTTTTTTTTTTAATCTCTTCTGAAGAAATTTAAAATCATAACTTAGTGACTAATATTGTTTTCATCTCAAAAATTATTAAGCATTTATATATATATTTTTATTGGTCATATACATAAGTTCTCTTTATCAATTATGAATTCATTAATTTAAGGAATATTTCGATTAATATTGTCATTAAAAGGTAAACAAAAAAAGTCTCTTATACTTTTCTATTGAGAATGTTAATTCTAAAAATATTGTTTTGATTCTGTAAAATTTAACACAATTATTTTGAAAAATAAGTCTGATTAATTTTTACTTTGGCGCTCACTATCTATATGAAAAATGTTGCTATTTCTAGCTACATTCTCTTGGCTAATTATTCTCTTGCTTTTGTGTTTTCATCTAGTTACTTTTTCGATAACGCTTGGTATATTACCTTCTATAATATATATCAATTATATTGCATTCTATGAATAAAATGATTACCTAGTATTTGCGTAGGTCTAACGAACAACTAAACAAGTACTATTTACTATTTAGCTTTAGATAGCATTCACTAATATCCTCATAACAATATATTTAAAACAAAAAAAAAAAAAACAGTTCACAATGTCTTAACCAACGGCTAGTAACTTCCTATTCATTATATAAACCTCATCAACAAATAAATGAAGCCTATTTGGACGCACGGATTTATGCTGTGTGCTGAAGGAAACTACGAAATTTCTACCAAACTCACAATACGAAATTCTTAGAAAAATTCCCAATGCGCACTTCCAATAGTGCTGAATTTATATTATGCTTAAAGATATTAACACGAAAAAAATTACAGGTCGTTTTTAAGCTCGATTCCCACACACTGTAATGACATACAGTAAAGTAATATACTGTTTTGAAGTGAACCGACGTATCAGCCTAAGTTGTTGGCCTGCTTTTGCCGAACCAACCCTGATGAAGAACCGCAAATTAGGCCGAAACGTCTACACACATTAAAAAAGTGAATTATCTTTTTTGTTTTTCGATTCTAAACGCATTCTAATCATCGTCACCTTTAGTTCTCTTTACGGTCTACTATATCTCCATAATTTATCTATATGGATATATACGTGTGTGTATATATATATATATACATATATATATATATATATATATATATATATATATATATATATATATATATATATATATATATTCTATAACTTAGTATCCGGCAAATGGTCATACTTCTATAAATAATAAAACAGCTGATAAATAGAGATGCTTATCTTATTCTCTATTTTATGACTATAGAAAAAAATAGTTTAAATTTAAATTATGTCATAATTATACTATTTAGAATTAATTAAATTATGTTCTGAAAGCTCAAAATTAGATTGCAGCAATTGGACAAATATTTCTTCAAACAACATCATCAATGGAGACCCAGGGCTGCACGCATCAATAAATAACCCTTATAACTTGACAAAAAAATATAATACATTCTTGAATCTATTATCAATGTAAGGTTTGGAAAAAATCGTAAAAATATATATTTAAGACTGACGGGATAACTTTAAGACAATCGATATTTCAAATTTGAACTCTTTAAGCGGGCACATCATTTCCACATTTCGTTTAGTCATACATTTTAGTCTTTCTGAATCCAAAGGTGATAACAATAAACGTTAATTTATTACAAGTTAGACTCAAACATAATGAATTATATTATCTATAGATATCACTCCAAGGCTTGTAGTTAGTCTAGCAGGGGTGGTCCAGTTACCCTGAAAAACTATTTACAAAAAGGCAACTGTGCCAGGGGGACCTAGTTACCCCAATAATATATAACAAGCAGAATTTTATATATATATATATATATATATATATATATATATATATATATATATATATATATATATATATGCATGCAGCTTTGGTAAAACCTAGTTACATCCATATGATTAAATTATTTAATGAACTTATGTAAGTGATTAAACAATATAATTAATCAAATTAAATAAATAATCCTATCGATAAATACAGTAATTAAATAATCTAAGTTAAATTAATAATTAATAAGAAATATTGGTTTTTCTGTTTTGTTTATTTTTAGGTTTCTTGCAAAGAAACATGGTTATTTAAATAAATGTATAAAGATATTAATTTTTCTTATTATTTGGATTTTTTCTTTGCCTTTTTATTCAAATGCTCTAATTAGAGACACGATACAACGTCCAAAATGTTTACTTAAATTTAACAATTGGTCCTACCAATATTTTACCGAAGCCAATTGAATGTATAACAATAGGTTCACTTACCCCAGACATTTGCGGCAGCGCTGATATTGAATATAGTCTGGGTTGGTCCAGTTATCCCAAATTCACGGGGTAACTGGGTCCATAGGACAAAAAAAGATTGTATTAATACTTAAAAATATTTAATTTTAAAAGCATACTTTAAATGGCATTCCATATGTTGGTCTGCTTATTGCTGAATAATCATGAAATATTTCCTAGTCAAAAATTACATATTACTTGTCCTAAATAACGATTTTATGAAGGTAACAGGAGGTGAAGTTGTAAAATCATGGTCCAGTTACTCTGGAGTAACTTGTATATATGGATCCATGGAATACTTTATTACGAATAAGAAAACCTTTATTCGCCAACAAATACGCTGTCTCAACTTTGAATTATAATGTAGGTTTTGGGACGCTAAATGCTATGAGAAGTTAGGAGTATGCTTCCAGTTGGAACCCCTGCACTCAATGCACCTTGCCCCGTTCCCACAATAAATTATGAACAACTAATTCCGTTCGGCCCTCGTACTCATTCCAGAACCAGGGTTCCAGGTCGCTATCAATTTCCCATTGCCTAGTTTTTTTTTCTCTCGACCTACTGAGCCACGCCGAGCCCACAATCAGTGAGATTGACTCAATAATCCAAAACGATAATGGAACAGAGTAAGAATGCCTGATTCATGGTAACTGAGGTCGCATTAATTAAAGTTATCTGCGCGCGTTGCTAGCACGTGAATAAGAACAATAAAATTAATTTAAAAAAAAAAGTAATAAATAATTTATTCAATTTCAACTTTTATCCCATTTTTTTTTCTTTCGGTGCACATAAATGGATGCGTGGAAAATGAAACTAAAAAGTTAAAATATAGATACATAGAATGTTTATCAAATTTTATTTTACAAATACATATTTCTTAGAATCGATAAAGTATTCAGCGTTGATAAGCGGCCATCTCCTGCTGAGCAGAAATCATTTTTGATCATGCAAATGATGTAATAAATCTACATACATACTATAAATGACCATACAGATAATATTTGCTATGTAAGTAAATAATAATTTGTACTAATGCAGTTTTTCTTTTTTTTATTATATTTTGGATTGTTTTTATTTTTACAATCATTAGTGTGTTGATAAATTCCGCCCTTCATATATTGGCCACTCTCCAATATACAATCTCCATAACATGTTACCAGAGCTATTTTAGCAGTTAATTTTATAACATACCTGCAGTTTTGTTGTCTTCTGTTTTATATTTTATTATTTTTTATATTATATTTTATTTTTAATATTATATTTTATTTATTTTATTATGCATATAAGTATATGTGTGTATATATATATATATATATATATATATATATATATATATATATATATATTTATATATATACATACATACATCAATACATATATCTATACTACATATGTAAGCACATCTTACACCATAATATCAACTCTAAAAATATTATGTGGTCTCCCTGAGTGGTTTTGTTTATGTAGATGCTGAAATCGTAAATCCATGGAGGCAATACCCTGACAGCAGATGTGAAGAAGGATAGCGATGACGGATGAGCTTGGAACAGTATAAAGCCCTGAGGCCTAGGGTTAAGGTGCTGCTACCAGAGGTTCCTGATTCCAGTCTTTCTGTATGTCCTTCATACTCAAGTCGTATTAATTTACTTTATAAATACAAAAATCAACGGTCAATAACTATAACTGATAACGTTTAAATATATATATATATATATATATATCTGGTTTATCCACTCAAACGATTTTCCATATCGCTCTGTGCGAAAGTCCAATCTTTTTTTATGTTTAGCATTAGTGATTCTTAAATTATCTTTCAAAGAAGCATCTGAAATTTTCCGGTCGATATATAGTTTTCGAATTATCAGATAACTAAGGAAAGGGTGAACGGATTTCTCGAAAGAACGTAAGCACATACGCTTGAGCATAAAGAACTTAAACAGAATGCTTTAAACGATATGTTCAAACAGTTCAATGCGGAGGAAGTTCTGTAACGCATCGATCCGGTGAAATCTGCACATCGAAATTTTTGAACCGATTACAACACATCCGTTACCTTACAACGTTTTCCTCAGAAAAAATAAAAATACCCCACCTCTTCTATTTCGAAAAATATGACAAATTTTAAACGAGAGAACACGTATTAATTGATATTAGACATATTCCAGTATTTTTAGTTCTTACAGTTGCCAATTAGCGTATTTGATGTTTGACAAATTATGAACCAAGAAGTGTTTAAGGTTTAATAAGAGGAAAACTAAGCGACTTCGTCAAGTAATAATCAATAATAGATTATTACTTAAGAAAGTTGATAATTATTAACATAACAGAGTAGCTCTGAACAGTGAAATATTATGTAATATAATGCGTTTATTTGTGTGATGTATTATGTTTATTGCTTTGAGCTTTCACATGTTAATTTAATCTATTTTTTAAAACATTAACCCAATTTTTAACCATTTTTTTTTTATCACTTTATACCATAAATAATATGGTACCTCAATGGGATCATGTCATAAAAAAAAAGTTTTGTAGAAGCTCATCACTAGTTAATGGTATGGTAAATATCTTTAAATCGCAACTTAATTGTTTAATTACAAATAAGTTTAATTATTTAAAATATGGCTCATACAGAGTATCTCCATTTCATTTTGAAAAAAGGTTTTATAATAGAATCCTCAAAAACCCCGTCTTACAATTTTTCCAAAGATTCTTATAACATGTACATGTATCAATTTTTTTAAAAAAATTAAAAGTTTCAATTTTGATTTTTTTGAAAAATAATATTTTGGAATTTTGTTAACATTTTAAGATTGGTTTGGTTAAGTCCAGATACATATCAAATTAAAGCGCATGTAATTGTGAAAAGAATGACACTATTTCGAGTTTTAGGGTAGTTTTGAAGCAGTCAAAACAATTTTTAAAACAGACGATTTTTTTAAATTTATAACTCATAAGCAAAAAATGAAAAAAATCTGACATTTTACATTTTCGAAATCCCAAGGTTCACTAATTTAAAAAAAAAACTGTGTGAAATCATTTTTTATTGGTTAATTAGTTAATACTTTGGTATACTTATATATGGAAATAACCCGTATATAAGTATACGTGCGTTTAATATGTTTAAGTTTATTTTATTTTACTTAAGTTTAATTTATTATTCGGCTGTTATTTTAGTTATTGAATTTTCAGTAAATATGGGGTGAATTAACTCTTTGACCACTGTTACCATTGTTCTTGCTGAGACAGAATTCAATATTATTCAATAAAAACATTTTTTTTTAAAATAAACTAGCCCTAAATTTCATTTTTAGTAGTATCTGGTATTCATTTTTTTAACTATTTGTGTGAGAATAATAAGCTAGTCTTGTCTAAAACATATAATTCAATTAGTCTATTTTTTTTTTTTTTAAAAGGGGAATTTCTCTTCTTTGAAATTATCATTTTTGTGAATCTGACATTTCAATGAGACGCGGGAATACGAAATGCTTTAGAAGTGTTGTTCGGCTGGATATTTTCCTTCTGAAAAACTGATATCGTATAATTTTCTCTGATCTTTGATAGCGAGCCAATTCGTATCTTTTTCTTCTTTGAAACTAGAACTTTTATTTTTCTGAATTCTATTATAAATTTTTCGTTGAAAATTCAACCGCATCATCTCAAAGGACCATGTATATAAGTTCGTAATAACATGAAATAGCTTATTTAAAATAGGAGATAGATAGAAAGGAAAAATGCCGCTTATTTTTTGCCAATTTTAATCGTATATTCCAATATTCGATAAAGTATTTGTTATAAATCCAGACGTGTACCGAAGGATTTTTACAAAGTGAGTGTTCCATGTATCTAGTCGATAATTCTGGAAAAGTTAGCAGCTAGAAGCCGCTAATCTTTCAATTAGCTTTCAGAAAAAAATAATTTTTTTTCGATAAAGATCAGTTTTTCAGGAACATTTGAAAAATCCATGTTTAAATATTTAGTTATTTCTGCTATTTATGGAAAAATATCATTTATTATATATATTATTTATAGAAATAGAAAAACAATTATATTCTGGGACAAAGTCACTTTAGAATAACAAAGATGTATAAAATAATAAAGTTTTATATATGTCCAAAAGACCTATTAGACAATAAATAAAAAAAGCATGGTACCTATAGTTATAAAAATATATACGAACAAACGAAGGATGGTGGTACAATATATTTTATATAAGGATAAAACGGATAGAAAAGGAAAAAATCATCTAATAAGCAAAAAAAAATAAAAAGACTATAGAAAACAGAATAAAAAATTAATTGTTATATAAAAATATTTTTTTTAAGTACACATAATCATGCGGATAGAAAAAAAAAAATTGTAATCTATACAAAAAATGAGGAATAAACACCATAAAGAATACATTATACTTTTGTAAAAATGTGCTCTTAGATGAAAATATAGAGTAACATAAAAAAGAAAGAAATCTAGTAAAGATAGGGGAAAAAACAAACCAAAAACAATGTGTATGAAAAGTGAAATAAAAACATATATGTTTATATTCACAAAATAAGTTATTAATGAAAACAAATCTTTAGTTTACATTATTAGCCAGCGTATGACTGGATTGTGAAGAGGGATTGGAATAGGAGGGTTTTAAATGTGCATAAGGAAGGGGCATGCCGGATTTTAAGAGAGAAGGAATTCCAGAAAGTGGCGGAGCAGGTAGTAAAGTAGTGTTGAAATGAGGCAATCTCTGAAAAGAGGTTCATAGGTCAGAAGGTCGAGATCTTGTGGTAATGGAATGGATATATTGCCTGAATTGGAGGAGATTGTAGACATAGGAAGGGCGATGGTTGTTGATTATTTGGTAAAGGAATATGTCAAAGAAATACTGCCTATGGTATAAAATATAAAATATTTCATTTTATGCATTTTGCGCATTCATAGCACATACATAGGCACATTTTATTCCAGGCATTTTTTTATTCCATAATGCGATTATGGAATAAAAAAAAGGGGGGGGGGTTCAGAATTAAAAAAACAAAGTTCATAACGAATGCGCATTTGAACACGAAATTTCTTTATAAAGCTCAGAAAAAGGAGGATTGCAAGTTGGTCACTTCTATGCACAATAGATCTATAGGAAACGAAATTTCGAACAATGAAACCGAAGAAATAGTTTTGGCCGGTTAAGTCGACAAAATATCCTTATGTGCGACGAGTTTAGCAGTTATTGTATCATGACAATTGAAAAATAAATTTAATTAAAAAAACTTAAAGCTTCTTAGATTATATAGTCCTTATGAAGCAGTGAAGATATTAGTTTCACTGCCATATCGGTGATTCAGTTAATCTGGTTAAACTGATCCGTTAGCAAGCAATTTGAATGCGAAAGGTATTCCTATAAAAATCATGCATGTTCTTTTTAGCATATGAAGGTGCCACTATTGAGTGTTCCTCGATCCTCTACGACAGGCTGAGGAAGGGGGTGGCTATAAAAGAGGAGCCTCTCGAGGATATCAGCTGACAGGGATCACCTGTTCGGTCCACCTCTTGTCGCCATGGAAACCTTCACATCACCGCCAATCCTATTAACGTCTCCTCAGCAGCCCCTGTTATGATTTAGACTTCGGATCTGCTTTTGATAGAATAAATCATCCCTCTAAGCTAATATCGTCCTGCCTCTTCTTAAATTTGTTTCCGTTCCCATTTCGTATAACCAATCGATTTGAGAGATCTGAAGAAATTAGGTGATTTTATCCTATAATTTTAAGGCATATTAGTATTAATTTGAGCGCTATGCAACCATAAAGGTTTAAGAAACTAACAATTAGAGGGTAATCAATTACGAATCAATCGCATAATCAGGAAATCAGATTCAAGTAAACGAAATATGTATATTTACGAGTATGTTTATTTGATTCTTACAGTTATATTTATGATTTTTTTTTTTTTTAATATTATGGAAGAATCTTCTTTACTATACCCAATATTTTCGCATTTTCAATATCAAAATTGTGGTTGCATATTATACTATGTTTTGCTAGGGCGATAATGCTAAGATTTTTATTATTCTTGCAATAATCTTTGTATTGACTGATTCTAGTTTCCAATTTCTTACCAGTTTCGCCAATATATTCCTTATCAAAATTTTCGTATGTTATCCTATGCACAACATTTTTTCAACAGGAACAGGTTAATGGTCAAAATAAAACAATAGAACTTATTTTAGAACAATTAATAAATAACAAAATTAGATATTTAGATATTGATATTGTAGTAGATAATACAAATAAAAAAATCTCTACAAATACGGAAAAAAAACCAATCACTAGTAATATATTACTCAATTATTATTCGAATCATTCGCTCGCACAAAGCATTAATACAATACAAATATTAATAGTTGGAGCTCGTAAATTAACAGATATTGAATAAATAAGAAATATGAAAACAACAATTATAATATTCTAGATGAAAATTTTTACCCAAAAAAGTCAATTACTAAAATATGGTATGGGTATGACAAGATGAAACAGAATAAGAAAGTTAGCAAAAATTATATTAAATTTAGAAATAATATACGATAATGTAATAATTATGATAAAATGAAATATAAATATAGGAATAACAACAACAAAAACTATTGCTGACTTTTACACAGATAAAAATAAAAAATATTACAAAATAGAGGAAAAGAATGGAACAATAAATACGGAGAATGAAAGTACAGGGCAATTATCGAATTATTACATAATGATTATAATTAACTGAGTTTTAACTGAGAAAATAAACAAAACGCTAATCTTGTACGAACATCAAAACATTAAGCTGGGAATATATAGTGAGAACAAACTAAAAATTTTTTGTCTAATGCAAGATACAGAATTGATAGGATGGAGAGAAAAAATGTTATGTATAGGATAAAATGCGAAAATTGTGATAAGGCATATATATATATATATATATATTGGCGAAACTGGTAAGAAATTGAAAAATAGAATCAATCAACACAAAAGTAATTGCAAAAATAATAAAAATGTTTATATTATCGCCCTAGCACAATATAGTATAATATCCAAAAACAATTTTGATTTTGAAAATGCGTAAATCTTGGATATAGTAAAATCAATAAAAAATAGAAAAATAGTTGAGGCTATTCAGGTTACAAAAAATATAAATGAAACAGTAAATTATAAGACGGATACAAAAATGTTAGCGACCATTATGCAGATATAATAAATAGAGTTAATAAAATATAATACAAATTCAGATTATAATCATTTATTTTAAAAAACAAAAAAAATGCATAAATAGAATAATAGGTTATATATATATATATATATATATATATATATATATATATATATATATATATATATATAAGTTAAGCGTCGGCAACTCAAAACATCAAAAAAAAAAAGGAAAAGGTTTCAGTAATAACACGCACAGTATCCGAAATAAGACTAACTTTATTCAGCTCTTAATTTGCCTTTTATACATTCTGGCTATTGTTTACAGCCTTATATGGTATTAAGGCTAATACTGCTGCACTCCGGGCCTTAACTTATATATATATATATATATATATATATATATATATATATATATATATATATATATATATAGATAGATAGATAGATAGATAGATAGATAGATAGATAAAAGAACTTTATTCTGGGACTAGGTCCCTTAAGAATAACATGAAGGAACTAATAAAACAGTAACATTATCTGGCCATAAGACTATAGAATACAGAACAATTAATTTTTACAACATCTTCTGTAAAATAAATAAGCAAATAAATAGGTTTTTTTATCGAAAAAATATAATTGATTTGAGCAAAACAAAAAAAGAGAAAAAACAAGAAAAAAGGAAAAAAAACAGAGAAAATGAAAAATACAAAAATAATGAATTGATTAGCAAAGTTTGTACATTATCCAAATCTATTATCCACTTCTGATCCAGATGTTAATCCTAAACTGAAATTTCGCAATTAGAGGGCATCATTTTGGAGAGAAAGAAGGTGTTGGAAAAGGAGGGATTTGAATGAGGATAGAGAAGAAGCATGTCGGATATTAGAAGGAAAGGAATTCCAAAGGGTAGAGGAGCGGTCGAGGAAGGAGCGTTCGAATGTTTTGGTTCTGTGGGAGGGAGTATGAAGGTCAGAAAGGCGAGATCTTATATATATATATATATATATATATATATATATATATATATATATATATATATATATATATATATATATAAGATATATATATATAGATATTATATTCAGAGTAAAAACGTCAGCTACAAATGTAAATTCAATAAATGGATTTAAAACTGGAAGATTTCTCTTCACTGATCCCTAAAGGGAATTGAAAATAATTCAAAGAATACTTCTCCATTCCAGCAAAACTCAGACGGAAAAATTAAGACGGAAAATTCAACAAAATAAATATAATAAAACAACTCGTAATAATACCATTGTATCACCTGGATCACATGAACAACAATAAATGTCCGACAACTTGATGAATACCCTCCTTGTTATATTAGAAAGGGGGCTAAATATAATAATTATCAAGTTATTCCACCAAGCAGCCTAAAGCGCCAGAGGTCTTTCATTTACTTTAAGCTTTTTTCGGAAAATGAAATATATTATGTATCTTCGGGAAGTATATTTATATGGGATCGCCCGAAAACAAAGATATTTATTTTTTTTTTTTTTATAATAGAATATAAATATAAATTTATAATTGGAATTATTATACAACTATGAATTATTATTGATATTATTGGAGAACTTGTAGATGCAATTGAAAATATTGCTTTATAATTGCTGAATATAATTTTCATTAAGTACATTTGTTTTATAATTAGGAGGTAGAACGAAGATTAGTTATTAAATGATTTCTGTATACATTTATACAAACACACATACGTATATTTCTTTATTATAAATTATGCATATACGTAATATACGTGAGCTAATACGTGATTAATGAGTACAAATGTAAACGAGTTTGATAAAGTAGTTAACAAGATAAGCCTTCTTAACCATAATAAAAATGAAAATAAAACTTATTATAATGAAAGCTTAAAATAAAGTATATTATACTTAAAATTTGAAATAATACTATTTTTGGACAGAATAAAAAATTAATTTTCAATTGTAAATTTATGTTGAAATTCTATTGCAAAAGTCCTCCACATCAAGTTCCTTTATTTTTTTAAATAAACTCATAGCACTAGGAAAACTAGTAATTGATCGTTCGGTTCTTCTGCCGGCTGAAATCGGTTCATCTGCCGGTTCTTCGCCCGGCCGGCTGACAACGGTTCCAGAGGACGCCCAGGCTGAAAGATCTATGAAGAGGAGATTGCTTTCGATATTGAATTCTTGTTCTCTCTCCAGAACAGAGCAAAGGCTGAAGATCTGATCAAAAATTGAATTTCCCTTCTCGAAGACACATAACATTTCATTTTCCGAAAAAGATTAAAGTATATGAAAGACCTCTGGCGCTTTGGGCTGCTTGGTGGAATAACTTGAATATTATTTATAATTATTGCTTTATAATTATTGAATATAAATTTCATTAAGTATATTTGTTTTGTAATTAGGCGGTAGAACGAATCTTTACCTAAACTAATTATTAAAAGATTTCTACACTTTCCTTTTCGAACGATAGCGACAGAGATGAAATATTGCTGATGTAAAATTTTATTTGAAGAAAAACAATATAGTTTCGTTTAGATGCTTATTTTCATATCATAATTAAATGAACTTGTAAATCAATGGTAGACGAAGGCATTTCAAACCTATGGAATTGATAGTGCGGTTTCAATTATATGCAACCAAAAAATAAAATAAACAAAAAAGTTCATGAGTATAATTAAGAGCTTCGAAATTTTAATTGTAATTTAGTCTTTCAAACTGTCAATTTTTAAAAATATTATATTGCAGTATCATAGAGATGAAATAATATATGATTAATTATAATTAGTACTAATAAATATTACTAAGCTGTAATAATGTTAAAAATTTTAACTTAAAATCTCTTTCTGACTTGCCTCGGGTGATACTAATAAAAAGAACCTAACTCAAAAGGTAACAAACAAGTCCAGGCGCAATAGAGAAAATATATTCATTTTTAAAATAAATTTCCAATGTACTTTCTTGATGTGATAATTAGGACAAAAATAGTAGAAACAAATTTTATATGTTTTAGATAAAATCGGTATGTAGCAAACTGGTGAAAAAAAAAATCATAAACGTGCCGAAAAGTGTTTTTTCACGTTTGAGATAAGATCGATTAAAAAAAAATAAAAATAGTATAGAATAGCGTTTAAAGAGGCGGAAAAAATGAGTTTCAAACAACTGAAGTCGGCCAACAACTTTTCGCAAAAAAAATATATTAAAAAGCCATATGGCCATTTTTGGATATTTTATTACAGGGCTTAAAGATTAAAGAAACAGGTGTTTTTGGAAAAGATTTGCACTTTGTGTCTCATAGAACGGCTGAATACGGCCGGAAAATCCCATATCGATGGGATTGGACCATTTTTGGCCGGCTCCGGCGAGGGTCCGGTGGACGCGCTCCAAATCTTTCCCTATATTCTTTCCCGGCCACGACTCAGAACGGTCCTAACCGGATCAAAGGTGATTCGGTCGAAAACGGTTCCGTGGCCTTAGCAGCTTAAGGCAGCTAATGGTAGAATTAATAGAAAAGAGGTATACAAAGCCTTGGATAACTTTTGAATAGAGGAAACTGGGGTTATTTGGTATAATGGGCTAGTTGGCATACAGCTCTTATCTCCGTCCCCCGTGAAGCTATATCGTATTCATATTGCTAATAGGAAGTATATGTAAAGGCCCCACTATCTACCATAACTTCAATATGCTCAGAAAAGTCTCAAAGAAAAAAATCTCTCTTTTAACGCTTTTCTGACGGGCGAGTAAATCTTTTGTTCTGGTGAACATGTAGATCCAATTGAGTCTCTGCTGATTTTAGTTTACTAGAAAGAGCTAACTGTGGTTGCATGCATGTATCATTATCTTTTATTTCTGATGTTCCGAATTATGTGGTATTCATCTGGTTTTGAAATCCTAGTGGGGTCAGTTGGCATATTTAGGTATGGGGTCAGTTGGCATAACTCTGATAAAACGCACCATACATATGTCAACTAACCCCTCTAATAATCCTCATTAAAAAAGAAACAATTTCTGTAAATAATGAATATATACGACTTATCAGTAAGGTTCTGATAAAATAATAACCACTAAAAAGAAGCAACAGGCCACATCGAACATGACCAACAATAAATCCCCTGTGATCTCAAGACCCTGCAAATCGCCCTAAATACCATGAAAATGACTTTGATTTGTTGAAGTACTCGTACAATGCCCCTAAGTATCCTGGAAAGATTGTCGAAACCGATGGCAACGAGATTCGCGGGTCCACCATTGCCAAAAAGTCTATCAGGATAAACTAGAGCTGGCCAGACAAGGATGATTCGATTTGGTACGAGTAAGTAAAATTGTGCGAAAATTGAACCCATCTGTTAAATGAGCGCCCAACTCCTACAGTATTTTAAATTAAAATATTGAGTTAATTCTATTTTAATAACTATACCTTAGATAGCTATAATAATAATAATAATAATAATAATTTATTTTTCTTGTTCCATTTAGTTTCTCACAGATCTTATAAATGTTCTACATATTTTGATAAAATAAAAGGTTTTTCCACGAAAATTATTGTGTTCTGCCAAAGTATCCCTATCGATATCACGTAATGCCAACTTACCACAATGGGAACGCAAACTACTCCCGCAGCTGGGGCTAGTTGGTATAGTTGCTATCTTTTAGGAAAAGTGTTTTGGGGATTAAATAAAGACGAATCTAATTGATGAGTACTACATGATTTTGTACCCAAAGAGTTAGGCTATCCGCCTTCATCAGAATCTCTCCAAGTATTAAAAAGTATATACAAATATAAAAAACAAAAACTATAATCTATACCAATTAGCCCCAGTCTCACCTACCAAAAAAAATTTGTGAGGGTCACCAAGCAGACAATCAAGAGCTATCAGCACGAATCAATAGTGACAGGGCCCAAGAAATTCGGACGGAAGAAACTGTGACAATCGGTTCATATAAGTTTTAAACAAAGCAACCAAATTAACGTTTCGGGATTTGATTGTAAAACAGGACAAAGCAAGAAAACAAGAATGTTGGCTTTGGCCTTCATGGACTCCTGTAGTTATAATGCCGAACTAATGGTAATAATAATAAATAAAAAATTAAACAATAAAAAAATTTATTGTAGGGTTCTAAAATGCTTTAAAATAATTAACCAAGTTGAAAAAAAAATTCCAGGCTAATCATTTAGTTTATGAAATCCTAAATTGTAGACAAATTCCTCCAGCTTTACTATTATTAATATTAATGTTTAATGTTACAATTACAATGTCTAAGATCTATAATATAAACTATATACGGGAAATGGTCAAATCACAATAAGTATGAAAGAATGTTTCATGCTCTCCATTTTCAAAGAAAGGGTTTAAGAGCAATGGTAAAAATTATAGAGAAAAATTTACAATACAATATAAAGTACATGTAGAATTTCATCAGGTTTTAGACAAGTTTACCTCACGATAGATAACATTTACATTTTATTTTGACTCAACAAAATTTACGTGAAATTGATTACCATAATAAAAATGAACGACCCTTTATTTCTTCGGTTTAACAACTCTTTCATGAAAATGTACACGTTGCGTCCTTAGTGACAACAATATCTTAACAGTCCAAATGTTAAAAAGAGTCTTGCACAATTAAACTGGGTATCGAAAGTCGTCCGAAAAGTCGAACAGTGTGGAGACAAAGCTTCCTGAGTTGACTCAGAAACGTCTACTACCTTACCTCAAGGACGACCGATAGCTCACATTGCCCTAACTCAAAAGACCCAGCTGATTCAATAAAAAATAAAGAAGAATCCAGCCTACATTGAGTCTAAATAAGCAGGTATGGAAAAGTCATTAAGTAAATGGTAGAATTTCAGAAGCGATTATTGGGAGTATTAGATTCATGAAGCGATGCTACGACATAATTTGATCAATTGATAAAATAACTGCGCTTTCACCTAACTTGTGATTAACCTATATGGCAAACAAATAAAAACAATACATGGAGTGTACATGTAAATTGATATGTGGTCAACAAGAAAAAGGGCATTTACAGTCCTGTATACGAAAATTAAATATATATTTCTGGTGCGCAGCAATAATCAACTTTTTCGGTCAAATATATTTTTTTCTCATATTAATAATTGTTTTCTAAATTTAAAATCTATTTTCATATTATTTTATCATTTGTGATAATATAAAGATATATTTTATTTTTTCGTACATATATTTACTAAGTAAACACTATCCATCCTCTACCAAGTTATCCAATCCCGCCGTCCATCATACGTTTTCGACCTCCTTAAATTCAAATCCTCTTTCCATTACCCCCCCCCCACCCTTTCTCGTCCTTCAGATTTATTTACAGCGGCCCACCGATCCGCAGCTTTTGACAGGTCTTTTCTTATCCCATCCTCATCCTTATGGAATTCCATTCCTTCTTCCTTCCGTCGCTCCAATACTCTTTCCATCTTCAAATCCCGCTTATTCAATCATGCCTGCACATACAGTTTCAAAAGAATTTTAAATAAAGTTTTTTCATTTCAATCAAAATTTGTAAATATGTACTAATAGATTTAATACCTTTTAATTATTCTTACTTCATTTTTAACTTTTGTTTTATCTTATCAATATTAGAAGTTTGATTGTTTTTATTTATAGATGTAAACACTCAGTATATCAATACCTATTCCGTATGTTAGAAGTTACTGCAATATGACTTGTAGTTTTCATTTTAAATTATTTCTTGACTTTTTATTTTATTATCTTTTAACTCATGTGCTCCCATTTTATCTTTAAAGGGTCTGAAGCCCTCCTACCACTGCCTGTAATTGTTATTCTAAAGGGAGCGGAATAAATAACTAGTTTATTATTATTATATTTAAAACACCAGTTAGCGCAACGAAGCAACAAATTAATAGAAATAAAATAAAATAAACACATATATATATATATATATATATATATATATATATATATATATATATATATATATACATATAAGGGACAGGGGTCGCCGAGCGGGTAGGTAATTAGGTAATCAAAATTAAGCAACGTTGAGCGAGGTTAGTACTTGATGGGTGGTAAACTACCATGGAAAACCGTACAACCCGAGATTCTTCAGGTGATTAAATCTCTACAGGAAGCATACCGGGCGTAGAAATGATGACCCTATCTTGTGTACCTAAATTGAGGATGGTGTTGTGGTTTTCCAGGATGTTAATTATCCGTCCGGAGGTTTTGTTCATGGACCTATTATTCTGCTTCGGAGGAAGAAGAATAATAGGCCCTCATGTGCCTGCTGATCCTGAACAGCCATAATCCGTGGATCTAGACCGATTTGTCACTGTCCTTAAACCCGAGTGAGTCGGTGGGAGAGAGAGAGAGAATAATAATACCATAGAATAATAATACAGTGAAAATATAACGTAAAAAATGAAAAAAATGAATTCAAATTAGAAGAAATATTCCGATGTTTTCTTAAAATTCAATAATATTGTTAACACAGGATTTACAGTGCTGACGAGGTACACCAAATTTTCCCATATACCTTCAATATCGAGGACTAACTTGAAAGATGTGACTAGCTGTGAGAAAAACAGTTCAGAATTCATTCTGATCAGAATAGTTTGGTAAACTGTAGGATAGCTCCAGTTGTAGTACATAAGAATGCAAAAATAAAAAAATAATAAAAAATATAACATAATATCAAAACTTAACCATTTCCTTCTCGTTTGGAATTTTCGAATTGCAGAAAAAGAAGATAAGATATAATATTATTAACTTACTAATAGTCCATTGTATGTACAATATTATTTTTTTTTCCTATTAGTAGTTAATTTTATAGAAAGCGGTTAGTATTTTCTTCCCTCAAGGACCATAGTACTTATACGAGCGCTAATGTTTTTTCTGTGTTAGGATAAAAGTTTAAGTAAGTCGAGTTTGAGTTTTCCGGAGTGATTACGCTGGGGATTTTCGGGATAGGGCTGGGTACACTATTCCAGCAAACCATCCCTTAATTGAGTGAAATTCTTAGCAATACTGTATCCAATGATATGTAAATACAGGAAATAAAATTCTAATTACTGAATTTTTCGGATCACACACTAATGTATATATGTATATATATATATATATATATATATATATATATATATATATATATATATATATATATATATACATTTAAATACTTATACTAATAGTTTCAATCCCTGTGCATTTCCCTTCACGAAACGAATTGGCTCGTGCCAACTATTTAAAAGACTTAAAGTAATTACAACATAGAAAACAGTTATACTTTATTTACTGCTCTTTCGGGATAAAAAGCGTGGAACTTACGCCAAGAGAAGAACAACGCCTTGAGATATTCAAAAATAAAGTATTGAATAGAATATTTGGTCTGAAGAAACATAAGACAAATGAGAATTCGGAAGGCGGCATTCTGAGACCTTCTTCCTGTAAATATAATAAAAATAATATAAAAGTTTTAGGGATAGATAAGGAACTAATACTAAAAAGTTGCATATAATAAACTGAAACATTAATAAAAAAAAATTAAACGTTCGTACAATCATGTAATGGAGAAATTTAGCATATCCGGCCGTAACATAACTGTAACATAAATATTCAAATTAACCTCGATAAAATTAAAAACTGTTTCACAAGCTCATTTGGAACTTCCAACGACAATGCATCTTAAATCGAGTTTAAGACAGAGTTATGCTAGAAGGGTAGAATAGTTCGCAACTATTCCACTTGGCAGCTTGTCTGGAATAACCTTCCGAAGTTCCCTGAGGAAAAGCCGCACCGCCACCAATGGAAAAGTCATGCAGATTACCCAGGGCTTTATTGATGTCTATTCCAGCACAACTTGGGCTAATAAAACTGGCTACCGACTAGCCGGCTTAAGCATCAAGTCCTCCTCTTCCTTCTAATTTGTAATTAAGGATTTAAACTTGGAAATAGATCGCCAGTACACACACACAAGCATACATATTGCAAGTAGAACTTAGATTGGCACATAAGAGTGTTATTCAGTCAGAAAAAAAAAAGAATAGTACATTGAGTTTTTATTAAAATAAATAATTTATAGAAAGAGAAAAAGCTCTGTAAGGATGAAAATTTTTTCTAGACCTAGCTGCAACACTGAACCTTGATTTTTTTAGCTGCTATTCGCTTGGCTAAGTTATATTTTTAAATATTTATTTATACATATATACTTATTTAATAATTTTTTAAATTCAAAAAAGAACAAAACAAAAAAAATATTGCTTTTAAAAAGCTAATTTCATACTTCCACCAATCACTCAAAAATTGGTTGTAAGATTTAAGATTAAATGCATTCAATTCGTTGGCAAAGTCATGTAATAAGACCAATCAAAAACATTTTTTCTGATTTATTAACATTAAATTTTCTTCAATAATTGTTTAAATATTTGTTGTATTTTAAATCGATGTTTACTAAGTAAAGGATTTTTTTCCTATTTACTTTTTTCAAATGTTAATTTCACCTAACTGTATGAGTTATATAGTACCCTAAAGGAAAGCGTTCTATTCCGATTGTGAAAAATTTGGAGTTTTCAACGATAAAAAACGTTTAAAGGTCCCCTCAATACAAATAACAAAGTCTTGAAAAATGATCGGTGTATGTACGTTTGGGTGTATGGTAAGTCTAGCGCAAAAACGAAAATTTCTACGAAAATGAAATAATATGTTTAAGGTATGTATATGCCTGGGAAGTAAATGCAGATTTTTCACTAAATTCTACACCCTGGAAGTGCCATTTTATATAATTGATTTTACACGCTTTTACAATTTTTTTTTCAAAAAAGGATCCAACGATTTTGATTATGCTCCTGATATCCATTTTCAATTAATATCACCTAGGTCGCATCCTCATTGAAATAGTCTGATAGGGCTTAAACGCCGAATTTTCAAAATGGCTTCCTCTAAAGTACCTTTAATTTTGTTAATTTGAAAAAATTAACCGTATCTCATAGTTAGTAGTAATAAAAAAAATGTTTAAATATTAACTATGAAAAATTTGATGATTAACTAAAGGAGAAATATTTTTTCCGGATTGAAAACAAATTTCCTGAAACAGAAGTTATATAGTTAAAAAATATAACGTTGGAAAGCTTAATATTTTAGAGAAATTAATATCTAACATATTAAGCTGTAGAAGTTGATGTAGATTGACGAAAAAAAAAAAAATTAAATCATTGCCGTTAATAATTTCTACTTTTATATTATTTAATGCAAACTAAAGGTTGCCATAGAAACTAAATGGAATTTAAACGGAAACTAAATTGAAACTTTTAAAATTTCTCTAGACCTACTTGAGCATAAATCAATTTCTATTCAAAATGCTTTGGTAAGTGAGATTTGTGTGACGCGCGTGCCGCACGAGATTTTATTTCGTTTAGATTTGCTATATAATAAAATACGTTTAATCTAGGATAGCCCTCATATTTCCGACAGCCTAAATAGATCTCACCATTTATTTTAATTATTTATTCTTTATAAAAGGCCATATCGTACTTTTTTTTTAGTACCTAAAGATGCATAATGTAATATAAATTGCTTAACATATAATAGTCATATATAATATAAAAATAAATGAAATTAATAAAAATCTAGGCCTGTATAATTTCAATATTTATTTGGAAACAGATTTTTTTTCTTAGAATACTGAATAAAACAATTCATTGAATATTTATTAGCAAATATTTTTCGATAGCTCAGCAATACATATTGATAAAAAGTTTAATTATAAAAATTAATTATAAATTCTTTTTTTGTCATTTATTCCTGATTTTCCATTTGATTTTATGAACTTCCATTGTAAAATATATTAAAAAATCAATGTTGACTCAATTCGTTTAACATAAAAATCTTGGAACCGATTTCGTTAATTAATGTTAATAATTTTACCGAGTTAACTAAACATTATCAATACAATTGTTATTCATATTAATTATTATTCCTGCGCTGTTGTATAAATAATAAAAAAAAGGTTTTGTTACTTTTCATTTATTAATTATTTTATATTGATAAAAACATTTAATCTATTTGAATAAGCCTAAAAAAAAAAAAAAAAAAAAAAATCAATTTTTGTAATATTATGATAATCCTTTAGTAAATTTTCTCATCACAAAATAATACATATTTTATTAATGTTCGTAGTAAATCCTGTGGAAGTAAAGTTTGGGAATAGTAAGCAAGAGCATAAAACCTCCAACAAGATACCGTTGTTTGTCTCAAGTTTTAAATGTATCCCATCCCAAGATACTCGTGAATTGCTCGGATGACATGAAAATATAAAAGACTAGGTTTCGTTTTACCCTAAACCTCAATGCTAAACATTGTAAATCATAAAATGTAACTACGTTTTATTTATATATATATCTATATATATATATATATATATATATATATATATATATATATATATATATATATATTATATTTTAATTTTTTTTTTTATGAGAGGAAAATGTTAAAGGTAAAAATACTAGAGCGTGCGTAATGTTTTTTCCCGAATAGGCTCTTCATATGCACTGTCGAACGCTCGTCCAAACTGTGAGGTTCACAGCTGACCCCTATGTTTATTCATATCATTTTAAAGGGTAATAACAGATAAAACGAATGGTGTAAACCGCCGCATACTGATATCTCTAATTATTTTTAATTACTTGATTTGCAGTTATCAGGAAAAATACTGTCATTACCGGCTTGTTCATATTTGTAGTAAAGGGGGTAAAAAAAAAAAAAAGTGTTCTTCAACCCGAATCTGTTTGGAAGCCGCGTAGGATGTGTTATAGTGTCCAATAACATCTAACTTTAATACCACAGTCCTAAACGGTTATTCGAGCAGTTTTCGGCAGAATAATTTTTATTGAGACGCTCTTCTGAAACACATAAGAATAAAAAGAGAAAAGTAGTCGATATACATAAATATATATTTTTGTTTAAGCTCTATACTTTTATTCTATTAGTTCATATATATATATATATATATATATATATATATATATATATATATATATATATATATATATATATATATATATATATATATATAGTCGTTTGTTAATCTAGTTGTTGATTAACCGAATTATATTTCAAGTAAAAAAAAAAAAATAAGAGATAATGTCTTGAATATATATATATATATATATATATATATATATATATATATATATATATATATATGTATATATATATATATATATATTTCAATACAAATATATTCCAATACAAGAGCAATGTTTTGGAGTAAGAGTCAAGAATGTTTGCTCAGGTCTGCAGAGGCGCAGCAAAGGAACTCAGTCAAGATTTTTAGGGAAGACTCTCACCCGTGTAAATAGTGAAAAGCTGTCGTATTCGGAAAAAGGTTTTCCGTTGACAAAACGAGGTTTGAGGGTCGCCTTGACAAGTGTAGTCGTGTGATGTTATACCGACGGGAAACCATTTTCCCTCCCTTACCTCTTGTCAATGTTCTTTCAAATGCGACATGAAGCGTTTTGTTTTTAGCCTGTCTCGCCAACCCTCACCAGCCGCTAAGCTCATTTTCCCATCAGTTTTATTAACTCAAAATTACTCATAACCTGAAATGTACATCTTATATAGAATTGGTCAACACCTCATTTTTCAATACTAACATGTTTTACTTGTATAGTTTTCGTATTACCTTAAAGAATCCATTTATATCCTTCGTTTTTTTTTAACAATAATATAAGCTGCCACACTCAACGACAAAGAGTATAAGGGCTGAAGTATCCATGCATACCATATATACACACTATAGAAAAAAATAAATAAAGGAAAGTAAATAACACAAAAAAAAAATAAATAAACGCATTACAATATTAAGCTAGGTATTTACAATAATAATCAATTAAATTCATTTTTGACTAATGTGAAAGATGCAATTTATAAAATAAAATGAAAAAATTGCGACCGAATATATATACAGGAAAAAAAACTAAATAGAAGAATCGATCAATATATAAAGAACTGCAAAAATATCAAAAACATCAATGTAAATGCCCTAATCCAGCATTGCATAGTAAATAAACATAATTCGGATTTCAAAAACAAAATAATTTTAAATAGAGAAAAAAAAAAATAAATGAAGCAGTATCTATAACAAAAAACATATAAAATTCTGTTAACTTCAAGATAGATACTAAAAATATCAATAGTCACTATGAGGATATAATTAATAAATGAAGTATTTAATTAAAATTATAATTATTTTATAATTTAATTTAAAAAAAATGAATTTGTAAGAATTGATTGAAAAATTTAAATATTAGTAAAAACAAAAGTTATAGAGAGAGGGAATAGAATAAAGAAATAGGATTAGACAGTCTATAATGTATGTGATAGCGAAAATTAAATGCTTTCTGTAAATTTTTCCTTGTGAAGTTTTACAATACAAAAACTGTTTCAAAAGGAAAATACTTGCAAAAATCTGTAATATGTTGAGCCTGGAATGATAATGTACAATTGCTAGGTTAGAATTTTATGTTACTATATGTGATGTAATGCAGATGTGGGCAATATTTTTAATTTTATTTTTATATGTATTATTCAATGTTTAGATGTGGACCCTGAGCATGTGGTAATTACCACGAAACCTTGGTCCTAATGCTAGAAAGCTGAATAAAATTATGAGGAAGAATTGTAGTTCACATTAACCCTGATAAACTTAATAAATACATCTTCCAAAATAGGTTCAATTGTTAAATAGCAATAATAAATAAAATAACGATAAAAAATAAGTTAAATAATATATGTGCATGACAGATAAGCAGGACTCCAATAGATCCCAGCCACGTCACTTGTTATAAAAGCCAGTGGAGGCTGAATGAGGGCACTAGAGCCGAAGACGCTCAGGATTTGAGAGGATAAGCTGACCAATGCCAGAACTCCAATAGTATATTTACAAAAGATCTCGAGGCCACTGCCGTTTCAACCAACTGGGAGGGTTATCGGGATAGTTTGAGTGGGAAAGGGATTGCGGAAGATGAGTAAGGTTCTGGTGATAGTTTGAGAATTTGGATGGAATAAGGTCAAGGACATATGGGATATTGATGTCATGATGTAAGGTCTAGCCTGCAACGCAATGAGGAGCATTGATTATTGTTCGAAGGGCTTTGGATTATATCCTATTATTAACTTCTTTTTTTTTAATATGTGATCGTACTACTTAATTTACTATTGACGTTTTAATCTAAAATAAGTACTTTATTTTAACAATACATTCAAATTACTTTTAGCACACTAAGGAAGGATGTAGCTTTGAAGAACCAAAAGATTGAAATGCGGGTAATTAATACTAAGATAAATGAAGAAGAAACCAAGGAAACTTTAGTTTTCCCGAGCAAAAGTTGTGCTGACTTCAGATATCGAGTTCTTCCAACTTTTCTCTTGGGAGTGTTAATATTTTTTTGTCGCGCGAGATATCCCTATCTTTTCCTATATCCCCTTCTTTTCATTTAAGTACATGATATTGCCGTATATATATAGTTAGGGATTGATAAATTATTTGCCACTTCTATAAATTTGTTTTATTGAAAACTAGTTTCGAATGTTATACATTCATCTTCAGCTCTAAAAACACACAAAAAATTCAAAAATAAGCAATTCAAAATATAGTTTGGTATTATACATATTAAATTAGAGGTAATATAAATGTTTTTAGAACTGAAGATGAATGAATAACATTCGAAACTAGTTTTCAATAAATCAAATTTATAGAAGTGGCAAATAGTTTATCAATCCCTAATTAGATTGATCCTTCAATACCATCATGCGGATGTCAACTTTATATGCTATATATAGGTCGGTTCTATAATAAATAATTTATATTTATTATTAAATAATTTAGTATATGACTTATAGACTATCCTTTACCGATGTATAGTAAAGTCGGAAGTCACATAGTTAAAATGAATATTAAAAAATGAGTACTAAAATATATACGTAACGTAAGCAAGGGTAAAATCTAGTAAGGTCAGCAATTTCTTAGGCTTAAGTGATATAAAGCTCCTGGCTCGGCACTCCAGAGATCAGTCTGTGAGCCTCTCAGTACGTTCCAACCATTTTCCACCCCAACTGGAGCGTGGAACGACACTATGAGTGAAATCCTTTATGGATTGTTTGGAGTGAGGTGGAGCGGCTGGAACTCCATGGGTCCTAAACTCAATCACGCCATGCCAAAATCCAATCACTTCAACCAACCGTGAATATGGAAAAATGAAGGAGTGGAATGATGGACTAAACAATTTTTCACACAGTTTTGACGCAGTGCTATAATAATAATAATAATAATAAAAATTGTTGGTCAGTAAATAAAATATAGTTAAAATATATAAATTGATATATTTTATGCATGCTTGATCGTATAAAATATGTTACAAAAATATGAATATTTACTATTAATTATGTTTAAAATATAAATATTAATTAAAAGGAAATAAACATTTTTAGTGGATTAATAATTTCTAATATGCTTAAAATGACTAGTATTTTTTGAGAGGGTTAAGATTAGAATATTTAATCCTCTTGAAATTGTGGAGCCACTAATTATATCCCATGAATTCTCAAGATTAATGTTAATCTGTGCATTGAAATATTTGCAAACCGTAATTATCATAAAATACGTTTTTACATCTATACGTGATCATTAATTACTACCTGTCAGTAAAAATGGACCGAACGATGGAGTGGAGTGATTGCCAGTTTGGCTCTTAAAATCTTCTCACTCCAAGCAATCCACTTGTTCCATTGTTTCCTTTGGAGTGATCCCAGTGGCCTCCTTTAGAGTTAGGCTAAGTGAAAAAAGGTTCACTGTGTATGTGATGTTCCTATTTTCATTCATTTTAAGGAAACCGGTGAAATTTAGTTTGTTGGGTTTATTACAGTTTCGATATTAACGGCCCTCCCTACAAATGCAGTCCAATTCAGAAAGTGCATATTGCTATTAATCAATAATAGGGTGTGAAAATTCCCTAATTTCCTTATTTATGGTTTTATATAATACTGATACCAACGTTTCAGGGGGGTTTTGCTCCATCCTCAGGATTTAACAACAATATAATTTTATAATTTACTATGGCTTATAATATACTTATTTATGGCTAAAAACATTAGTAAAATATATACATATTAAAATACATGATTACAATTATTTATATATATATATATATATATATATATATATATATATATATATATATATATATATATATATATATATTAGGGATTGATAAATTATTAGAAAACTAGTTTCGAATGTTATACATTTATCTTCAGTTCTAAAAACACGAAAATTCAAAAATAAGCAACACAAAATACAAAATACTGTATAATTTACGTTCGAAACTAGTATTTAATAAAAACAAAATTATTGATGTGCCAAATAATTTATCCTTCTATACCATCATGCGGACGTCAACTGATATATATATATATATATATATATATATATATATATATATATATATATATATATATATATATATATATATATATATTTATTTATATTTTTTTAAACAATGTTACATATCGTCGCTTCAGAGCAGAACACACATTCTCTTTTCTCATCAGGATCTAAATAAATATATAGCAGTCTTTTAGTTTAAATAATTCCCTCTTCAAAAAAAGAAAAGTAATTATTTCTTTAAATATAAGATTCTGTATTGTCAGAGTCGATTCGGAAAATCTGATATTTTTCTCCTATTTAGGAGACAGGTATTATCAAGATTCGGTTCTGAAAAGCTGCACCACAAACTACATAACCCTCTCATACCTTGAAAAGAGTTCATTTTATAAATCATTTCTTTATTATCAATGCCTATATCATTCGTCATATTTTTTTTTTAAACAAACAATTCACTTGAATTCCAAAACTATCCCAAAGCAACATATTGTTTTTGTTTATTTTACTCGACATGATATTTCAGCCATTTATATACCATTTTTAAATATAAAAAATAATGGCTTGCTTATATTGTTATTTTAATTAAATAATTAATATATTTAGCATTACTTTATAATTTTAACTAACCGAATTTATACATAAATGAATGATATAAAAAAAAAAGAATAAATGTAAGGTTCCATAGCTACCTTACCCAGCTATGTTCTACATGTATGTTATACTATATGTTTTACCATATCATTGAAACATTCTACTTATTGTATTATGGTTTATCTATTATTATAGTTTGCTTCACTCTTACTGTTAATACTTAATTTGACTCTTTATGTTTTAATGAATAAATCATGTTCAAACGATCTTAGAAATTAGATTGCAAGATCACAAGTAAGAAGGTGGAGCAGCTATTTGTGCAAGTTGTAAGAAAATTGTGAGAAAGACTTAGTTATTCCTCCTACCACCACGGACAAGAAAGATTGGTATTTACTCCCGGAAGAATTAATGGATTATGAGCTACACACGGTACTAACAGGTAAGAAACCTGTAATTAATGTTATGTTGGCCATTAAAAATGTATATGATTATAGAACTGTAGCTGTTAAAGTAGACGATGACATTCGGAAGGAATATTTTGATGAATTATTGAATGTCAGTTTTCGGGAGTTACCATTAGAGTAATCGTTCCAGAAAAAGGCACCTACAACTCGTCCTGTTGAACCTCTTCGTCAGGCGGATCTAGAGGATCGAATTAGACAATGACAGCTACAGTTTAAGTTAAATTTATACCAAAATGAGATGAAACTAAATCATATAGAGCAAAAATTTGTTCTAGAAAAATTTGATAAAAAACAATAATATATAAACCAGAATAAAATAAGCACAAGGTTTCAATGATCTGGTAGAACATCTGGGTAAGGTAGCTATGGAACCTTACAAAAATATAAAAAATAATAACTATATCTTTACTCGGTAAAAAAATGGTAAAAAACAATTTCATTAATGTTACCTCGTCCCTTTTATGTCAGTATATGTTAAACTGTTTTAGAGTAAAGTGCTATGCCTATTTGGTCAGTCTTTTTATAGCTGCTGATGTGAGATGTGCTATCTCTGGCCAGGATTTATGTGATCTTATGTTATTTTCAGTCTTAGTGCGTTATTTTAAAAAAAAAAAATGCCACGAACGAAATAGGTAGTGATAGTAATGGAATAAAGAAATAACTCACAAAATGAATTCATATTTTCAAGGTACGAGAGGGTTAGTAGATAGCGATGTCGAAAACGAAAGCCATCGAAAATCGAAATGTTAGGACATAACTTTAGGATTGTTTCTTGAACAAAAAGTAACTGGGATAATCAATGCCTGAACAATGTCTTACTTTAATAAATAATTAATTCATTACACTATTCCAACAAATTAATGAAAAATATCTTATGAGATCAATAAATTTAACATCAACTCGCAACCTATTGATTTTGAATTAGGTTGGTTACTATGGGTATAACAAAAGTTTGATTTTTCCTCTAATACAATTTCGTTATGTCCAAGACTTATTGTCACTTAATAAAACTATCGATATAGAATAGAAAAAACTCGAAAAAAGAGACAAAAAATAAGAGGATATAATTTAAAGATTTAAAAAACAATTCCTATAAATAAGTTCCAATAAATGACTAACAAGTCTACGTTTCGTCAATTGAGGCATCAGTCAAAAAAAAAAATATAATCACATAGGTGCAAAGAAAAAATACAAAGAATTTGTCGTTTTACACTGTTGATGTAAGATGTGCTGCCATTGGTCTGCATTCAAGTGTTCTTGCCTGATGATGCCTGAATTGGTGAAACGTTGACAGGTTAGTTATTTACTGCTATTTGGGAGATTTAATGCTTTGGTTTTAGAATATTCCAATTTTAATGTAACAAGTATTTAATTATCTCTTTTTTTTTTCTTTTTTTTTGAGTTTTCGCTGTATCATGTTAACAAAGATTAAAAGAAAATAGAGAAAACTTTCAATTAATTACCCTTATTAGCCTAATTAACGTAATGTAGCAAAGCTATGGCTAAGAAACCAGAGCCCTGTGTTTGCATAATGTAGTTTCTGCAACTGAAACCAAACTTCTAGTAAATAAGGAGAACTTCAACCAAATGCTGACAATCTCTAAAGGCAAACTAAACAACTACTAGACTAGAGAAGAAGTTATCTCTTACAATTCGCAGATACATACAAGAGCGAGGAACAAAAGTAGAGCTTATGAGGATGTAGACGTAATCAAGGAGGATATAATTGGGAATGCAGTCGGGAAAGAAGCAGACAGTAAGTTATGATACTAATTTAATGGGTGCCGATGCTTCGGCCTTACTTGTAAGCTTTGCATTAGGAAAAAAAAATTTAAGCCGAAAGGTCGGCACATTATTAAACCATTATAATTTACCATACTGCGAGTTTCCATACCGCACTCCTAATCACATTCTTGATTCAAAGTATAGTTCAGTTCAGTTTTAATTCGTGATTCAACTATTCATCCATATAAAAATTAGAAATATTTTAAAAAAACAAGGAGATAGATGGGTGGAGCATGAAGCTGGAAGCAATCCGCCATCCCGTCTCTACACATCTATTATTATTAAGTTAAGGGATGGGAACCCTTCCTCAATAGGACGACCCATTTGGAACGTTTTTAAGATAACCATATGTTGTCTTGAGAACCCACAGGATGGATCTCGGGATCTTAAGTCCTAAGGAACAGATCTAGTAATATCTTCAAGTTTAGTTTTTGCCTGCTTGCAAGTCCTGCAGTCTGTAGATGGCAATGGCTTAACAATCACAGAATGTGTTCAACCATCTCTTCATTCTATTGGCTCAGACGGCAGGTGGAATCCTCCACTAATTTCACCTTCTTGAGATGACATTTTAGCGGACAGCGGCCCGTGAGGAGATCCTTTTTTGTTCTTAAATTCTTTGTCGTGTTTACAGTAACCTTTTCCTTGATCGATACACATTTAATATAGTTGGCAGAGCACTCATAAAGGAGGTGCATCCAATAAAGAAATTAAGAAAACGCAACACTCTGTTGGTAGAATTAGAAACCAACATAGAAAAAAAGGACCCGGCATCTTGAGGCGACCAATGACCTACAAAGTAATTAGAGTTAAGGGGGGGGAGAAATCCCAAGTATGCATATATTCTATTATTTTTTTTAAATTTATTTATTTTAATTATTATTTTTTTTCTTTTCTTTTTTATCGCCTTGAAGTTCAATATGCAACTACTGGTGACGTTTTGAAATTTTATTGTTCATTCATGCCAAATTATTGGAAATTAATTCTCTCTACATTGAATAATAATGTATTAAATTACGAATGTATTGAATTACGAATGAATGAACAATTTTCTAATACTTAGAAATTCAGTTCTCGTTAACCATTTACTTATTCGTCCAATGTAGGGAAAATTAATTGACAACAATTTGTCATGAATATGAGAACAACAATATTTCGAAACGACGCAAACATATAGTTGTTTATATATTATTAACAGTCGAGAAAAACACCCAGTAAATAACTATACACACACACATACATAAGAATAAAGGGCATCTACAACTTCGTAGCCTTTTCTTCTAGCCTTCAGAAGCCAGTAAAAATAATTATTTGTTATTTTTTAATATCGAATATTAATCAATAAAGTATTTTCAATTTATAAATATACCATAAAGTGGAATATAAAGAAATTCATAAACTTCTCTTCCCATAATATCGAGTGAATGTATATTTAATTGTAGCTGATTAAATTCAGTTTAAATAATTTTTAGAGATTTAAGTAATGGGGAATTATATTTCAGCTGTAGTCTATTATTGTATGATTTGGTATTATGAAGCTCCAAGAAAGTCTAAAAAAGTCTACTTTTGTACTTAGGCTCCCAAACTATTATATATATATATATATATATATATATATATATATATATATATATATATATATATATATATATATATATAATTATTGTTACTATTATATGTTATATTACATATTATGGCAAGGAAAAAACACGCTATTCAGTATATATTCTTTCAGCTTATTAATAAGACTCTATTTAAACAAAACAATTATAATTATTTTATTATCAGTTTTAGGGTGACATTAATAAATTTAACAATTAACAAATTATTAATTAGTAAAGTATTAATTACTTAAATTTCAAAGTTTAATCATAAGTCAATTCTCCTACACGATTACCATTTGGCAATTCACTATTGATAACATTAATTTTTTTTTTAAATATACAAGTTCTATGTTACCGAAAAAACCAGTGACTAATTACCTCTTTTTTTTTATAACATAGGCTATTTTATGAAAATATACATGTTTGAAACTGGTGATGAGATAAAAAATGCCTTTCACGAATTTATTTTCTTTCAGAATCCAAGCCTTTACGGGGGAAAAGAAAATTATCGGAAGAATTTTATAAATACTAATGAACACATTTTAATATGTGGATTAAATAAGGTTATATCTATATACGTCGTCCCAAAAACTCAAAATTTCATTTAGTGTCAATCCATTTTAGAAGTTTCCATCGATTCTTATTGAACAGCGTAAGATCTACAAAAAGTTTCTTGGTAGGTATAGGATAACAAAAATAATAATAATTATTGTTAAAAATGAATACAACAAATTTTTACAGAGTTAAGATCATAAATTAAATACTTTTAAAAATAAAACTTAAAAAAACTTTTTTAAAACATAAAAAAAAAGTTATGGTAGGTCCCCCTCTTAATCCTTAGCCGCCATGGAAGGGGTCTTAGGGACTTAGCCGAGGACTTAAAGAGGCCCACCAAGCATAATAAATATGCTCCTGTCTATTATGGAAGACACGAACAGTCAGCCTTGATATACTGCAACCCCCACGGGATAAGACGATCGGCACCGCAAAGGGGGAAAAAAAAATGAAAAACTCCAAAATGCTTTCGCTGACAGAGTGGAATTTATAGCGTACTTGGAAATTAACTCTAAATTCAAGTTTTTAATATTAATATTTCTAAAAGCTGGAGGTCCCATTATTTAAGAATTAAATTTTAATTCAGTGACATCACGTTATCATTAATTATTTATTATTTTATTTTATTACAAAAGTAAGAAAATGCAGACCAACGGTAAATTTATAGCCTGATGACATGAAAAATTGTTAGGTTTTTGTCAGTAGTCAGTTTCATAGAAAAATTGTTTCTCCACCAGTTATTAAAATATCGAAAATTCCTCGAGCGACAACCAGCTGTCTAGGGCAGAAACTGAGTTCAAATTGATATTCTAAGCTGTGTGGCCAATTGGTTTGAACGGAGGTGGGAGCAACGTTTTATTTTAGATTGTTAGTTTCTCTCTCCTCTTCTTGTTTATAACTTTATTCAATTTTATTTGGAGAATTTTCTTTCTTTATTTATATCCTTAGGGTGAACCGTTAATTGAAGAACCGAATAAGGAGGAAGTCGAAAGAGCCATAGGGAAATTAAAATCTCATAAAGCAGTGAGAATCGACAACACCCCCAGTGGATTAATAACAGCGTGCGGTGAAGCTGGAGTTTTGAAAATACATTTTTTGGTTAAAAAGATCGGGGAAAATGAAAAAAATGACCGAAGAATGGAAAGAATCCATACTTATTCCGATTCACAAAAAGGGATCGAGGTCGGATTGTAATAACTATCGCTGAATATCACTCTTACCGGTATGTTATAAAATATTCTCGTTGATCCTAACTAGTCGAATCACAGAATACGCCGAGGAAATTATCAGAGACTGCCAATGTGCTTTTAGACGGAACCGTTCAACTATCGATCAAATATTTTCCTCACGGCAAATATTGGAAAAAAATAAAATACAACGGTGTAGTTCATCAGCTGTTTGCCGATTTCAAAAAGGCTTATGATACTGATCGCCAGAGACTGTATAACATTTTTATTGAGCAGGGAATACCGAAGAAGTTAGAAAATCTAGTTGGGATGTGCATGACCGAAACATTCAATAAGGTAGAATCGGTAATTATTTTTCGGAGAAATTTGAAGTTTTAAAACAAGGAGATTTCCTTTCACCTGCCCTATTTAATTTAGCACTGGAGTATGCCATTAGAAAGGTGATGCGTACCGAAAGAAGTTTAGATCTGGGTGGTAAAATATCCGTGCTTGGATTTGCGGATGATTTGGTATTATTAAGTGAGGACGCGGAAATTATAAAGCTAAAGACAACAACGTTGATGAAAGCTGGTAAAGAGGTTGGCCTCAAAATAAATACGGATATGACAAAATAAATGGTTAGCAACAGAAACAGCGGCGATTTTGATGATATAGATATAGGAGGGAGTAGGTTTGAACACGTTGAGAAATATAAGTATTTGGGGTCTATGATTACTAGAAAAAAATAAATTCAAGAGGAAATAAAGGCGCGGTTAAAGGCGGGATATGCTTTTATTTTTCGGTATCAACGTTACTTAGATCGCGTATTTCGTCCAGAAACGTAAAAGTGAGAATATATAAAACTATTATCTTGCCTCCAGTTCTGTGCGAATGTAAAACGTGGCTGCTAATCTTGGAGGACTATCAACGTCTTAAGGTCTTCGAGAATAAGGTATTGCGTAAAATATTTGGTCCGAAAAAGGACGAGTCAACTGGAGAATTTAGGAGGTTACACAACGCGGAATTGCGGAGCATGCATCCTTTTAATATAATCGAAGTTATATCATCGCGACGGTTGAAATGGGCTTGTAAAGTTGTTGGGCTCAGTAACGAACGAATTCCTAAAAAGTTAATAAACGTTGAGCTGACTGGTAAACGTCCGAGGGGTAGACCGAAACGTAGGTGGGAGGATTGTGTTAAGGGTGATCTAATGGATTTGGGTTTAGACGCTAGTCGATGGACCGAGGTTTGTAGACAGCGATTGGTGGTATCGGCATCGAACCTTCGAGTTCGCTAAGCCTTTTATTATTATTATTATTATATCCTTAGGGTCCCGGCTTGAATAAATAATGCAGTATGGTATAACTGAGGCCGAACTATAATTGGTCAGTATTCTTTAGGCAGTCGATGTAATTTTTGGCGCTATCTTTGAACTAAATTGATGCTATGCTATGTTTTTCAGTCCTAGTGCCAAAACATAGACTGCCTAGCAATTTTCTGCTATTTGAGATACTAAAAGCTATAAAATTTTAGAATCTTCTAATAACTGTCACTTCCGTCACCTACAGTAATCCGACGCACTGCACAGTGTGCCGTCCATCGCAATCTAACGGGTCACAAGTCGAAAAATTGATGAAATATATTTGATATAAAATTTATATCTAAAGGGAGACTACGGTTGAGGGATATTAGAAATAATTCTATTAACTGAGTTCAAAGCAAACAAAGCATCTATGCCAAATTCCTGTAGGCCGTCTTAACTGGTAGTATATCTGTTTGACAGCCAGAGTAAACAGCTATTAAATTTCACACCGTTTAGATTTTTCAAAAATATGGATTCATACCCTAGAGGTAAGCGCTTTCAAAATGTTTCAACTGAATTCATAAAAAGTTACCGAAGATTTGTAATTTTTTTTTTTTTTTGCTATTCAGTAACGGCCCCAAATCAAATAGAAGAAAAGTCGAGCATTCACTGAGACAGTGGTCAGCAAGAAAACTCTGTTATGCAGCTGAATAAAAATTAAAGCAGTCAGGGAAGAGGGATGCTGTATTGATGATGAAGAGTTTGATGTCACCAAAGGAGACTGCAGGAATTTTCTAGAAAAATATCTAGGGCACATACAAAAGAAGATATTTTTCACAATTTATTAATAAACTCTGAGCCAGTGATCTCATAAGCCAGGCCATTACCTCTAAAAAAATACGTAGCTGTCCTAAAGAAGCATTGGAACTTATTCAAATATCGGAAATGCAAGATAATAACATCATTGTAAGTAACAGTAGTGATAAAGAAAGCCACTTGGACATAATAAATGATATGCCTCAATAATTTTAGTTTACATGCTTAGTTCTAGTAAGTTAATTTATTAATTAATTACTTAGGTTAATTGTATACATTCAAATAACGATTTTTTATGGCAAAATTAATTTATTTTTTCATTTTCCTGAATCTTTCCAGTTTCCGGGGTAATATATCTTCTGAAATTGATGTTTCAATTGCGCACAAAAACAATTCTGAATCAAAATGACCTTTTTCCAATTATGTAAAAGTAATTATATCCTAAAAAACACGATTATTTCATTTATATTCACTTTTGCCCCGCTAAATTGCTAAGACTGCCCACTGTCCACCGGCTGGAATATTTCACGACTTAAAAAGAAGCCAGAGCTGTAGCGTGCCGGCGCACAGTGGGACGGAAACGCAAACAGCGGCCAAAACCCCTTTTTTATACTTTTTTTTATAATTTTTTAAATGAAAATTTAAAGTAAATTGTCCCAAATTTTGAAAACAATATGCCCAACACCAATGCCGGTATTCCTAATATAAGCTTAGCAAATTGTTGAAATTTATGAGAAATTGCACTAAAACAATTTTTTGTTTTGTTTTCATTCTAAAATCCTTATCATTGATCTATATGCATTCATACTTACGGCTTGTTTTCAGCATTATCAAATGAGTAGAAATTATCCTTCTCACATGCTTTATTGCCACTTAAGTGCCAGATCTAAATCAGAAAAGTTAAAAATCATTTAAATTACGACTTTGTGTATCGATACAATATAGTAGTAATGTAGATCGCTACAGTCTGTTAGCCTCTCATGCCCCTTTTAAATGAAAAATAATAGGTCAGCAAGGTTTGGCTGTCTGAAACAGCGAGCTTTGGAACAAGCTAAATATAATACTATAAAACAAGTTTGCAGATATTTCCCCGTTTAGCCCAGTGGAGAAATCATTTTGGATTGCAAAAGGTGGAGTAATTTTGATTTTTGATCATATTGTATGTATTGCTCCTCTCATAAAAAAATCCGTGTTTACAACCTCCCACACCTTGTGCGTTTTCCGCCATCTTGAAAAAAAAAAAAAAAAATTTTTTCAACTCTTCCTCAGTAACTGGTATCCTAGTCGTTTTAGGCAAAACAGTTGTAATTACCAATTTTAAAGACCATTACACTTCTTGGAATTTTTATATGAAACATGTTGAAATATTTGGAAGAGTAATTGATGTACGGGATCGTGATTATCTGACAAAAACATCCAGCATTCAATTCCCTGAAAGATTCGTACAAAATATTTGTAGATACTCTAAGCAGACGCTAAGAAATATCGAGATGACGATATTAGAAAAAATGGACTGGGAACTAAAAATATCGCCAAGTTTTCAAATTAGTATTTCTGAATGTAATATCATCTGAAATCCATTATCTATGTAATATGTATATGAATTCTTGGGATTTTTTTTAAAATTATGCTAATAAGTTCTATTTTTTTTTTTTTTTTGGACACAAAAATCACCAATTATTACTATTTTTTTTTTGTTGCTTTGGTTGTGATACATTCTATAATTTATATATATTTTTTTAATTATTAGTATATATTTAAATGTTTGTACCGGAAGATCGTGTTTTTACATATATTGAAAACAGAAATTGAGCAGAATAGTGTCTCACAGGAAATATATTTGCTTATCCTCACAAAATTTGTTTTCTGCAAGTTCTTGCATGTTATAATTAAGAAAAAAATAAGATCTTGGGTTCATGAATTGAACAAAAAAGAGGGGGAGGAATTGGATGAATAGATTAGGCAGAGAATTGAACCATAACAAGATAGTTTTTATTTCACTTTCGAATGTCACAAGAAGATTTCGAAATACTCCATACCATGCTGACCCCAATTATACAGAAAATAGCCACATACTGGAGTAGTCCTATTTCTTTGAGAGAGAGGCTTGCGATCTCCGTAAGGCATGTATATAAAAAAAATATTTATATAAAAATAAGTAAATAATAATTAAGAAAATTAGAAAAAATTTCTTTTTACACAACTGCACCACTGCCAAATCTGTAATCTGAAACAGAACAAATAGTTCCGGAGCAGTACATCAGATACTGGTGCGATATAATGCCTTCTGTCTTAACAGAAAGATTCTACAGTTGGGATATCGAATGTAAAATATCGATATTGGATATTTTTCAATATCGCGAAACCTTGCATCGATATTCACCGATATGTCGGCGTTAAGTAAAGGGGTGAAAAAGAAAATAAACAATGCATTTTAGGTAATTTTCGTAGAGAAATGTGCATTGTGACAATGAAAATAATGTAGGAATGTTACTCTCTTCTTATAAGTTATAATGAAAGAAAAAGGGACGGTTAAAATTAAGACGAAATAATAGTAATTATGGATTGGATTATGACAAGATGAGTGTATAATGAATGATATTGAAAATAGTGCCATATTATACGTTGGAAATATTAAGGTAAAGAAAATTCTAATAAAAGAATAAAGGTACTGGAAGAAATTATTTCACAAAAATTATCGAAAATAAAAGTAATATAATCCTTTCATAAAAAATAATATTTAAATTAAAATAATTAAACTTGTGCTGAACCCCTGATGTAAATTTGGTACAAACCTATCAGTAGCGGATCTAGTCCTGGTGGGGCTCTGGGCGTACGATTTTGCGAGCCTCCCTTGGTTTGGGGGGAGGGGTACCGGGAGGTTTGGAAAGTATGGGAAACCCCCAAGAGGAAGAAAGAGTCCAGGGACCCCCTAAAACAATAAAATTTTCTGTAATTTATAAGTCATTTATTTAATTTTTGGATCCGCCACTGAAGCCTATAGTTTGTACGCATTGCTTATCTGCTAAAAGAATTTTGTTGTAAAATATCGTTATCATCGATAAACCGTTGTACCATATCGATACCATCGATATTTCGGATGTTGAGATATCGATAAAAAATATCTGTTTTTTGAATCCGATATTTCGAAACATCGCGTTTCGATGTCTCAACCCTAGATGATTCAATACAATGCAACCAGATTTTCGACGGTACGCTACAGCATTCCGGCTTCTGTGTAAGGCAGTCTATAGTGATGAGCCAGCCATTCCCGTCATAGTCTGAAACCTTCCCCCATTCAGTACGTGCTTTGTCTGTTTAACGTGTTCCTACTCAAAACCTTAACAGGTTTGATTTTGACAAAACATTTGAAACAACATTTGTTCAAAACATTTGAACAAACGTATTGATTGTAATATGAGTTAGTTGATAGTCAACTATGAGTTGTGCACGTTACCTTCGTTCAGCAAAATCATTACGTCAGATTGAAAAAAAATAAAATAAACATACAACTTAATATTTATTTGGCAAAGGAGATAGGCATTATAAAAAGATCTGATAATGGAGAAACTAAAACTGCCGTATCTGAAACGTTTCAGATTTATAGATCAACGATCCATTATGTTTTGAGTAACCGTTAAAAAATTGAGCATTTCAGCTAGTATCCCTACTGGCCATAAACCTTTGAGGAATGCTTAATTTCCTGAAGTTGAAGAAGCCCGTATGTTCTTGGTTTAAGCAACAGGGATCAAGACATGTACCAATTTCCGGTGATATTGAAAAGGAAAATGAAAAATATGTTTACAAAGAGATTATCAACAAAGACTTAGAGTCTGTGAAAGTGGGTTGCATAAATTCAAAAAGTGCTATGGCATTAGTTTCCTGCAAATGAGCGGATTATCTAATTTTAAAACTAAATTAGTCTAAAAAATAGTTGATTTAGGTCTTTAATTTGAATGCCATTAAGTGTCAATTTATTTATATTACGCATATTATGTTATGAATGTGCGTATAGATGTATAAATATTTTTTATTTTTGCCTCAGTTTTAATTAAAACTCTCATGCAGTAAAATGCAGTTTATATTTTTCTATTGTCCCTCTATGGTTCGGGCAATCTCTAAAATCCAACAATTGTCTGGTCCCAAAGCTTAATTAATATATTAATTATTAATTATTATATTAATTAACTAATACATATTTGTAATGGTCTTAACTGCTAACAAGAATACAGGTTTTATGAGCATGCTGATACAGAATAACAAACATATCATCGTTATGAGAAAATATCCCATGTGCTATAAACCTACATTTTCAGTAGACTCAAAAACCAGTTTAACCTATTGATAATTTTCAAGTTCTACAAAAATTATGTCAATATTTTAGTTTTCTGAACAGTAATTATGTTTTATTTCATTCTCAACGAGTCTTATTCCAAATGCATTTAATTACTGAAAAATAAAATTAGGGTAATGTAGGGCCAGTTGACCTTTTTCTTCTTTTTTTTTTTTTACCGTAAGCGGAACCTACAGAAGCTTCGAAATACTTAGTGATTTGCATTTCTCTTGGACAGTTTTTTATTTTTTAAGCGCTTCTCCGCAGTCACCCAGCTAAACATGAGGTAGGGGCAAATGTAGATCTCTGTTGTGTGAAAAGTGAGCGTGGTGTACACTTACCCTTATTTTCATGTTTTGTTGAGGAAGGTCTTCGAAGGTCGAGGCGATCTCACGTGTCCCATCTTTATGGTGAATCAAATTTCTTCCCCTCCATCCTGCGGCAATATTTTCTCGGATCTTTCCTATGCCAAACCATCAACAAAACATCCTTCCAACATCTACGGACTCCTACAGTCCACTCATAGGCAACAAGATCGCTCCTTTCTGATCTCTATATCCCCTACCACAGAACCAAAACATTCGAACGTTCCTTTCTTGTCCGCTCCAGTATCCTATGTAATTCCCTCCCTTCCGATATCCGTCATGCTTCTTCTCTATCCTTATTCAAATTCCACCTTTTCCAACATCTCCTCACTCCCCAAAAAGTCGGTGTCTGTATAAGCAAGACATTTTAATTTGAGGTTAACAATTTGATCAGAAGTTTATGGTTGTTTTCATTTTATTTTATCTCCTTTTTACTTTTCTTTTTCAATACATGCATGTTAATGTTAAGATACGGATACATTTTTGTTTATTAATTTTTATCGTAGTTAGTGCAAAAACTTATTTACTTTTACTATTGTAGTTTTTTTAGTCAGATATTGTTTTAATTAGGGATTGATAAATTATTTGCCACTTCTGTAATTTTGTTTTTATTGAAAACTAGCTTTGAATGTTATAAATTCCTCTTCAGTTCTAAAAACACACAAAAATTCAAAAATGAGCAATTCAAAATACAGTTTGGTATTACTATATACATATCAAATTACATGCAATATAAATATAATAATACCAAACTGTATTTTGAATTGCTTATTTTTGAATTTTTGTGTGTTTTTAGAACTGAAGATGAATGTATAACACTCGAAACTAGTTTTCAATAAAAACAAAGTTATAGAAGTGGCAAATAATTTATCAAGTCCTAATTAGATTGATCATTCTATACCATCATGCAGATGTCAACTGAAAATGTTGTTTTCTTCTTATTTGTTCATTTTTTTTTTTTTATTCTGAAGGGACCTAGTCTCATAATTAAACATACTTTCTATTTTATATCAAATTCTGCACTCAATTTATTTTAGACAATATTTCCGAAATCTGGAACACACTCACCGACTATATCGGAGGAAGTGCGTACCAGCAGTATGAATACCTCAACAATATGACGTTAGGGCGCTGAAGGGGTTGTCGCTCATAACAGGGTTTAAAATTGTCGCTTCCCTCATGTGGGCTAGGAGCAATTTTAATTTTAAATTAGAACTGCCAGGAAGAATGGTTTAAAATCTCACCGTGCGTCTTTTTTTTTTTTTTCTTCTTTTTTTTAAACCTAATTCTAATAGAGAGACAATTATTTAAGCTAGGCTTCCCCATGTTAGGCACGATCCCTCGCCCGGACCAAAAAGGGACAGCTGCATCACGTAGAATTTTAAAAATAATCTGAATAAACATTAAAGGGAAGCTTATAATGAATGGAGAAAGATGTTTCAAGAAAAAAAAAGATTTTTATGAGTTATACAATAATAATTTTTGCTGGTTGAATAATAATTTAAAAAAAATAATAAAAATATAGGATACAAGTATCAGTCGTCTATAGTTTGAGAATGATTTAAAAAATTACACCATTATAAACATAAAAAAATATTTTTTTTTTAAATTCAAAATTAGTGCATATCATAAAAAAATAAAAAAAAAAAAAAAAATACGATTTTATATAATATTCATATAGAAATGAAGAGGAAAGTAATTAGATAACGACAGAAATGCTTGGCGATTGATTGGAGGAAGCCAGCAACTGTAATTGTGCTGTTTGACTTATTGCGGAATATAATTATATAATATGAGTAGTTTCTCACGCATTGTACATTGGGAAAAACAACTCATTGGTAGCACTTTAATGGCAGATTTATACCAAATGATCCCTAGCCCATCATGTTTTCAGAAGTCTAGGAGGTCAATCATATTCAATTGAGAATCAATGTGAGACTTGTCAGTTAGTGTACCTATGGAATTTATACAAAAAGGACGGATACCTATGTTTGACCAAATATGGCATAGTGGATAATTTTATATGTGACAAATTAAGGAGCGGGGAGGATATTAAGAAAGATTTTGAATTGTATGGATTAGATAAAGGGTCTAGGTTTTTTTGGCGCCCTACGCCAAAAAAATTTCTGCTGCCCATAATCTCCCTCCATCCCTCCTCCAACACTATACCAATCTAAGGTCATCCCTGCCATTGCCACCACATCATCCAATCGTTAGCATTTGTTTAAGCGTTAAATAAAATAAAACTTACCTGGTTAGTGACGGCTATTTAAAAAGAAAAAAAAATGTGCCTGTATAGAAAAAGCAAAACTAGGAGCCTTGCTAATCACAGCCTCGTTCATACGATGTGGTTTCGGTTTACAGTTTCATTTTCTACCGAACGCAAGTGATTCGCTTTTTTCCCATATATAGGATTCAACCGAAACATGTGAACTTACAACATAATATATACAGTTTAGTGCTGTAAAGGGTGTCGAAGTCTAACAAATCACAAAATAGCAATTTATAATAATAATAATATTGATAATAAACATGTATGAAACTCTAGCTACAACCAAACGTCTACCGTTCAAAGACTCACTTCTCACTATGCAAACGTTTGTTGATATCACGTCAGTCGGAGTCGGTGGAACGGCGGGAAGCAAGCTTGCAACTTGAAATTATTTTGACTCCCATTTTACTCAATCAAAAATACTCTTCAGTAGCTCCGACGTTAGTTTTGGATAATGTTTATAAACCGTACGTAAGCCCATCATTCCTTCTTGGTTTTTCCACCCCTGAACTTTTCCGACCTAGGCAGCCGCCCCTTATTACATATGAGAGAAATTTAATTGTCGAGAGTACCCTAAAAGTTCAACTCGATACGTCCGAAAAGAACTGTTTACAATCATGCGGATGAGATATTTTTCGTAATAAACTGGGACTCCGGAGTGTTCATTTATAAAATGTAACATTTGTCTGAAACGTCGATCAGTTTCTTGTCAATAGTATTGTATAAACATTCAACGAAGTATTCTTATGATTCAGTCCTTAGTAGTAGGTAAATTGACATGTATAAGCTGAAAATTAATAACGGAAGCAGTAGCTAATGGTGCTAGTTCACGAGAGAAAATAAAAAGTAAAGAACGCTTACGTAGCTGAGGCAAATGCCAGAACAAAATAACTATTTAGCGTTCATACGACATATTTTTCAAGGATTAAAAAAATGAAACCATATGCAGTAAACAAATATAAGCAGTCTCTGAGAAGAGTGGAGTCAAAAAGTTCCTTTTCTACTTAAAAGAAACTGCTTGTGCAAATAGAAATTTACAATATTTTGCACCGTTATACTTCATCATCAGGCACCAGGCGCTAGGAAACTGACAAAGGAAATTTGTAGGGAGGGATTGAAAACACGTTTTGTATATGGCAGCCCCTCACACTACTCAGCTTTGTTTTCCAAGATCAAAGGTCTCACAAAACGTCGGCATTCGTCTTCCTCGCACAAGACCTGCAAGAGCACCCTCATTGGCCAAGCAGAAATAGAAAGAGATTTTTGATCATTTCCCGCTTTAGGAAATTCCTACTCCAATATTTTGCAATATGACTTTCAATAATATGTTTGTTTATTTCAATTACTTCAACGATGACGCTTTAGAAGAAAAAAGTTTGTTTTACGAAGGAATTTTCATACATAATTTTATCGATCGAGCAAAGATGGCAAAGATGGAGTTAGAATATCATGACCTTCAGCAGTCATTAATCCGATTTATCTGGTCGTATAAAATATTAAAGAATTTCGAAGTATCGACATCATCTTAAGAAAGTCCATTTCCCATCGCACCATTCAGTGACTGATTACATCGGTTCAAGACCTTCGACAGTTTTATAAAAATAGTTCTTAACACTGAATTAACAATAAACAAGGATTAAGGAAGCAAATCATTTAATAACGGGATCATTTATATCTCCGGTCTAATAGCAATGGTGATCAAATTCATCATGGAAAACGTGACAGGCATAGACCAGTGGTTTCCAGACTATATGTCACTGCCTATTACTTTAACTTCTCAAAGAACTTCTTATTAGTAGGGAGGTCTTATAATATAAGTATTAAAGATTCGTCTTAAAAAAAAAAAAAAAAATACAAACTGATTTACAAAAGTTTATTTAACAAAAAACAAACAAATATTACAGTTAATTTGCTTAAGAAAATACTTAATTGAATATAAAGTTCAAAAGTCCCAAATCAAATGATTATCAATTTCACATAGAACCAAAAATTCTGCCAATAAAAGTGTATCCATCAACAGTAAGAAATTGTGAAGAAAAGCATCAATATATCAACACCATAAAGCTCAACTTGATTGTAATGTCCGCTGAGTACTTCCGTCTTTACTACGGTAACCATCCCGAATTATTTTTATGAATTGTAGATTTGTGCGTTTATTCACCTTATAATTGATACATTCAATAATAATTTAAAGAAAAAATGTCATCTCTCTTTGCACGTGTTCAAAATTATGTCATCTATAACTTTTGTCGGCGTACCACGGTCTGGGAACTGGGAAGTTCGAATAATAGGGGTAGAAAGGGAAAAAAAAACTGCCATTTACATGGCAGAACAGTTGTATATATCTGATTGAGAAAACGTCCATTCAAACAGTAAATTGTCCAAAAAATAAATTATCAATATTAAGAAATTAATCCATTATTAATCTTAATATAATTTAGATAAACATATTAATACAAAAGTGACGATTCAGTATCACACAAGGCTCAAGACATTTTCTTCATTATTTGATAGATACAATAAAATGCAACAGATTTTGGAATAAATTAAAATGATTAATTCAGGTGCATAAATAATTGTAAATATATATTATTGTACGTAACGAAAATAAAATATTAACAATATGTGAGAATGACGAAACTTTACGTCTTACAATAGTAAAATAACAAAAGTGTTAACAGTCCTAAAAGTTCTTGCAAAAATAATCTCAGCAGATTACAGTTAATTTTCAACCAAAATAAATCAACTATTTATATTTAATTTATTAATCCTAATAAATTATTTCACAAAGAACCAGTTACCCTAAACAATTTTTAAATAAATATTTTTATCATTCCATTTTACCAAAATGTAACGTTTACTTCATATTACTCAATTGATACAATTTAATTTTCATTGTATGTAATAGTTCGGGCAAATGATAGAAAAACAATTTCAGTTGCTTAGACCACAATAAAATTTTATTATTTATGTTGTATTGAACATTTTTATATAGTCTACTATTTATTGTTTTTTTAATTATGAGTATTAAATTTTAGGTGAAAAGGGATTAACTAAAATAAATAAGCCTGACAATGGCTTTACAATATGATTATTTATCATTTACGGCTTTTAGGCCACAGTCGTTATCACGCATTTCTGAAAAGGGACCATTAATTTAGTATTAAAAGGATATACGAGCAGTACAAGAATACAATACACGATGATACCATTTACCTGCTTTCAAATTTGTATACTGGGATATAATAAAAATATATCATATAATAGAATAATGTTTTATTTATAATATATATAACACGAGTATGTAATGAAAACATTATTAGGGCTTTGTCTGTTGACCGTTCGCCCGGTGTTGTGTATATTATTGTATATATTTTTCTACATAGAATTAAAAGAAATAAAATAAAAACAAGAATTTTACACAAAAAAATAAACAAATCAGTTTCTCCTCGTCTATAACACTAAATTTTCACATTAAATGATTATAATTTTAAATACATATTATCATAAAGTTTAACAAACACCAATCATAGTTAAATTCCTTTATCAGCTCTTGCTCTGCCTAAGCTATTCTAAAATATTTTATTATATTGTCCCAATTTTTAATATTTAAATAATCTATAATTTCGTTATTGTTTAGTTGATTTGTACTAAAGTATTCCCATCGAATCTCCGATAAGATTGGACATACGGCTAGAAAATGTGTATTTTCGATTTCTCTGGTTTGGACATATCTGAGCTTCTTCCTAATTATATATTTTATAATTTAAATTCAATAGTTCACCTCTTGCCTTAAATATCCAGTTGGTATCACTTATTTTTCTGTTGCTGCATAAATAATTATTTTTCTCTAAGTTGTGTGAGATAGCTGTTTATATAAATTAAATTTAATAGACCTGTTTTTCTTTCCTACGGTATTTATATCGTGGCTTTGTTGCACTTTATCTCTAAGTTTCTGCAAGACATTTTTCATATCTCCAATATTCTCAAGGTTAACCTCATGATCCATATTATAGCTTTTTGCGAGTTGAATTAAATCCTTAAACCAAAACACTTTATTTTGAACAATCCCATTTGCTAAATATTTTGGTAATCTATCTTCTTTCATACTTAATACCTTTAATATATAATCATGATGGATCTTTAATGTGTAGAAAAAAAGAGGCTCTAAGCCGGTTTCCAAGTGAATTACGAATCTTGGTGTATATCGCGGTGGGCTAAATAATTTTCCAATAAAAAATATAATTTTTTTTCTATTTCTTAATAATCTTTATTCTCCCATATTTGTGCTCCATACACCATAATAGATTTAAATGCTGAGTTGAACACTTGTACTTTCGAATAATAGGGTATAAGATTATTTGACATAAAAAATTTCAATGCTACATTTATTCCTGTATTTGCTATTTCCAATTTATTTTTGAAATGCCTACTTAGCGAGAGAGTGCTGCTCAAGGTAATTTCTAAATATTTATAATTATTGACAACTTCTATCACATTTTCGTTTAGAAACTACCTTTCCTTTTTTCCGACCTTACCACCATTACGAAAAACCATCTCGTATTCTTCGAAAAACTTGGATTTATCCAAGTTAATTTTTAACACCCATTTTTCACAGTATAATTCAATATCATTTATCATTAACTAATTAGGTCTGACGCCAGCGCAACAAGATCATCCGCATATGCTAAAATTTTAATTTTTTTTTTTATTCTTAATCATAAAAATATACCATTGTCCAACATGAACCAAGTCAATTACATATTCATCAAGCATTTGAATATTATTTTCTTAGTTTGATTTGAATTGTGGTGAATATCGATCGGGTAACTATGGATTATGTTGATAATTGGCATTCAACTATGTGATATGGCACACGTGCAAGCGATGTTAATAAGAAAATAAATAATGAAATGGTAGATGAATACGTAATTGACTTGATCCAGATTGGACAATGATATATTTTTATTTTATTTCAGCATATAAATTTGAAAACAGGCAAATGATATCATCACGTCTTGTATTCTTGTACTACGTCCTTGTAAAAGTAAAGCAATGGTCACTTTTCAGAAATGCCTGGTGAAGGCTTTTTGGCCGAAACTCCGTAAATGATAAATAAACATTCGATCAATGTAGGCAACCGTCCATATGGGCGGAAAAATCTTAAATCATATATTTTTTTTACAAACTGCTTAGTGTTTTATTTTATTTAATGATTTAGCACCAGAAATCCTAGGGCCTCTCTTCCCCCTCTCCCCACACTGTGTAGGGTGAAGCATTGTCAGGCTGGTTTATATTATTGTTTTTTATTTAATTAGTAAAAAAAAAAGTAGAGAAAAAGGTCTCAGTGTGATTGCTAAAACACCACATCTCAGTCAAATGAAATAATACAAGAAATTCGTCAAAAACCTTTCTTTTGTTTTATAATATTTCATTTTAGATAATGTTCGGGTCAATAAAAATACTGTAGCATGTAACAGTTTTTAAATACGGTTTTTCTCTGGATCGATGTTACTACTAAAATAAATCAAAAACAAATAACCCCGAGAGTGAGTGGGGGAAATTGCGGATATTGAACAATTTAGAAACGCTAGAATAAAGTTTTTAACCTCGCTGGGATATGGTTCAAACAATTTCTTATACGAAGCGGCCGAGCATTTTTCATGGAAAATGAATATTGATGTTTAATAAGTAAATAGAAGAGGGAAAATGTAACATGAGTGGCCATGGAAGTCAGGAGGAGTGACAAATGGGACAAGGCAATTTATATTCTGTGCGTTTCCATACAGAGCCCATGGAGCCGGTCATCCTTCACCTCCTGTCCCCTGCATCTCCAGGACTACTCCAAACCGATAATCTCCTTCCAATAAAGAACATCTTCCAAATAAGTACCCTGAATGTCCAAACCAAATATTAAAAAAAAAATAGAAAATCGTGGATTTGTTTAAGTAGCTAGGTTGAACGTTCAAATTAATCTAAAAACTTATAAACATTACAAAAACAAATCTGGTGCGGTGCGCACATTTCTTTCACTTACCGCCACATAACAATTATCCATTTTTAAAAATAATTTTAATGATTCGCATAAAAACTACTTGAAATATTTTAAGCAGCATGCACTTCTTCATGCCTTCTCACACAAAAGTACAATAAAATATCTTTTAAAACAGTACGAAAATTCTGTGCAACATATATTTAGGGTAGGTCGAGCTACAATGAATTTTAAAATTTTCCATGAAAACATTTAGTTTCCATTAAATAGAACTAGATATGGTAACTACAACAACCACTTAAATTAATGCATTTTTCATCACTCTGCACTACCTTCTACGACATTATATGTTAAATATTAATTTTTCTTAAATCTTAATCATTCTAACATTATATTACACGTCTATATTACTGCTCTCATTTCCGAAAACTTGTTTTCAACCTGGGAATATGTTATAATTTGGTATAGCATTTTATTGTTATAAAGTTTTTTTTTTCGAAATATTAAAATTGAACTCATTTGTATATTACAAAAAAATCTGTTTCAACCCCTGGATAACTGGATGAATTTTCGATATATTTAATTATTACAATTTTTATTTAAAAGAGTAAGAGTGGAAGTTTATAATATAAACAAGAAAGTGGGAACAAGCATTATGAAGCAAAAATAACATAACTTAATTAACGACCACAATTTTCCATGCACTGCTCAAGTAGGTTAGCAAAGTTTATGTGGGGGAATTTCGTCCATTAGCACCACCGTTAAGGTGGAAGTGAGCATCGTCCGAGGTCAATAAAATCCATCTAGTCATCATTGATCGTAAACTAGATCCCGGATTTCGTGCAGTAAAAAAACTGTAAAACGTGCAATAAATAAGCCAAAACGTGCAACGAAAAATAAAATTCTGCCATTTACGTCGTTTATGCTTAAAAAAATCTACATATTTTGTTTTCTTTCATAAATTAGTATTTTTTCTTAATAAATTAGGCAAGTTGTAGTATTTCAACGTAAAATGTGAAATGTGAAAACCTCACCTAATTTTTGCTACTTTTCGTACAGTTAACAAATGCCATTGACCCAGGAAGTATTTGTTATTAAATAAGGTTTACAACCCAGGAAGTTATTGTTGTCCTTCCTGGTTATCAGCATTAAAACAAGTTCTATTTCCTTAATCATCCCTTCTCCTATTGTATGTATAAAAGCCTATCTGAAAGGGACAGATCATGCAGTATCACAATGTAGTAACCAGTATCTAGAATGTACTATTAGAATAAGTATTAGAATGTAAGATAGAATGTAAGGTAGAATAAGGTTATGTGAGACACTCTCACTATGTTTAGAATTAAGTCAAGTTATAATATCTTTAGAGTCTATCTGTCACTCAGTAGCCTCATTATATATATATATATATCATGTAACTTGTACTCTACTTAATAATGCTATTTTTAAAGCTTACACTCATCGACTTTGTTAACTGTACGATCATACGTGATTCACGCACTATGGCAACGCATTTTCAGCCTAAGTGTTTTTTTATTGTCAACTGATACATTTTTTAACAGCGTATGGCATGGCCAATTGAGTCAATAAATTGTCTGCCGATATATCGATAACTCAATCCTTGTCGAAAAAGTTGAACCATTCATCTTCGCAGGTTGAACTTTTCCGGAAATCCATATTGGTGGATTGTCTTTTAATTCTTATCATTTTTCCCATTTTGGAATCATATTTGAATAAGATATAATATTTTGGATGAAAACCACGAGCAGATAACTAAACCAACTAGTTAATATCACAACTGATACAGCATGAATATTTTTTTTTTCTCGACAAATTTCCCATATTTGTTTTAATTAGGTTGTAAGGATTTTTAATTCCTTTCACTCGTAAAAATTTATGGGGGATATTGTTTGTTATCATATCGGCTAATTACTTTATTTTCAATAAATCATTGAACATTTTTTTGTCCGAAAAAAATGTGTGATTCAATAATTATTTTGCCAACTATAGACTGAGTGTAGCACTGTAGAACATAAAAGGAAGTGAATAGATTGGTAAGGTAACTGGCTTTTCACAAATCTAAAAAGAGCAAAACAAACTTTAATTTTGTTAACAGAAAACTGAATTATATTTAGTCTGTTATAAAGAGTAACACAATATTTCGTGAATATGTCCTATGTAATTTTGGTTCAATGTTAATATTTTCAAGCAATTTGCAAATTTTTTTTTTTTAATTACGCCTAAATGTGCAATTTAATGCAGTAAAAACATAAAACGTGCAATTTAACCAACATTTTTTAAAATGTGCAATTTCGTGCAAAATAAAACTTACACATGATGCCTTAATTCGTGTAAATAACTTGTCCCCGATCTATTTCAAGCAACCGAAAAAAAAAAGAAGGTGAAATTGCACGAGAATCCGGGCTCTAATCATAACTAACACGGTTTCAGTAAAAGCTAACCTTCATGCGAAATCTTTGTGCAGGAATTCTAAAACTAGCGAGAACTACCATGTTTCGAGATGGTATTGGACCACGAGGAGGAACATTAATTTGTGAACGAAATTGCCGCTGTGCTAAGGTCTCAGAATCGAAAAAGAAAAGAAAAAAAAATGACAACGAAGGTTTTTAATAAGCCGCAAACGAGGAATTTTTGGTTTATAACATTAATGTTCTTAAAAATCGAATTAAAAGCGGAATTTCGAATTTTTAGCTGGGGCTTCAGTCATTACTGAATGTATACCGCCGACACAATTAATTTAAAAAAATAATTGGGCAACGTTGACAGGAAATTTCAGACGCGCTATCCAAGCGAAAATTTCTAACTCTGTTTTGAAAGTTTGCACAGAATCACTAGTCAAATTTTGGACTATCTACACAAATACCTCAAACTTCATGCACCAGTGCATACATATACATACATCATGTACCTTCCTACTTAAGGCATCGACTGGAATGAAGATTTGTAAATTTCAAGTTACAATTTAAATTTAATTCAACCCTGAAACCTGAAATCATCCTAATTTTCAGCACAATGAAATTTTCCACACCATATTTTGGAGGATAGGTATAAACCTAGACCTTTGAAATCTCCATTAGTTATTCTAAAATGATTGAGTAAACAGCTCCTACCATATTTTTCCATTTTGATCGTTGTATTTTTTTAAATTAATTTCAGTGCAATTTAAACCACAAGTAACGTGGTTTAAAGTGTAATTGTAACGGATCGTCGCGGTTAATGAAATTATTTTTTTAACATCTTTAAAACTCACTTAATTTTAACAAGTGATTGTTTATTTTTATTTTTATATAAATGTGCAGGATCGATTTTAATAGTTTATATTTACTTTGTCTTAGATGGATAATAAACCGCCTCGATAAAAAGACGTAGTATCATTCCACCTGGACATACTACGTAAAACCTATCATGAAAAATTAATATATATATTGTATTTTTTTTTATTTATATCTATAACGCGAAATTGTGGTAAAGTAAATAAAAATAAAATGCTACGTTAAATATTATAACAGCTTAAAATTATAGGAATAAACAAAAATTTATTTTAGTTTTTTACCTAGATCTCAAAAATATGGTAAAGTAAGAAGAAAAAAAAAAAGCTAAAATATAAATATTATTAACTCATAAATTAAGGGAAAATTAATTTTATGGGTGTTCAGAATTAACGTAGGAAGGTTAACATCTCAGGAAGAGGGTTAATTACGCTTTTTACTGCGAGTTTTTCAATTGTACACTTTCTTTTTTTTAATACATTCAAATAACTCAAAATTAAGAGTATGATTAATATTAATGTTATATCTATCGTTTTAGATTATCTAAAACTTGAGGTGAACCTTACTTTACTGGGAAAAACACCACCTAATTATTTTAGTTATTCGCGTTTCACTCCCTCGAACGAATGTTGGGAAGAAAATTAATTCAGTTAATTTTACCAAAGGCATTCTTCGTTAGGAACAGGTAGCTTTAATAGAAAAACACTTCGTTTCCCAGTTTAACGCAGTAGTGAAGTTTCACTATGGTGAAGTGGCAAAATAAGCTTAACTAAATATAATAAAACTCATACATACAACATACTCATAAATATGAACTAACGTTTATGTATGAAAACTAAAATTTAAATCATTGCAACATTATTCATAAGTACTTTCTTCTGCTGCAGTTTGACTTATATTGATAAACTTATTTTTGACGAGAAAGTACTAAATAAGTGCTTTCCTGCCCTTAAAAATACATTAATTAAATATTCTTAGATATAAATGTGAAGTAAATTTATATTTCTATCTAATATTAATAAATATTACATAAGAATTTTCGACGTTTCGGGGTATTCCCACAACTTCAGAATAATTATCTGAACTATAGAATACCAATATTAATACTCGCTAAAACTTGTTTAACTATGATAAAATAATATCTTATGTATTAATTTGTCATATATATATATATATATATATATATCCCACATCTGATACTCAAATATAAAAATAGATTCTAATCCTTCCATATATAACTCGTCCCACACTTTGGACTCCTCTTATTTCAATCAATGAACGACTTTCGCAATACCCTCCTCCGTTCTTCCAAGCTATACATCTCTTCACATGAATCTAATTCATTCGTCGGAACCTACGTTATCCAACCTGACTTAAAGAATTCTCTTCCCTCGTATATCCATCACGTCCCCTACCCAACTACCTAAGCATTCCCCATGTTCACACGCTTTCACTCTTACTCCACTTAGCTTTCTTCTATTCTTCTATTCACGTTTATTTAATGTACAATGCGATCAATTTAAAAAAAAAAAAAATTTTTTTAGCGTTTATAAATCCCAGCTTGAACTGAAGAGGTCAACTATTTCATTCTCAGGATTATTTTAAAAATACGTCAGACCCAGAATAAAAAAGATTTTTCTTCTTTGAAAATAATCCTTTAATAGTAATGACCTTCATCGTTAAATAATCGCCTCTAAGTTTTAAATCCTTATTCGCAAGGATTAAAATTAAATAAGACGACATAAACAGCACTAACTTCTAAGAAGCAGAGAATAAGTTGTGACTAAACCCCGAGAGAGCCGAGACCATCCTCCATTGAGGATAAAACGCTAACATAAAGCCCTACTCTATTATCCATTACTTTACTGCAATAACCTTCCAATTCAGTCCCACAACTTTGTTAAAAGGCTCAGTCACCTTAGATCAATATCTATCTACCATCCGAAACTCCACCTCAATCCTTCAAGCAGATCCTAAGTTTCCGTCATTCGTTACCACAAAATACCCTTTAACATATTTTATTCTCCCCTATCATTCCCCACTTTGACGAAGGATGCTCAGCAAATGTGGGATTGTCTATTGTGCTCGAAAGGAAAAATTAATGAATTGCTTCCAAATAAATTGCTTTAACATCTCCTGTCGGCTTTCCGATTTCCGACGCCAATACCTTCCTGCAATCGTTCGATACCGAATCTTGAGAACCAAAAAACGCTTCTTGAAAATTCTGCGTTCCTTCATCTAATTCTTGAGTACGATTATTTAAACTTATTCGAAAAACTAAAACACTTATTTCTTAATAAAAAAAAATGAACTCAGATACTTAAAAGAAACTCATAATCAAAAACTTGATTTTGTAGCAAAACTGAAACGGTGACGTAAATGAGGGATTGTTGGTCTGATAGGATCCAAATCGAGACCAAAGTAAAGGCATAGAAGCAATTACTTTCTAAATTAACACCCAAGTTCAATAACAATTAAAACAATTCTGGTTGAACTTTTAGAATACACAAAAATACGGTAATTTCGCAATACAAGTTCGCATTTTAGATTCTCTCTCAAATCCATTGAATAATTTGGTACTCGCTTTATAGAGTGAGTGTACCACAGGATAATCCAGTCCTGTAGTCGATCCATGCCTAGTTACCAATTGAGCGATCCGACACCTATCTAATACAAAAATTAGTAATATTAACGAAAAATGCAAAAAAAAAATCAATTTAACGAAATGTTTTTACATTGTTTATGACACCTGTTACGGATTTTTAATACACGTTTTTCCAAATAATCCGAATTAACTCAGGCCTCATGAAATACTATTAATTTGTTTTGCAAAATAAAATATGAAATGATCGTTCTTTTATATCATTATACAAATGCCAAAGTTTTGTCCAATACCGGAGAAAAAATAAATCATAAGTCCTTGTAACCTTCATTGACAGTACGTCGTATGCTCATAGTTTACTTTACTCTATACCGCAAAATAAAGTTTTTAAATAAAGTGGCTATATTGCAATAAAAAAAAATCTGATGTGGATACCACATGACTTCCTTGAACGCCCATTAAAGGATAAATCGATGGCTAAAAACGTGACCTTGAATCGCTATTTGGTTTCGTAGATTCCGAAGATAGCAGTATCTCAAAACCGACACTCGGCATAGCGAAGTCGGCGTCCTTTGATACTGAGGATGCCCTGAGTCAGAATTCTGGATTTGTTACGACAGAATTTTATTTTCCAAAAAAAAACTTTTAATGCTTTTATTTCTGAAGTTGATTGAGAACTATTAAAAAAATATGTTATGAAAATTGAAAAAAAGTCAATTATGAACATCAAGTAAAGTACCTACCACTTCCGGTTATCCAATTTTAACAACAATATAGTATGTTATTTACATTAATATATAAGTCTTATAAGTTTTAATACAATTTTTGATGAAAATTCACTATGGCCTTGAAGGAAAGTATCACTTCCGGTTATCATGTAATGACCGCAAAGAGAGGTAATCAACTAGACATCACAAAAATCCCAAATACAAAATTTGAACTTTCTGCGGCTAACCGTTTTTGATTTTTGCTACGTATAGACGTCGCGACGAAACTAGCCAAATGGATTCCTTGATGGAAACTAGCCAAAATGGATATTTCCGTTGAAATCTAAAATCGAAATCTAAACCCTAAAACCGAAAATATTCGCGATTACTATACTTCCCTTACATAATACAAGGGAGTAAAAACAAACAATAATCTTTTCAGAGGTCAAGTTATTTATCAAAACTTATCGTAAAATAGATATCACTACACATATATATTTAGTAAAATATATTTATATCACAACTTTCATGTCGAATCAAGATTTTACTTCAATAGATGTTCCATGGGAATTCAATTTATTTTCTTACTTGCGGGCGTACATAGATAGAACCACAGTTAACCAGATTTTCGAAAACCACCATCAACAGAGACTCAATTCAATCTACAGGTTCACCAGAACAAAAAAAAATTACGATGAATTAATTTAATCAACCGTCAGAAAACGATGAAACAGCGTTTTTTCCTTCGCGTCTTTTTTGAGCAGACTAGAATTATGGCCTACGGTGACCCTTTACATACACTCCCCATTAGCAAAAATACAGTGATCTAGCCCCACGGTGGACGGAAGTAAAAGCTGTGTGCCAACTAGCCCCTTATGGCAAATAACCCCAGTCTCCCCTACTAATAATTTTTTTTTTCTTTTTAATTACTCTTTTTAGCTAGATATTCATTTTCAATTCAGTTCAACGAAAGGTCTGTAAGTGTTCAGTAAATTTTAAAAATGGTGGATTTGAATAGCGAAGTTAATATATATATATATATATATAAAATACACCACGATTCCGTGCTGGATATCACTGAAGGAGGGGGGGGGGGTAGGGGCGACTCGGTTTTTACACGGGCTCTACAGGCTTGGTTTAAAAAAATTAGAGAGGGTGATATCAGAGTAAGACATGTTTATAGAGCTCTCGACCAGCGAATCGCGGTTGGATATAAATCTGTTGTGCTCACTTCATTGAAAATCAATGATTTTATTATTGAGATTTAAGCTTAATAGGTAACTATATTATCGTATATAGTAAACGCACATAATTTGTTTTAGTGAATATATATCATACTATTATATCAAAGGAAGGCCCGTTTTTGTAAGATCTAACCGCGAACACTACTACACCAATCTTTACCAAATTTTAACTATATTATCTTCATGGCTCCTAGATGGTATCGCAATAATAAAATTTACCGGTATCGATATTGGGGCTGCCTAAAAGCCGAAAGAAAAACCACTTCTATATTTCATTTGCGCATAAATCGAAAAATAAACATTTTTATTCTGATTATGCCAACACTCATTTGAAAGAAAATTGGATTCCCTACAAAAATAAAATAAAAATCATTGAAATCGGACCATTAATAGCAAAGATTGTAGCCATGTTCTTAATTAAGGTAACGGAAATATTTTAATCGGGACAAATTTTCGATGAGCGGTTTTCAACAGTTCTTCGCTTTGGAGAGCACCTCTGAGTAAAAAGTTTTTTCGGCCATTGGTCGGCCTGTGTAACGATTATTTTTTGAACAGGTGAACTAAATCTATTTTGAACTTCAATTAATTTTTTTTTTAGTACCCACTACGTTCATTCATACAAATAATTTTTATCAAAGTTTCAATTGTCAATATATATGTGTGTGTACGCATAACATGCAATGCCTCGTATTGATTTATATGTCCTTGATTACTGATTGCAGGTCGGATCCCAAGTCTCTACTGCGACCCAAATTCTGAAACTTCGGAATCGGGTCAGGTGAGTGGTACATAGTTCAAAGTCAATTACTGCGGCAGCCATTTAAAGTCCAAAGCGGAGGCGTCAGTAGGTGGGAGCTTATATTACAAAATGTATCCTGCACTAAAACAAAACGGTATGTTTTTTTCTTCTTTATTTATGAAGTTTGAAAATATTATAAGTCATTAATGTTTTTATTAAGTTTCAGCGACGTTGTTGAGAGAGAAGCACTGGGATCTCTTCGAGTCCTGCTTTTCCCATCACAAGTGGGAGATAAGCTAGTTTCGGAATCCCCAACGATAAATTTGAATATTTATCATAGGTATACCACTGCTTAAGATGCTCATATTACTTTATTTAACATCCATTTAAATTTTCTTTATTTTTTTTTGTAAATACTATTCAGTGCCATGTGCGAATGGTTGTCACAAATAGCACTGATACCTATTGCCCTTTAAGTGTGGCAGATTGCATTATATTAGGTGGATATTTGGCTGGGATATTGGTACTTGTAGGCCGATTTGTTAGCGACAAAATCCCAGAATACGACCATCGATAACAACAATATAACAATTTATTACAAGAAGTATCGACTTCGGTCTTGTAACAATTTCTAAAAGCTGCTGTATCATATCGCGTATTTATAAATCCATTAGGAAGTAGTATACTTATTCAAATCACATCGGGGCCACCAAGATATGAAGTATCTCTTTCTTGACGGGTATGTGCTTTGGGTTACGTCATACATGAAAACAATTACGTGAATCACGTTTTACCACTATACTGAGCAGACGAAGGGTGTCGGTTTTTGTGAAAGAGAGAAAAAAAAAAGGTTATCGCTTATTGCGGTTATTTTACTTTCAATTTAACCGACGAATATAACCGGTTTTTGGAAAAATAACGAGAGAAAAAAAAAACACGGTTATTTTAAATGAAATAACTTTCCACCAAAACATTTTTTGATAAAGTCAGAAATAACAACTCCTGGAATTGTAATAAATGAATTGTCATTGACATGACAGTTAATTCAAGTAAATAACACATTGATCTTAGAGAAATAAACTAAAAAACTTTACGCAAAAGCAAACAAATAGCTAAAACCCTGGAAATAGCTGACTACAATACAATTTTCAATGCAGCCGCTTATCTGTAGCGGGCGCCGCTAACTAATTGCATTGTATTCAATTCTAAAATTCGTATTTATTGGAATTACTAAAATTATTACTGCTTTAATTATATACTATTTAAAATTATTAGTGCTGTCGAATTCCGGTGGTTTGGGTAAGGAAATTTTTTAATGGATGAAATTCGCGTCCTGTATTTATTTTTTCTTAGGCTATAGAGCTATAATAATTTTTAAATAATCAATGGTTGACCGTAGAAATTATGAAGGAATGAGATGGTCCTGGAGGCGATCAAAAATTGGAACACAAATAGTAAAATCTATTTATTAAGGATCCGACGTTTCGACCCACTTTGCAGGTCTTCTTCAGGGCTTGAAGCTATAAGAGAGAAAGCGCTAAGGGAGGAACGGAGCTTCCTCCCTTATAGCTTCAAGCCCCGAAGAAGAACTGCAAAGTGGGTAGAAACGTCGGAGCCTTAATAAATAGTTTTTACTATTTGTGTTCCAATTTTTGATCGCCTCCCGGACCATCTCATTCCTTTATAATAATTTTTAGCATTTTTTTTTATATTTCAAAGTAGAAATTAAGTTTCTTTTTTTCGAAATTTATTTTTAATCGCTTTTTTCTACAATTTTTTTTACCCGATTCTGGATTAAAAAACAAAACAAACGATTATAACTGATAGTGCAAAAAAAAACACACGATAAAAGTCGGTTATTCGATACCAAAAAAACGGTCATCGGTTATAACCGGCCGATTTTTGACATCCCTAGAACAGACTTATAGTCTCTATAAGATGTACTCTGATCAGTTAAACACATCAAATCACAATTTCGGCTATTTAAATCGCTTCACTACTTTTACACGCTGTAGTTACACACTTAGCAAAACAAGACTGACTGAGCCCTTTTATAGACCTTTGGCTGCATTAAAAAAATTCTCTAAATTTCCGGGAATCCAACCGTATAGGATCGATCCTTCATTTCATTAAAATTGTAATATAAGTTTGATATATTTTATACATTTACAATTTTTTATAAATAATTTGTTAATGATAATGAATGATGAAACATCACCAATTTGTTGAACCGGGAAACAGACTGTTGTATTTCAAAGCTGTCATTTCCGAGCGAGCAATGCCTTTGGTATAATTTGCAGCGGGATTCAGAATTAATTTCCTTATCAATTTTCGCTCGAGGGGTTAGGTCATTGATACCGAACCCTCCTTTGTTTTGGCTAAGAGTAAAGCAAAGAGTAAGGTGGTGTTTTTCACACAACAAGGTATGATTAAAACTTAATTTAAGGAAAAATCTACTGTAGCATATAAAAACCTTTGACTATAGCCTAGAATCGTTAATAATTGCTCTTGATATGTCCAGCCATTTTTAATTATCTTGGTCACCTCTTTCCCAAACCTTTGTAAACACGAAAAGGGGAGGTAGGGGAAAAACAAGATTAAAATAGGATTTTCCGCGGGGAAAATCTGAATTACATAAAATTAAAACTGTTTCTTGAAATCTATAATGCTCCGGTCCAGAAAGTGATTTGAGGTGGAAGGAAAAATCGTTATTTTACTTTAATTATTTGTAGATCCGTAGATTACTGTATACCTTGTATATACAGAACTTTAAAAAAAATATTTTAAATTAAAAAACTTATATTTTGTTCATTGATAGTTGACCGTATGGTATATATCAGGAAAAGGGTGGTGCGGTTGGCGGCCAAGAATAAAATAAATTAGTTAAATAAAGTAGGCATTAAATAAATAGTTAAAACTATAACCATATTCCCAAAAAACTTATATTTCATGAAGTTTCAATAAATACAAAGACTATAAAAAACGATAAACGGAACAGTTTTGTCTAAAAAATTTCACGTTACTATAAAAACTACCTTTTCGGAAATATTTTGTTTGAACTACTGATATTTATTGTATTTCCGTTAACTTGATGTGTAACTTTTCAAAAAACTCTTCCCACTCTTTTTTATACCCAGGATACGAAGTTTGTTGGAAAAAAGAAGTGTAAAATGATAAAACCCATGACGAAAATTGTAATTGTATAAAACGAAAACTGTTCCTAGAAACATGCAGTCCATTGCGTCGTGTCTCAGCTGAGAAAGAAAAATTGTAATTTTGCGATAGCCAGTAACACATACGATTGTTATAGATATTATTTATTGCAGTAGGCATGTGATGAAAATACTTTATAGAAGTACTTTATTTTAAAGTTCTTTTTATGAGCACTTTTTTTTTTCTCTGTTGACACTGGAGGCCGTGAAGATCTTTGGCCGTGCAACGTGGTCTATTGGAGAAGTTCTGAAAATTTGCTCATTTATGTTTATTAGGGTGCTGATTACGAATTTCAACTTTTCCAATTCAAATTTTTTCTGAAATTATCTAAAAAATGCATTTTTTTTTTTATTTGTCTCTTGGAAGTACTGCTAACCTCGAGGAGGTCACCAGAAACGTTGCTACGAACCACAGTTTCCATGGTGCAGCAGCAGGCTACCCATAACCGGTCACTTTGGGGCCAATTCGGCAGTGTCTTTCCCGTCAACTCACTCGGGTTCAAGGACAGTGACAATTCGGTCTAGATCCACGGATTATGGAGGTTAGGGGTCAGCAAAAGCACCCATATTTCTCTCTCCGAAGCATACCGTCCACGGGCCAAACCTCCGGGCGACTTTTTAACACCATGGAAGACCACAACGCGATTGGCGAAAAGGGTGTGCATGGTAGAGTCACCGCTCCGGATGGTGTGAGTTGCCTTCATTAGGATGGCATGTCTCACATACCCGAGGGAAGGGGATAATCGCATAGGGAATCTCGGGCCGAATGGCTTTTCCGGTTGGCGGTCACCCTGTTCAGGCTATCATCCATCCAAGTTCATACCACGCTCGATGTCGCTTAAATATGATTTCCAATTGCAAGCGCCTTAGCCCGTTCGGCCACCCCGATCCTATCATGATATAGTTATATTGCTAATATTCGAAGATAATTTATAAATCAAAATACTTATAAATGTAGCTGTTTTTCCTGAAGTAATGCTGGTTACGCTAAGAATGGCTTCTTCGGATTTTTTTTTTTAATTTTATCTGATCTTTTTGCTAATAAAAGCGTTCTAGCATTTGCTAAATAAGTAACATGAAAACTGCAGTTTGGCTAGGTTTCAAGATTACGGACATTTATTTGCGAAACTGGATATACAGCAATAAGAAATGTGTTGTATTTTTTTTTTTACAATTCATTTGTTTTTTAATTGCAATAAACCTAAAACAGCTGTTTCTCTTCCAACAACTAGAGTAGCGCAATATTTTTTGTTGCTTTTATTATTTATCTAATTTTAATTTCAAGCTCATGTTTCTTTGCATTCAACTTTTAAAAACCGGTTTCCTATTGATGGCAGACTACATTGCTCCCAATAGTTATGTTTTTTAATGTAAGTGAATAATTGTTATCAAACAAAAATAAAATTATGCTGAAGACTCTTACGTAGGTAGATAGTCATAAAACAACATTATTTATACAGAATCATCGAAAATGATTATAATTTATCCCGGTCAGCCTCCTTGCACTAATTGGAACCCTACGGGGCTGCTAGTATAAATATCTGGTTTGTCTACTTACACCAATTCCCTTACCACTTTGGGTTGAAGTCAAATACAAAAAAAAGTTTGCAATATGATTTATTAGTCCGGCTAATTCTAATTATCTTTCATATTTAGCTTTGTAAACAATCAAACCACCTTTCGAATGCACATCTGGAATATTCCAGGAAATGTATACCTTTCGATTAACCAAAGAACTACACTAACTAGGGGAGTGCACGATGAGTCCGTCGCCCATTTTGATGATTTTTTTTTTGGGTGATTCTACATTCACAATGCAGAATCACCCAAAAAATTGTTATCAAAATCAGCGACGGACACATCGCGCACTCATACCCCTTGTAAGATGAACCGTTGTGCATAGGAACATGTGCGAAATAATTTATAAGATCTGTATCAATTCCAAAACAATGTTAGAGTCGTTTTGGCGCCACAGTCGGAAGAAAAACACGTTTTGCGCACAGGATGGCCGATGTGGTACAAACAAAAAGCAAAGCTCTACAAGACAAAACAAAAATCAACAATTGCAAAATGCATAGATCCATTGAAAACTGCATATCGACAATTTTACCCGAATTCAATACATTCCTTAACTACAGGGTAAGGAAAGTAAAAACAAATATGGTTAAAAAAAAAATCTCTTATATGCAAATACATACCTTATTAAGTTAAGAATGTCACAGTATATCACGTCAGAATGTCACAGTTTATCCACATCAGAATGTCAGAGAAATATAATGCGTTATATACCCTTTTCCTTTGTGAGAGATAATGAGATCCTCTTTGTTGTTAACAATCTAGAATATTAACGACTTAACGCTCAACATAAGGGACTTTAGTGTCAACAGAGCTTATCAATGATATAGGAGGCATGATCTCTCTATCTCTCTAGAGTGTGGAAGGTAAAGAGAAAAGAGAGACATTACAAAGGCATTTCAGTTGACCTCGGTTCGTTCTAGTCCCTAGTTCTCTTTCAAGAAGGACTTGTTGAAATACCTTCGTATTAACGGATTAAGACAGACTTACAAAAAAGATTTGAAGTTGAATATTTAATTGAAGATCTCAATACAAATAATTACTGAGCAAGTGTTGATGAAACAATTTCTGATAAATTACATTTCTTTTTTTGCATAAGAGAAAGAAACATTTGTTTTAATAATAAAATGGTGCTCCCCAATTGACGTGTTTTGCTTGTAGCACAGCACACATAACATAACATTTTTTTTTTTTTAGTTTAAATTATTAAAAAAATCATAATGAAACTGTAAAAAGTAAAACTAAATACTAATTACTCAGGGAGCAGTCAGGTGAAAATAAAATCAAAAACAATAATACAAACGAGTCGTCCATTTTAAAGTAATTATATTTAACCGATAAAATTACAATAAAAGAGACGTCACTATGAGACGACACACGGGGAGTGTAGAGAACATTGTGGAGTGGGGGGGGGGGGGGGGGGGTGAGAAGTATTTGACTTTAAGAATTAGTTGGGAGTACCTAGGAAGTAAACTTACTAAAAGTCCCCATTCCTACTCCTACAACTCCACGCTGGGAGGCCCTTTTCTCAGTTTTTCACTTATATCTCGACTTATATCTTATATTTCACTGTGGTCAAAACGTGAAAAAAAAAAAAAAAAAAAAAAAAACTTAATCGAAACCCTCTCAAAATGCCTATTCAAGTATATTCCATCATTATAGAGCAGTTCACGTGTCTATTTCCGGAGTTACTGGGAAATATGACATTTTTACAGTTGTATTTCCTTGCTTGGAATGTCACATAAAAATTCTGAGTCACTACATTACTACTAATTTATCTATTAATACGCAATGATACTATTGGCACATCTATTTGACATACATGACACTTGTTGAAGGGCTTTTTGTATGTATTTTTTGTACTTTTTTTGAGTTGTTAAAATAGCTTATTTTAAAAGAGTGTATCTTTTGAGCCGATCGCAGTTTTCTAGCTTGTTTATCATAACCTATCAGGCTTCTATTTACGTAAGGAAATATTATCCAGTTCCGTAAATCTGCGAACTTTGCTGAAATTTCGAATTAAATTGCTTGAAACCATTAATTTTAGTAACTTCCAATATTCATTTTACATTAAATTGAACAAGAGTAAATTACCTACAATGTTGATTCTAAAGATTTTTTTTTTCACCGTTTTGTAGCGAAAATAGAATAGGAGACGCAATGTAGTCGCAATAAAGGGGGTGGAAAGTTTTGAAGAAGTCTTAAAAATATAATTGTTCATGCCTTTTGGGGTGCTGATCGTAAATTTAAACTTAGCCACATTTTTCCCAAAAAACATGTGATTTTTTTTTTAAATTTCAACCTAAAAATTACTATATGGAATTTTAATAATACTCGACCACATATCTCTTCTGATCCATCTGTATAATATAAAAAGTAAACAAGGAGAACAATATTTATACAAAGTGAGAAAATTTCACAAATGGGTATTATTTCGGTATTATTCTAAGGGAGTCAGGGGTAATAGATTTCTGCTATTGAGGGCAATACATTAAACCCTCATGAGCAAGTTTATATGAATTTTAAAGTCATTATAGAAATTTCGAATTTTGGTCAATGTCGTGAGTTTTCCAAACTCGTCCCACTTTGCACTTTGGGTCAGAAATCAAATATAGCAGGAAAAAGTCCGAATTGTAAGTTCACCGAATGCTTTGGGTTTATGTTCACTTTGTCTAGCACACGTTCAGGCTTAAGAGGCTCTGCTTGTTTTCATCCCAACCCTCGCGTGGTAAAACATCTGCGAAGTTAGAATTATGTTTGAAAATTAGAATAACTCGCTCACAGCTCTACTCTTTGTTTTAAAAAGCTTATTACAACGTATGCAAAAGTAATAGCGACTTTAATTTGGGTAAATTTTGAATAAACTTTTTAAAAAAATCATGTCAAATCAGTTTTTTTCTTTCTGTTGCTATCTTGTAGCCCAAATTGTATTATTTTATTTGCATATAGACCATTTGGCCATTTTTGCCCCAGGTTTTGAAAATAAGTATTTTCTTATGGACGTCACAAACGGAAAGCGGTGTCAAGAGCGTTTAATTGTCAAGAGACGAGAGTTCTATGAAAAGCGTACTGTCCATCAAATATTCTTTTAAGTATTAATTTATGAAATTAGAATATCTTGTACTCAGAAAGGGTTGAAATATTTAAAATACAGAAGTATTATGCATGTATAATGTGTGATAAAATATCAATTCAAATTTATATTTAGCGCTGTAGTCCAAATTCAAAAAAAAAATGTGGGGTGTTCATAGATAAACGGCTTAAGGGTCGGGGTTATTCCAGTAATTCCGATGAGTAATAGTTTTTTCTATTATCGATGGGAATACATTTAAGATTGGACTATTGGAGATATTTATTTGGTCATTTAAGCAAAAATCTGGATTGGATTTGAAGGATTTTATTATTTCAAGTGCTTCATATATTTTGATTTGACACTGTTTTCAATGTGATGTATTAATTTAACTGCTGAGTCTTTGATGAATTTATGTTTTTTATTTTTTTTTTCTCGTTTAAATGAATTGCAAAGTTGGAATTCTCTAAATTATTATTATATGCACCTATATGTTCCTTTAATATCTGATTTAGTGATCTCCCAGTTTTTCCCGTGTATTTGGCTGCACAATCATTACAATTTAGTTCGTATACTCCGGTTTTTGTAATGGTCTATTTCGTCTATAGGAGAAGGGAAATATGAGGATAGAGTTTTTTATATTTTAAATGCAGGATTTAATCCTAGTTTTTTCAATTTATTTCCGACTTTGGTGGATATAGGGCCGTAATATGGAATGAAGACATATTGTTTCGGTATGGGCCTGTCTCCGGGGGTTGTTAAATAGATATCATTAATTGTCTTTTTTCCATTTGTTTTTTTTTTAAATGTGATTGATAGTAGTTTTATTGTACCCGTTATTTTTTGCTATGGAATATATTATTTCAATTTCTTTATTATAAAACTTTTTATTTAATGGTACGATCAAAATACGGTAAATCATGCTATTAAAGGCGAGTTTATGTGATATCCGTCTCCTAGCTTCATTGCTTATAACGACATCCGTGTGGGTGAGTTTCCGATAATTTTGAATTGCTAATTTTTGTATTTTTTTAGAACTGAAGACGAATGTATAACATTCGAAACTAGTTTACAATAAAAATTAAATTATAGAAGTGGCAAATAATTTATCAATCAGAATGGAATACAATCTGCATAAAAATTTTTTTAAAAAATTCACACTAGATTTGATTTTTGGCCCATATTGCTGTGTGGCGGAGAGACTGCATTCACCCGAGAGGTGTTAAAAGGTTTAATATAGGAAATGTCAAATTACTAATGAGTAAGCTGAGAACTTCGAAAATATCTTTGATAATAACCTCGGACTAATATAATAGGATCATGCCTTTTAATTTTAACATTTTGTGGATAACAACTTATCCAATGGCATCCCAATAACCAAACGCTTAAAAATTAACACTCTCAATAATTAACATAATCTTTGTCGGGGTAAGAGTAGCATGCGGTTCGCGAAAATATAAAATGATACAAAATCATAGAGATTTAAAATCAATTCCTCCAAGGGGGCTAAATAGAATCAGCTCTATGTTAATAAGTTATGCCAGAAGAGAGGAAAGAGTAAAATATAAAATATTGTGTTTGTCAGTTTGACATAGGACAGAGTCCCTAGGGACGTGGAGCAGACACCACAATCCCTGTCCTAAATCTGTATTTCTTTCCACTCCGCAGGGACCTTCTCAACCCCCGCATAAATATTTCATCATCTCAATCCATCCATTTCGGATCCTTTCAATGATTCAATACACCTAATTGCCGGGCAGGCCAGCCTGTAGATTCATCCGCGCTGAGGCATGCCTTATAGCAAATTTATAATACTCCAAACAACGGATATTGAAACGGTAACGATAACGTTTGTGACGTTACATTGTTGAACACGTTAATGTTATATGAATGGAACGTGGAAACAAAAGTTTTATTTGTTTTTGTTTTAGTGCGAATCCGGCTATCCTTAATTTTACCTATTGTCGAGAGTCTTAACGAATATTTACTTCACTGATGATTCCTTTAAAAACAGCTACATACTCCTCATGCCTTTGTTACATTTTGCAATGTTTTAGACTAATAAACATACGCATTTTTAATGCATTATCTATATTTATTGTTTATTTGGAGAGATGAGGAGCATACAAAATAAGATAAAGCAATCAAGAGTGGACATCTCCAGTTCTGAACGAAATAGATTTCGATGAGTTGGTATCCCAAATCTGTACTTAATGATAACTCCACTTCAGCTAATTGTGTCTTCCATCTACCGAAAAGTGAATAGAATGTTGTTGTTTTTTTCAAGCAAAAATGAATCTCCGAATGGTGGAAAACTTAGTTTATACTTTCACTTTGCAAACAAGGAGGTAATGTAGCCCACTTTTGATAGCAAGCTCTTCAGTTGTCAATACTTCCTAAATTATGGAAATTAATTAGTCCACTATTCATTTTACGCCCTTTTAATTTAAAATTTTAATGTTTGTACTTTATGTTTTTTTTTTTTTTGCATAATTACCATATTTGCATGTGTCTCCAATTCTATCCTGGTTTAGACTTCTAAGGTGTAGAAGTTTTCAAGATTGAAATTTCTACAGAAAGTAGTACAGTGATAATAATATACAAGAAAAAAAATACCAAAAGTGAATCTCTTTTACTTAATACACTTTACCAGCGCTAAAATCTCCTTTTATAATAATTATCGTTCTACAGTTGTGAAATTTTTCAATCACTTTCCTCAAAATGTAGAGCAAATCGTTATCATAATTCTAATTTTTTTTTTCTTTTGATATGGGTAAAATCACAAGGGTTAGGAACATTCTTCCAAAACTTGTTTACAGCTCCGAAGCAATTTAAAATGACGCAAAAATAAAATAATTTATAATAAAAAGATAGGGAAAAATTGGTAAAAAATTTTAAAAATTAAAAAAGTCGAGCAACAAATTTTATTCGTATTGGGTGATTTCAAATGGATGACCCCAAACCAACTTGCTTGACATTTATGATTTTTATAAAAAAAATGTTACCAGTTATTCCCTCTTATGTGGTGAGTTAGCTATGGTTAAACATTTTTCAAGATTTTTTTTTCTTTTGCGGACTTTCTGAAATCGATACTATGAAGTACAAACGAGGGCTATAGACGTCCACTATTGTCAGGGGCGTATGCAGAATTTTTTTTCTGAAGGGGGTGGGGATTTAATAAGAAGGAAAATAATCATCTAAATGTCTATAATAGCCAAATTTGGCGTAAGTTTTAAGGATAAGCAAAAAAATTGTATCAAAAAATATTATTAAAATTACCAAAAATATTAATCAAAATACAAATCGTGTGTTGGTGGGTATGAAAATTATATTTTTTCGTGCATTTCGGGACGATATGATTGATACCCCCCACCCTCCCTGCGTTCAGCACTGTTTAAATTATTTGGATTTAAGGAAAGCAGTTTATTACTAACCCAAATAAGGCAATCATTATATGAGTTAGCTGAAATCTTAATGTTATTTAACTATGAACAAGAACGTTTAAGGATAACTTTTTAAGGATTAATTTTTTCGTACATTTCGGGGGGGGGGGGATATATATCCCTTTGATCATCCCCCCTGCGTACGCCACTGATTATTGCCAATGATAATTTATCAAAATACAACATAGTTTCATTCCGTAATTAAAAAAAATATTTCTTTTCGGCGTACCTCATCGATATCATCATAGGCGTCAGAGGGTTAAACAATAAATATATATGTACAATAAATTAGTTTTTAGCACAGTACGAAAATGATTCGTATCAACCTGTCATTGGCAAGTTGGTGAGAGTTACAGGGTGTATATTTATTAATGCGATTTCTTCAATTATTTGGTTTTGGCGATGGTCCTTATCGGTGACTACAACAATTATGAAGAGTAATATAATATGCAAAAACCTATTACAATTTGACTAAAGGTATAAACACATTATGATTAGAGACATATTATATTTCATAAATTTAATTATCGTACAGTGTGTTAAAATCCGAAATAAGAAACATCAATTAAAAATTATAATAGCGAATTATATGATAGCATATAAAATAGTAGTATTGACATGAATATAGTATTGAGACATGAATAAGGTTGAAAAACTGGCTCCGATGTTTTTATACCAATGTATCATGTCTTATATTATTTTTTTGCCATCACTAATCACGCATAAACATATTAATAATGATAAGTTAAGACAATTATGTTCCTTGATATATGATTTTTTTTTTTTTAATGAAATAATAAGAAAATAAAGACGGACAAGAATAATATGTCGAAATAAAAAAAAAGAAGATTGAAGAAATGTGAATCCCGAAATGTAATAAACAAGTAATTAAAAATATGTGGAAACGTATATTGCTAACATACATCATGTCTAAATGATGGCGTTCCAACATTAATTATATTATATACGTTTTTCTTTTCACCGCACTTTTCAAACTCAGTTTCAAAGCGAAGGTTCGTCTTTTTAATTTTCTTAAAAAGTCTTTTCTTTTTTTTTTTTCCTTACTCAAAATCATTACCCTGTTAACATTCTGATTTCATTCATCTCCTATCCTTCTTCAACTCATAATTAATAGGTTCAGCTTGAAGCTCTTTTAATGAAAAAATATACCCAAACAGAACCACTGACCATTATGCTAAAAAGACGAAACTCCGGTCGAGGGGGAGGCAAACTTAGGCCAAACCACTTTGGCTAATGTAGTGGAATCGCCCTGACACCAACTCACTCCAGCCATCCTGAGGTTGTTGAAAAACTCAACGAAGTACCATCTGTTTTATATAAATGTAATTTCCAAAATAATAAATCATGCGGGAGTTTCGCTTTTAACTAATTTTCGGCTTTTCATTATGCCTCCCTCCCTTTCAGCAAAGTTTTGTCCGGCCAACTTTACGGTTTGTAAGGCCTCCAGACAAGATATAAACGTCCCAAATGCTAAACAGAACATCCTTCTTATATGTATTGAAAATTTTAGAGGTTGGGCAATTAATTTTATTTTTAAAATGTAAAGAGAACAAAAAAAAAAAGAAAGAAAAAGAAATTAAATGATATTGAAATTTAATCAAAATGTAATTTACCTATATTGCTCTATGAATCAGCTCCGACCTGAAACAGAAAAGATATTGGTTTATGTATCATCTATTCAATGAAATGAATGCATTAATAATTAATTCATAACAAAAATTACTCAATATTAAAAAAAAACCACTTGCGTAAATTTTCACTTGTGTGATTAATTTACTTTAATACTGAACATCGCATAAATAAAAATTGTAAATAAATATTTTATTTTTTAAAAGTAATATTATATATTTATACTGCTAAATTATAAATATATTTATACTTACATCTTAGTGGTACTACATTATCGAGAAAAAAAAATGTGAATGTGTGCGTATTAATGCCAATGAAGATTTATTTGGGATACTTTATATCAATATTGTGTGTTGCATTGATTTTCGGAATTTAGTCAATACTGAAATTAAATGTTTTTATTTAATTATTAGTATCGGTTTTGAATAAAAATAATGCATCCCTATTTCAGTAATTGATTTTAGTTTTCACTATTAGGATTTGAAAATTTTTAAAAGTCAACTGAAAGTAATTTTTTTTTTTTTTTTCATTTTAGTTTTAGTTAGAATTAATAGAATAGAATAGTTTATAAACCGTCAAAGGGATACATAATCTATATTAAATATAGCTTTCTATTTTATCTTCATTGTAATAAATAAATTGCTATGTTTCTAGTTTAGTTGAGTTGAGCTTGATATCTATCTAGCTCTAATACATTTGTCTATCTATATATATAGGGATGCCATTGGGCAATCATTGAGGATGATTATCCCAAAATTAAGTAAGCTTATGAATACTTTTGAATTTCTTACCTTGTCCTCTAAATTTGATACCTTTCCAAAGGCCTGGTTTGTGGTTACCAGTATTTAATAATTAACCAAGATAATGTTCCTACTTTTAAGTTTAATACTAATGTTAATCAACGTTACTGCTATCATAATGAAAAAGTATATTCAAATTAAATATGGACCTGGTTACTAAAGAACAACCTCCTTGCTAACATTTACCTTTATTCCTCAAAATTAAAATAACAAAATATTACAATAAAAATTAGCCATGGAATGATTCCGCCTAGACTTAGCCATTAATTGTTTTAACATAAATCTCTTATCTGTACTAGTTGGTGTTGATGGTTCCTCAGCATCTCTCCCTCGGGTTCCCCTGCATATCTTCAGTCATGGATCCAGAGCGCATTTCTCATCTTCAGAGTCTCAGTCTTGCATCAGCCCCTATCAGTCTCCAAGTCCTCTCTCAGCCTCGATCAATTCCTAAGTCCCTCCTTTTCACCTCTTTGCTTCTTTCCCCCTTTCTCTCTTATTTTGCCTAAGAGGGGGTCGAAAACGATGTTCATTGGCCGACTAGTTTTATAGAGGGAGGAAATTCTGGGATTTCATCGGATGGCTCCACCCCTTGTCCTGGCAGCCGGTATCTGCGAACCATTATCCAACTAGTCTAATTTAATCATACCTTTTCCACTGTTTCCTCGAGGCCAGCCAAGCCTAAGGAGACCAGTTCTTAAAATTGATTAGATGTTCCAGCTTTTGGCATTGTTACAATGTTAACTTCTCAGTAGGGTTTTTAAATGAACTTATCCCTTATCACTTATGTGGTGACATCTGTCATCGCCTGTCAGTTACCCTTCTCTACCTGCTCGTCCCTTATTTCTTTTGTTCGCACCTGGTCTGTTTAAATTCTATAACGATAATATTTAACAATATCAATACATATTAAAATAAATAAAAGTAAAATTTCATTCAAACTGTCCTAGACGCCAGGAAATTACAAATCCGTTCCATTAATTATTCGTTATATCAATTACGGTTATTAGATAGAATTATTGCTCATCCAGGTTGAAAAGTATTTAAATAAAATTCAATTAGGATTAAATAACAACTAGTTAATTTATGTTTAAAAGAATATAAAAAATCAAGTGATGAAAATCAGCAAACACGAGTGCAATTATTCAAAGTTGAAATTCCTTGATTTGAAGAGTAATTCAGGAAATAGAGGAAAGTGCGGAGGTAAAACTGCATCCGTGTGCAACAAGAATGCAAATGCCATTCGGGGATTTATTCTCGTTACGGCTTCTAATTCCACAAAGTAAGATGTAGTCAGAAATTACTAGTGTTTTATGCAAACCCAGAGGCAGACAATTTTAATAAACTAGTTCCGTGTAATACAATGTGTTGCTATAAAATAACAAATTAGCATTATGTAAATTATTTCCTGGTAAAAAAAAAACCAATTAAGCACTATGAAAAATTAAATTAAAACATACAAAGAAATAATTAGGTCGTCTAATTTGTATTCAAAATCCGTAACAATGCAAATATGAAATTATTGAATTAATTAAACCTATTGAGTTAAGACTTGAAATTAATTGAATTTACCACGATTTAGTTTTTTGGTTGTTTCTTATCTGTCGGTCGAAAAAATGGCTGATGTTATTAGGAATATCCGGATAAATACTTTACTTCACAATGAATAAATTAAAAAACACTTATTTCTGAAGAGTTTTGGATGCTATTCTTCTGGAGCGAACTGCAATAGCAATTTTTTTTTTTTTTTTTTTATTAATGGCTCAGTAAAAAACAATTGAGTATGCTACAATTAGATGTATATCTAAATCATGTCTTCATTGGATACAATGCATCCAAAATAAGCTAAAGATGTCAAACAAGCTCACAATCTTCTAAATTATTTTTCTGGCAACGTTTCGGAAATCGCTTTTCAACAACAAAGGTAAAATTATAAAGTCCATATTAGTTAAAGTAATGATGATTTAAACCCTATGTGTAAGTACTAATCATTTTACAGTAACTCTCCCTCTCCCTCTCTCTCTCTCTCTCTCTCTCTCTCTATATATATATATATATATATATATATATATATATATATATATATATATATATATATATATAGGAACTAAAGAAATAGTGGTGAGTTATGGTTTATATCATTACATCATTTTAAAATTTATATATTCAGTTAATCCAATTATTATGCTCGTACATTCGTACGGTCCGAAAAGGTATTGAATTGAGCCGGAAAAAAACAAACTTCATTAAACCAGAATCCTGAAAATAGAATCCGAACGGTCATGATAAACGTTTAATTGCTCAATTTGGATTTCCCTAACAAAACATAAATAAATTGGATACATAAACAAATTGGTATCATATATCTTTTGTTAAAAAAAATAAATCAGAGGATTCGCCTAAAAAACAGTCCGAGGAATTCTAGAGTTGTTCATTTAAAAGAATATAAAACGCTTTTTTTTCATCCATGCCGAAAAAAACCACAAAAAACTTTTCAATGTTCCTTAAATGAACAAATATTCATTAAAATCTGTAAGTGAAACGTCTGCAGATTTACTTGTACAGTTGGCGTATGTATAATATTCGTAAATACGAATGCTAAATGTATTCACAAATAAGGTACCTATCAATATAAATACAAATGTATTTGTATTAAAAAAAAAATGAAGGCGAATATAGATATTCGTATTTACTCGTGTATTTACTGGCCTGAATACGAAAATTCAATATCCTCAAACTGCAACGGGATCTCTCAGGTATAGGATGACTCAACGTCTATCAAGTAGACCATGGTTTTTAAGTGAATTGGCTCACTTCTGTGGTAAATTCCGGAAAGGTGATTACGTCTATGTCGATTACGAACATCATAATCTAGAAATCGAAATCAGTGGCTTTATTATGGTTTTAGCCAAAATAAATGTTGAAAAAAAAAACACTTTTGTAAGGTTTTTTTAATAAAGAAAATGTTAATTTTTTTAAAAAAAGTTTCAAACACCAGTTTTTTCAAATTAAAATATCTATAAAAAGATTCAGTTACATTTTAAGTCAAACATAACGTTAACGGACCTACGAAGAGTCAAACCTGTGAAATTTTCGGTAATTCAAGAAAAACCTGCTTATTACGAACTTTACACTCATTGGAATATGATGATCCGGAAATCGAAATCAGTTACAGCTTAAGGTCACCTACGAAAAAGATTCTGTTACATTTTAGCCTAAAATTAACGGTAACGGCACAACGGTGAGTCAAACCAATGAAATTTTCGGTACTTTATGAAAAACCTGCTTATCACAAACTTTACAGTCGGTTTTTTTTAAATATTACTAATATGATAATCCGGAAATCGAAGTCAGTTCCAGATTAAGATCCCCTCCAAAAAAGATCCAGGTACATTTTAAGCTAAAACTAACGATAACGGCTATACGGAGCGTCAAACCTATGAAATTTGCGGTCTTTCAAGAAAAAAAATTGCTGTAATTCGGTTTTATTTTTTCAAGAAATATACATTTATATAAAAAAAAAAATTCAAATAATAGTTGTTCAGCTTAAGATCACCTACAAAAAAGGTCCAGTTACATTTTCAACTAACGATGACCGCCCTACGGAGCGTCAAACCTATGAAATTTTCCGTCTGATCGCAATTTTTGCACTCTACTAATTTAACAAACATTAAAATAGAAGAACTGGTAGAAAGAAACTAAGTGTGAGGTAATTACGGACGTCGAGTAGGTTTTGTAACATTTCGTAAGCCTGCCCTATCGGCATGGGCGGAAACGCAAGGCAAGAGTATTTTGCCACCCTATAGAAAGTTCTAATTCCTTCCAGAACTTGTTATTCTTACCTCCTTTTATTTACTGTTTTAAAAAATTGTTGGTTCAAATTAGCTGTACTTATTGATTACTTTCAAGAAGGAATAAATGACTAATTTTTTGGTAGAGTATTAATGTTGCTATTTATAAAGGATATGGAAAGGGAATATATTTAGATTTAAAGCAATAATTAAATACTTAATTACTTGTGAAACAAAAACATGTTTTGTATTTCAACCCGATATATTATGCGTGGGTTAAATATATTTTGGTTAATTGTAAACTTCAGAACCAAATATATAACTCAATATGTGATGATTAATATCCGTATTGAGATAAAGATCATAATTATAAATCTTTACACAGGAACTGGTGAAAATCCAAATATCAGGGAAGGGTTATTGCCTGTCAACGAGAGGAGAATTACTTTAGAGCCAGACGAAGAAAGTAGAAAGGAACATTCCAGGATAAATATACCAGTTTAAATTGAAAAAAAGGTTGTAAAAAAAACTATTATAATTTTCACTGTTAACTAATATATTTAAAAAATATTCTAAATATTATATATATATATATATATATATATATATATATATATATATATATATATATATATATATATATATATTGCTATGTTTAGTCTCGATTAAGTTTGATATATATATTTGTTGATAATATACTAATCTGTATATAGAGATACCATTGGGCAATCATTAAGTATAGAATAGTTTATAAACCGTCAAAGGGATGCATAATCTATATTAAATATAGCTTTCTATTTTATCTTCATTGTAATAAATAAATTGCTGTGTTTCTAGTTTAGTTGAGTTGAGCTTGATATCTATCTAGCTCTAATACATTTGTCTATCTATATATATAGGGATGCCATTGGGCAATCATTGAGGATGATTATCCCAAGATTATGTACGATTATAAATAAATATGAATTACTTATTTTGCCCTCTAAATTGGATACTTTACAAGGGCCTGATTTGTGATTAACATTATTTAATAATTAGCCAAGATAATGTTCCTACTTCTAAGTTTAATCATAATGCTAATCAAGTTTACTGCTATCATATTTAATCAAATATATTCAAATTAATAATTAGTGTGATTACTAAAGAACAACCTCCTTCCTAATATTTATCTTTATTCATCAAAATTAAAGTAATAAACTGTTACAAGAGTTTAAACAAGGAATGATACAGACTAGACCTAGCCATTAACTGTTCTAACATAAATATCTAATCTGTAATAATTGGTATTGATGGTCCTTCAGCATCTCTCCACCGGGTTCCCCTGCATATCTTAAGTCATGGATTATGAAAAATCCAAGCATCTGTCCTCTTCAGCAGGCAGAGGGAAGGGTTAGTAGTTGTCGGACCTCCAGGGATAGAAGCCTTGTCCTCTTTTGGTTGCTTCCCCGGCTTCGGTCTTCGGCCTTTTCTTCCTTGTTCTTCCTAAGAGGGGGTCGAAGACGTTGGTTGAATAGATCTCCATTACTGGGCGGTAGCTTTTTCGTGATTAGTCAACTAGTTTTATAGAGGGAGGAAATTCTAGGATTTCAGCGCATAGTTTCCTCCCTTATCCGGGGTGGGACGATCTCTTCGAATCCATTAGTATCCTCTAATCGAATGGCATCCTTCCCAGGACTCCGGCGTTTTTTCGGTATGCCAGCAGGGATCACAGGGTGACTGGTTTCCTAAAATTGTAGGCTTGTAATAACCTGGAACAGCTTATTTAAAATATGAGATAGAGCACAAGTTTATTTTTTGTCAGTTTCTATTGTTAATTTTAATAGTCTATAAACTACTTGTTATACTTTCCGATGAGTCCCGAAGATCTTTTACCAAGTGAGTGCTCTAGTCAAGAATTCTAAATAAAATAGTCGATAGTAACCGCTAATCTTGAAGATATTGCTTTTAAACGCAAATCAATGAGCTTCAATAAATTGTATAAATAAAAATCATAAAGATATTAGTTTATCAAGAAAACAATCCCGTTCCATAATAATCAATTGTATCTATTTTTCTACTTTTAACATAGATACTATGAAAAGTTTTTTTGTTTTTTTTTCATGAAAACAGTAATATTACCATGTGATTCTGCGTTGAAAAAGAAGTGAAAACCATACGGTACGCGTCATAATAGAGAAAAAGCCCAATATTCCATTTCACGCACAATGCAAATATTTGCATTCTAAGAGAATGCAAGGCGCATTATTAAAAATTGCAGTTCTACTTTGAAAAAAAAAACAAAAATAGTGAAGATAACGCTCATTTGCGCATTGCGCATTTGCACGCGTTGTATATGTTGTATTGCTTTATAATTGCTCTTTGATCACTTTTATGTACAATAGATCAATAAGAAGCGAAATTTCGAATATTAAAACCGAAGAAATAGTTTGGCCGGCTAGTTCAACTTAGAGCGGACTAGCACACAGACGGATTATCGAGACTCTATTGTATATATATATTTTACAAATTCTAAAAGGTTAGCTATATAGTCATAAATAATGAGAGCAAAAAAATCAACAAAAAAGAGAAGAAAACTATTATTAATATATATATATTATAGAAAGGTACCAAAAAAATACCTCGAACCTCTAAATAGCAGTAAATTACTAACCAGTCAACGTTTCGTCGATTCCGGCATTATCAGGAATGAAAAACATAAGATCACACAGTCGTAGCACATCTCAGAGCAACAATATAAAAAAGACTTACTAAAAAGCGATAGTATACCATTCTAAAACAATTCGCCTGAATCTTCTAATAGCATGCTAATGTGTAATATTTGTTTAATAGGAACCCGATAACTGCCTACCTTTATTCAGGCGCCTTTTAGAAGAGCTCTTCAGAATTTTGTAAAAATTCTTGTGGGCGAATCAAGACACCTACCAGAGAGTGTTTTCCTGAGCTAAAAAGCCACGCGAGACAAATGCATGGCGGACTCGAGGGAGTTGATGAAAGTTAGTTACGAGCAATGCCAGACCCATTATAAAGAAAATTCACTGCCCAAGGGACGTAAACCCGAGACCTTATGTCCAAGTCCTCTTTCCACTGGCCACTAAAGAAATATTCCAACATTCCTAGTTTAACAACAATGGAAACCTAATTATCCGGTGCAGGGTTAACCGTATCTTATCGGAAGCATCGAGATGTAATGCATCTAAAGGTGATCCTACACCATCGTTTTTTTCATCCATCCTTCTTAATTGATTTATATTTAATTTATATGGAATATTCGAAAACAATTAATTCAAAATCGAATTATTGCTCATTTAAATTTCACATGTTGAGGAAAGTAAATAATAATTGATTGATAAATTATTTGCCACTTCTATAATTAAAGTTGAAATACTCGTAACTAAATAATAATTAACAATAAAAAAAAAATAATAATAGTTGTTCGATTTCGACTAAGTTGACAGGTCATCTTTGAGGAGAGGAAAAAGATAATTTATTTTCTAATTTTTTTTTTTTTAAGCTAATACCTGAAATATATCAATTGATTCTTTGTGGATTTGGTTTGGTGAGAACATTATTGATTCAATTTTGACAAAAGTTTATCAAAATTAAATCTATAATGTAGGATACCGCACAGAAAATACCGAGGTTTCAGAACGATGCACCCCTACACAGGCTATATATTTTTCATTAATCCCGGATTAGGCACATGGTATCCTTTAACAGAGGCGTGGTGTGTCCCCCACAAAATAAAAATAATGTTTATCATTTTTTTATCCTAATTATAACGAATTATTTGTTTATTAGGAATAAAAAAAATGCATATAAAGTACTTCTAATCTAATGTTAGCGTTCGTCATTTAAAAATAAATAAATGGCATGTATGACAATAAATTATAATTTGAACTAGAAGAAATAAAACCATTAATTATTAAATGAATAATTATTGAATTAAATTTGAAAAAGAACATTTTAAATTTTATGTGAAAAATCATTTTTATTGGAATGATAAAGTCATTTATATTATAAATTTAATAGCACGAAATTATGTGAATTATTAAAAAATTAAGAAAAAAAAATAAGTATCTATTTCTAAACTATACATACAAATGATCAGTGTTCAAACCTGCAAAGAATTACTAATCAGATTCAATGAATGAAAAAAATAAAACGTAGTTAGGCTGGTGGGGGAAAGTTGTCCCCTCAACTACAGAGAGGTCAAGATAGAAAAAAAAAAGTTGAAGGAGATTGACGGATGTGAGGCGAAAAATGACAATAGCCAGTTCTTGATGAGATTATAGGAGGCAGCTCCAAGGGATTTCAGACCCCCAGTGTAAACGCACGATGACGCACACAGCGTTGTAGACGGCTGGGGTACACCTATACCCCACACGCCTACTCCAGGGTTGTGTTAGTTTGACAATATTTTTTGCCAAAACCTAATGTTGGGTGCTGTGCAGAATTAGGTACTGCTAGTGAACCTTAAGGCAAACAAAACATAGGTTTTTAAATATACATGCAATTATTTCGACGCTTCAAACAATTTGATTCAATTACGTAAATCGCCCGAAAAGTTATTCGGCCCCTGTTGATAAAAACATTTGAACTTCAAAAAACAGTTATCAGATCTTGCCCCAACCTGACACCTCGCTTGTAATTGAGGGTTTAACGCGCGCAAGCGTTGAACTTTGAGTGGATATGATTATTTTTTATTTATTTACTTTTTTTTTTATTGTATCCTATTATTCGGGTTTTCATCAACCCATTTTTTTGGTTGTTCACACATACAGTACTATATTGAACAAATTACAAACATATAATCAGCAAACGACAAGTTGTAAGAGTATACATTTAAACAATCAATAAAATATTTTTATAATTATATATTACTCCTTTTTTTAAAAACTCTACATGCTATTTCGAATTGTTCACAGTAAAGCTAAACGTCAGTAGCTCTGCCATCTGGAACCAGATCAAAGCGCAAAACATCTTCATAATTCCAGCAAACACAAAGCATTACCAAAAAGACAATTGTTCCGAGAATCGAACCGCCTAAACCAAAGCACCACCAAATTTCCTCAGCAGCTGCCCTCGCACTTAATCCTTTTTTCCAGTAGTGCCTCAAAAGACCAGGAATGACAATTTTTTCTTCCAGCATTATCAGTGAAATTTATAAAATGGAATGAAAGGTAGAGACAGTCGGTATACATAATTAAATAAAGAATTAGTCAAAATAAACAACGAAATATGCATTGTTTACACCAGTGTTGAATAAGGATTCAAATGGAGACTTTACTGTCAGCAATTAATTAGCGCACAAAGACTTTTGTAACAGCCTAGTAGTATTATCTAAATACATAAATAGTTATTTTTATCTAAATTATAATGGTATTATAATAGAAGACTAGTGTTGCAGCAGTGCACAGCATGCTGTTGTATAATGTAATATTTCATATGCAAAAACCAAAGTTTAAAACAAAAAATTTAAAGCGTGTTGAATTGAAGTTATTAAAAAATAAAATCATTTTACTGCTACGTTATATTGTATTCATGTTGTCGTCCAAATGGCTTGAATTCAAATCTTACACCCGCAACCATATGAACTGTCTAACCGCAAACATATGAAACGTCCACAGAATATTCCAAGTTAGAGGTCGATGACTAAGGAAGCTTATGCTCGTCCCACTGCGGGCCGAACCAAATGTAACAACGATGATTTCATTGTACAAAGTATTACAGGTAATATGGAGTTTGTGTGTGTGTGTGTGTGTGTGTGTGGACGCGAAAACTTACAGAGCGGGGCGAGAAATGAGCACTGAACTGTAAAAATGAAGGGCAATTAATGACATTAGCTCGAAGTTCCAAATCCCTGAGTTGAAATGGTACGTGCGTATGCTTATAGCTCAGTTTTGCTTTTCTCTTCAGCATTAAAGTTATCCTAAGCGACATTCAGCATTGCACTCGGCATTTTATAATATTATATTACTTTGTAACAAAAACGAAGACAAAATTAACCCTCAAATTGCAAACTACATGACCTTTAACATGATTATCAAACTGGGGTCCCTTGGACCCCAATATTTAAAAAAGAGAAACAAAATAATAATTACCTAAATATAATTTCCATATTAAATCTTCAGGTAAAAAGGTATTTAAAGTAATAAAACGGTCTAATGGATAATAACATGTATTAGAATTTTTTAAAAAGAATTTAAACTCATATATCTCACATTTTGACAACAAATTCTTTAAATCAGGAAAAAGAAAATGTAGGTAGCTTATTTAAAGTGGAAAAATTATTTCTAATTACTCTTATTGAACAAGAACATATACAAATCAAGGTAATATTAAATACAAACCACTCATGGTAGGTATGCTTACATAATATAGTATTTTCACCTTCGGTTTAATCTGTCAGTCTTAACTGCTCAAAAGAACCGGTTTTTGGTTGATTTTTTTTTTTAATTAAGAGAAAAAAATGGAATAGCTAGCATTCCATTTCGGGTTTTTTGTTTGAACAAGTCCCTTATTGCGTCAAAACTGTCCGTTTTTCTTTCCTTTTTTAGCACCGACCGATTTACCTTGTCCTTAAATCGCAAAAATGAGAGCGAAAATTTACTCCTAGCATCATTGCTCCTTTCCGTACCAAATTTTGGAGACCAGAGCTCCTCAGTTGGTCTGCGGGATGATTTTTGTAAAACACCGTAAAAAAAAAAAAAAATGCTAAAGAAAACCTCAGGTTGTATTATGATTGACAATTCATGGTAGGGTTGTAAAGAGGAAGAGGATTTCTTCGCATTCCAATTTCTTGGTCAGTAAGAAAAATGCATTTATTGCGTTTATCCTCTGAGAAAATATAGCTCCAAGCATCTATCATTGAAATAATTTATCAAGCATTATATTCCGTTTGAACGACTGTACCTTCTCCTTACTATTGTAAAAAAAAAAAAAAAAAAAATTGAACTGGGAGGTAGGAACCAATAAATCACGTAAATGGCACACTGGGGTCTGTAGGACCCCAGGAGAAATTCAAACTACTTAATAATAACAAATCGCTTTCAAAAGCTTCCTATTGTGGGACAAGTGTATCAAGAACAAATACTAAAAACCTTAGGGCCTACTGAATCAAAATTAAATGAACAGTTGACATCCGCATGATGGTATAGAAGGATCAATCTAATTAGGAATTAATAAATTATTTGCTACTTCTATAATTTTGTTTTATTTAAAACTAGTTTCGAATGTCATACATTCATCTTCAGTTCTAAAACACACACACAAATTCAAAAATAAGCAATTCAAAATATAGTTTGGTATTATCACATTGGCAAAGTTGGAAAAATTCAGTTGATATCGTATTCACATATGGTTCAATGCCCCTATACTGCTCTCAAAGCAGTTTCTCATGTAAAATATACCATTGGCAATTATAGAAAATGCACTGCCGAATAGAAAACTGCGGGTTCTCCATCATGCACTGGAACCTCAAAATTCGCCAATCTTTTGAAGTTTCTTTTACATATAAAAACGAGTGAAAGTGTATGTATTTATTCCCCTTATTTTTTAGCTCAATAATACCGGATCATTGATGATAGCAGAGTAGCCCGATGTTATCGGATTAACGGAAAATCGATAAACCGAATTATTCGGCAATGTTTCAAGTTCAGAGGGGGCCTAAATAAATATTGATCTTTTTACGTTGAAACTTCTAATCTTCTTAGTGTAATCCTTATAAGAGCATAGGATTCATGATATATACCACATATATATCATGATATATACCACATATATATCAAAGATATATACAATGATTCAAAGAGCTAAAATTCTTTATGTTGGTATATATATATATATATATATATATATATATATATATATATATATATATATATATATATATATATATATATATATATATATATATATATATATATAAATGAGCGAAGAAAGTGGAATAAATTTGGAGGAACAACAAAATGAAAGTTAATATTATTTAAATAGAATAGCATTGTGTATAAGAACTTATCTAAAACCGTATTAAGTATATGGTAAAGTATTCTATGGGGTTATTGAAGCATTATGGCAATATAAGAGGAGAAAACATTACTATCTGTGGAAGTGCAGGCCTTATTACCGGAGCTTATGTGTCTGTCATGAACCGAATGAGATAAAGCTTCCAAAGTAAACCTGTTTCCAATTTGAGTGCATATTTAATGGCCTATCTCAGGTTAAAGCAGCTTCTACGTTCGTTTATGTTTTCGTACGGTGGGTTTATGCGCAAGAGATCATCTCAACAATACTCCAAGTGATGGTGAAACATTATTTAATTGAAGCATCCTTTGATCCTAAAATCAATGTCTCCAAATATGCAACTTTTCAATAACAGATTTATTTGTAAGTTCAGGCAGAGGAGATTTTCGTTGTGGTCAAAAGTTAACGAATTCACCACATTGAAGTGCTAAATATGTGCATTCATTATAAAGTACAATAAGGAGTGTAAAATTTGGAGATCAGACTACTTCTTGCTGACTATTGGCATCTGCCTTGTTAACTCTACTGATATTGATCTTCCAGATGTCTAAAATAAATGGTTGGCATAAAGCAGGACTATGAGAAAGATATGGCAAAGGAGGCAAGTACATTAACAGTAATTAAGTAATTAAGTAATAAAACAGTAATTAAGGCAATGAGAGATTCTGAGATACAGACAACAGCAACTATTGCCAATCGAAGTGTCGAAGTGAAGTGCTTTGCGGATGATATTGAAATATTTGCTATATCCAAATCTCAGCTCAGGAGCGTCTTCCTGGCAATCCAGCAGGCAGCTTCACTGTTGGATCTTGAGATAAATGAGACCAAAACTAAATATATGGTGGTGAAGGAATATGGGGCTCAGCAAGATGAAACTTTTATAGACATAGATCCTTACAAATTCGAAAGAGTGCAGGAGTTCATCTACCTCGGATCCCTCGCAATATCAACCAATAATTTATCTAAAGAAATAGGAATGAGGATTGCGGTAGCCAACCGTTGCTATTTTGGCTTGAGGAGGCAGATCAGGAACCGTCTATTCATGAGGCGAACAAAGATCAGGTTGTGTAAGATCTCGATTAGGCCTGTGTTGACCTATGCCTTACAAGCATGGACTATGACAAAGGCCGATGAAAATGGTCAGTTAATAATCGAACGAAAAATCACGCGGCGGATTTACAGCCCTGTTAAGTTAGAAAAATGTGGAGAAGACGAAAGAACCGGGAGCTATATGCCCTGTATACGGATCTAAATGTGGTTGACTTTATAAAGCTCCGAAGGGAAGGTTGGGGAGGGCATGTGATTTGGATGGAAGAAGTAGAAATTCCTAAAAGAATACTCGAGAATAAGATTGACCTAAACAGAAGGAGGGGTAGACCCAGACTAAGATGGGTGGACAGTGTGGCAGCTGACTCAAGGATTCTTCTCAAGACACCAAACTGGGAGGCGGCGGCAATGGATAGAGCTGGGAGGCGGAAGATCTTAGAGGAGGCCAAGACCCACTCCCGGGTTGTAATACCAACTAGATAGAATCATCTAAAAAAGTTATAACTTGTCAGAGATTCACATTTTACAGTCTTCATTGAGTTATGAAAATGGGATGTGGAATATAATTGAATAAATGTATTGAAAATAATATTTTTTGTATTAATTCGCTATTGCGTAATTACCTCGACAAAATATGATAATAGGGATAAGTGTACAACACGCACACTTGTCACACAACAGAGGTCTGCTTGCTCCTACTATCATGTATTGCTGGGTGACTGCGGACAAGCGCTTAAAAAATAGAAGACTGTCAAGGAAAATATAAATCACAAAGTAATTTGAATAACAGCTTCTTCAGGTTCCGCTTACGGTAAAAAAAAAAAAAAATCAACTTTATCAACAGGTTGGAACTAATATTTTTACAAATCATTATACTTAAATTTAGCGGACTATCTGGGCTAATTTCTAATACATCAGTGTTTTTGCTTCATGCTTCGTAAAGGGCAGCTCTTACCAGCTGAGAGCTTGAATTTAACGAGGCAATGACGCACTGACCCCATATCACCCTACAATTATTATTGAACAATACATGACTACAACGTATAGCAGTTCTAATTTTTCATTCATGTTCACTAATTAAATAAAAAATGATTGAATAAAATAATTTCCGAAAATGTCTCGATCCCCAGGTACTAGATTATTATAGGTAATATTTTAATTGTAAGTTTTTATGGCATTACATATGATACAGCATGATCTTTTGAAACATCAACAAGCCATGAGACCAGCTTAAAGTGACAAATTGTAACTAATTTCTCTCAGAAAATGTGACCCACTTGTTATTTCTTCTTAATCCTCATTTCTCAACTCAATATCACCGTTGTAAAGGAAAAAAGCATTGTCTATTATTAAAAACAAGATGTAGTGAATTAATTTTTGCGAGCATATTTTTCATTAGAAATAAGTATCTTTGGAATGAGGATAATCTTTTGCGGGTTGTAATATTATGAAATGTTCCTTTACTTTCTAAAACACATAAGAAGTTTCAAGGAGAAGTGGTTTTTATTACTCTTCTCAACACAAAGCCCGCATCCACAGTAAAAATTATCTTGCCATTATACTACCAAGTCTTAAGGAACTCATAAAAGAAATTGGCGGAGGAGTTCGTATGCTTGAGGCAAAAGTTGTGCGTAGGAATGCATATGCTTGGACCGTATATTACTTAATAAAGACGACGTAAGTTGAGCGGAAAGTTTGCATAGTAGTGAAGGTAGGTGAACGCCATGTTTAGTACCACCAGGGGAGTATTGTTTGGTGGTAAAGTTCCTCCACTTCATCGCCTTCCGCTCCAGCGCTTTCACTTATATATTACTGTTATTCAGTTGAATGAATAGTTATTTCTAAAATAAGTTAGAAGCAAAATTGTTTTACATGTATTTGCTAAGCTGCTAGCCCATAATAGTTCTCGTCTGCTGGTCTAATCAATGTTCGGTTGTGTCATAGGGCCTACCAGAGAAAGGTAGTCCTAAACAATAATTTATGTTCAACATTTTCTGAGCAAAAATAAGTCAACTTTAAGTAAACCAGAAAAACAACAAAAAAAACAACAACATCGAAACATAAGAGGTTCACTAACGTCTTATTATAGCAGAATACCAACAGAAATGATAAGTACAACATTAATATTACATTAACAATAATAATAATATTGGTGAAGAGCAATTCGATCCTGAGAACTCCAAAAGCTGCTTACAGAGGTAAGACTGGGGTAATGGCACCTTGAGGAAAACAATTATAAAAAAATGTGTATTTGTTTCAAAAGCTACAACCCCTAATAGGCCATGTTCCGAGAAAACTTTGTTCCGAGGTAACAAAGTTGAAATTCGTAATTAGAACCGCAAAAACATACATGAGCAATTTTTCAAACCTTTCTACCTAGATCTCTTTCTTGGTCCCTTTTGAATAAGACGCCGTGCGACTATGAGCGTTTATTCATAAGAGATGCCCACAACTAAGAAATTATGGAGTACAATAATGTAAGGAATTTACTTTTGTTTAATCTAATATAGGTTGCTGTTGAAAAAAATGCAAAATTATCATCTTATTGGAGAGAAAACGAAAAAATATTAATTTATTGAGCGTTTTTGCGTTTATTTTTTGTATTTCCGGGAATTATGAAACTGATTCCATGATTCACGGAAATAAAAAAAAGAGAGACTTATTCCCAGGGAACTAATAAAAGCGTACGGTGAAGCTGGAGTTTCTAAAATACATTTTTTGGTTAAAAAGACCTGGGAAAATGAAAAAAATGACCGAAGAATGTAAAGAATCTATACTTATTCCGATTCACAAACAAAAAGGGACCGAGGACGGAGTGTAATAACTATCGCGGAATATCACTCCTCCCGGTATGTTATAAAATATTCCTAACTAGTAGAATCACGGAATATGCCGAGGAAATTATCAGAGAATACCAATGTGCTTTTAGACGGAATTGATCAACGATCGATCAAATATTTTCCTCACGGCAAATATTAGAAAAAAAAAAAGAATTCAACGGTGAAGTTCATCAGCTGCTTGCCGATTTCAAAAAGGCTTATGATTCCATTGATCGCCAGAGACTGTATAACATTTTGATTGAGCAGGGAATACCGAAGAAGTTAGTAAATCTAGTAAATCTAGAAGTTAGATTCCCTTTCACCTGTCCTATTTAATTTAGCACTAGAGCATGTCATTAGAAAGGTGATGCGTACCGAAAGGGGTTTAGATCTGGGTGGTAAAATATCGGTGCTTGGGTTTGCGGATGATTTGGTATTATTATGTGAGGACGCGGAAACTATAAAACTGAATAAAACAACGTTGATGAAAGCTGGCAAAGAGGTTGGCCTAAAAATAAATACCGATAAGACGAAATAAATGGTTAGCAATAGAAACAGGGGCGATTTTGATGATATAGATATAGGAGAAGATAGGTTTGAACACGTTGAGAAATTTAAGTATTTTGGGGTCTATGATTACTAGAAAAAACGAAACTCAAGAGGAAACAAAGGCGCGGTTAAAGGTGGGAAATGCTTGTTTATTTTCGGCATCAACATTACTTAGGTCGCGCATTTTGTCCAGAAACTAAAAACTTAGAATATACAAAACTATTTTCTTGTCTATAGTTCTGTGTGAAACGTAGCCGCTAACCTAGAAGGACGAACAGGTCTTCGAAAATATGGCATTGCGTAAAAAATTTGGTCCGAAAATGGATGAGACAACTGGAGAATTTAGAAGGTTACACAACGCGGAATAGCGGAGCATATATCCTATTAATATATTCGAAGTGATATCATCGCGCAGGTTGAAATGGGCTTGCAATGTTGTTGGGCTCAGTAACGAACGAATTCCTAAAAAGTTAATAAACGCTGAGCCGACTGGTAAACGTCCGAGGGGTATACCGAAACGTAGGTGGGAGGATTGTGTTAAGAGTGATCTAATGGATTTGGGTTTGGACGATAGTCGGTGGACCGAGATTTGTAGGGAGCGATTGGTGGTATAGGCATCGAACCTTCGGGTTTGCTAAGCCTTTTATTATTACTATTATATTATTTCTAGGAATAATTTGAGTTTAAAACGTTGAAATTCGCTATCATCACCCCAAGAAACATAAATCAGCAAATTTTCAGAAGCAAACTTTCCACCGAGACCCCTTTCTGGTCCCGGTTGAATGGAATATTTGCAATGTCAGAAGTTTAATAGTTAGACTACCTTGCAAGTTCCAGTAATCAATTAATCATAAACAACACATGTCTCCGTAAATTTATGGAATCAATGTAGTTATATAAAATAACTATTAGATTTCTCTTTATTTCATTATCGTTATAATTTCTATGAACTTATCAGTATAAGATTGTGGTTCTGATATTTTCCATTCCAAATGCTTATTTCAATTTATAATTGTAATTTTACTAATAGTTATACAGAATGTGCAGTCAAAAATGAAAAATTTCCTCTTTGGATAAATAGTAATTTTAGATTACAGTGAATAGAATGAATAAATCGAATACTGTTTTATTGGGAAATGATTTATGAAGCGTTTTAGGGAAGGGGGCTCCAGAAAATTATATTTCATAATTTACATTTGCAGCCTTGTCCCGGGGCCCCTAAGCGCCTAATTACGCCCCTGGGCTTTACTTACAACAAAGAACGGAAAAATACTTTATCTCGCACAAGATCCAAACAATAACTACCAAGAGGCGAGTTCTGGAGCTACTCACACTGGAGTGAGGCATGCAGCACATATCAATTGCAACGCTAACAGCTTCACGAAAAATCATAGTGGCCACGATTTCCCCTTGGCTTCCATTATTCGGTCTCCCCTACCTCCCTTCGAGACATAGCACGAATTCTCCTACCTCAAGATCTTCTTGGATTTTTATACGTTCCTCATCAAGATCAACAACTTTAGACTACTATTAAAACAGCAGAGATTGTATTAACTGAATTATATTTACTTAAGGTTAGCCCTCAAACGGTGAGGCTAGGATCAGACTGACCCGATTCAAATATATCATTGAAGTGGGCACGCACAATTTTCGCCACCTAACTTCATAGACCCTTATCCCTAGTATCAGACTAGCTATCGACAAAGCTGTATTATTCAAGTAAGCGGCATTTTAAAACTATGCATAATAAATCACGACATATCGAAACTCAAGGTCTGCTCCAGCGATCCACTCTTGCCGTTTATGTGAAAAAAAAACAACGATTGTTTGCTGTTTCAACAGTTGAACAGTTGAATGCTCATTGGTTTTTATATTTATTTGACTCACAATGTACCGACATACCACTCCTGATGTGATTTTTCGAGAAATGCACCGCCAAGAGGAGATATCAAAACATGAAGAAGATACCTGTATTGAATATTTGAGTTCAGAGATGGGGAATGGGTCAATACCAAATGATAATCATTGCGTCAATGCGCGATAATTATTTGCCGCGGCAGAAGAAATGATCGAAGCTATAGATCCACCAGGTATAAACACATATTTGAATTTGGGAAAAGATTGTGAACTATTTGGGCAGAATAACCATCTACAATCGAAATATTCACGGACCCAAGCTTCCAATACATGGGCGATAATTAAAAACATTAAAAACGTGTGCCGAATACTTTATAACATGAATACAAAGTTCAAAACGCAAAATCCATGATAATATTAGCCCGAGCTGGATGATTTTTTTATTTATTTTGTAGAAAATTTAATTACCTTTCGAAAGATTTTGTGGCGCTCAGTAAAAAAAAAAAAAAAAAATGTAAACTTTTTGAGTTTTGCGCGAAAGAAGTTTTATTTTCTTCATAAAAATTCTGCTTTTTATGGGGGATATGCTAAAGTGTTTTAAGGAGATTTCAGGAATGTTTCATCAAAATCGCTATAGCCGTTTAGGCGCTACAGACTCTGTTCCCATATCAAAGAAAATTTGAACAACAGAAAATCGAAATGCGTGATGATAAATCCGATAGCAAATTCTGAATCAGCATCCTTAAAAACTCACTTTCTCCAATTTTGGGCGAAATTCGAAGAGATGTTTTCGAAATATAGATGTGTCAAGTAAAATACATTTGCGCCTGCGCTAGCGAAAATAGGTAATTAAATTTGATAAAATTGATATGGGGTCTATACACCATCTAGATACCATCCCGCACAATCTCTGAAAAATTCATCTAAATTGGATGAACGATAGAAGGTGTTATGCGTCCGTGACATGGATTTGATTACAGATGGATAGGCACCAGACAAAATTTTTCCTTGATGTCTAAAACGTAAAACGCGAAAGACCATTTTCGATTCTGAGGACATAATTTTTTTTTAATTCCCCCATGAACATAAGGCTTTCCTAGCGTCGGCAAAACGGGGAGGGTGTGGCATGATTGTCTGTTTTTGTGTTTTATATTAATTAATTATTTCAGTAATAAATTTTCTAGAATATTTTTTAGAGTTTAATTCTCCCAAAAATTTACTGAATATCATAAAAATGAAGATTAGATATTCTGGGATCGGGTTGACCTCAACAGGGTTAAATGTATTTCCTTTTTTTTTTTTTAAATTTTTTTCTCATACGTGGATAATCGGCTTTACCTTTACTCCATAATAACCCATACCAGAGGAGTTTATTTATACTCCATGCAAAAAAGCACTATACATAAATGAGCTGTACGGTTTAAATTTTAAAGCATGGTTCTGCATTATATAAATGCAAAAAAAAAACATCAGTAAACATCCGAGATGTTCGAATTACATAAAATGAAAAAAAAAAAAAAATGAATATATCAAAAATGAAAAAAAATTCAACGCAACAAAATTAATTTTAACTTCTTCTTTGTATATCCTACCCTTCACTTTGAGGTGGTATTGAGAAATCTTGACATAACTAGAAAGTTTCCCACAGAACAACTTAACTAAAACCGAAGCATTATGTACGAATCAACCCGACACAATATGTAATAACGTTTCCTTGATTGTTGAAGGGGGGAAATTTTCATTTAGGGGTTGGGTTCAGAACTGTATGGTGTGAAACGGCAGCCACAACTTCGACAATATGAAACATAATTGCTGCAAATGTGGATGGATACTGAACTGTTTTAGTAGGAAATGCAATTAATAACCTGTTGGAGATAAGTCTAGGTAGGAAAGTTTGTTTCATTATAATGATATAATTATATATATATATATATATATATATATATATATATATATATATATATATATATATATATATATATATACTCCTAAAATGCTGAGCCGACTGGTAAACGTCCGAGGGGTAGACCGAAACTTAGGTGGGAGGATTGTGTGAAGGGTGATCTTAAGGATTTGGGTTTGGACGGTAGTCAGTGGACCGCGTGGTTTTTAGACAGCGATTGGTGGTGTCGGCATCGAACCTTTGGGTTCGCTAAGCATTTTATTATTAAATACGATAATAAAGGCTGTAAAATCAAACAGTTTTTATTGCAAATCGTATTTAGAGTGATTAACGGTCGAGGAATCTGGTGATTATCAAAGTCATTAGGAGATTTATCATGAATCGGTGACATTTAATTTCCATATTTTAGTTTACTGCCCAGGTTCATCTATCTGCCGTATCCGATCTAAGTGCCATCAATTGAACAATTTGTAGCAATTATATCTACAATATAAAATATAATTGCTGTGTTCCTTTATGTGATAAAATTTCATATTTAATGGAACCCGCATTAATTTGCTTAATGATTGCAGGAGAACGCCGTGATACATAAATTGTCTTAATAGCTAACAATTTATTTCCAAATTATTATTTTTACTACAAATTGAAAACTTTTATTCTAAAATAAATTTGTTTTTCCTAAAATATTAATCCGGAATTCATATTCAGTTTATCTATAAGATAATATAATGCATATTTGGTACAATCCTATTTTATAAAACTAACTAAAAATCTTCGCGTTAATTCGTTCGTTTATGGTTCTCAGAGTCATTCAAGGATTGTCTGAAACAGGTAATTGAGGTCTCTGATCCCATTTGAAATAGATTTGGTCGAATGCTCGAATATTCACTTCTCATTACAGCTACCCAGTTGAAATACAGGATCAGTTTCAAGGCCAGGGAGGCAACACTAATTAACCCGTAAATTAATTCAATTTTAATGCAGGTTTAATAGATTAATTTTCTACCTTTTCAAGATATATTTTTTTTTTTGCTTCGTTTTTCAAACCTCATATTTTTCTTTGAAAGTTCATTTTTTCTAAAGTTTTTTGTGTTTAATTTTTGCTAGCAACGTTTCATTATTAACCATTCACATTCATATCCAAATAATTTTTTTTTCCGTTTTTGCCTTTCTAATTTTTCATGTAAAACATAAAAATTGCCAGTTTTAGTAAAAATAAAAAAATACGAAGAAGAAGGATTTTCGGTATGTTCCCAATAAGGAAAAAACGGCCGCTACCGGTTATTATTTTTTTAATATTTTTTTTTTTTAACTATGAAATAGAGGAGTTACGACGGAGTAAATAGAAAAAAAAGGTTTCAAAAAATTTATAACTGCACTAATCGAATTTAAATCTTTGTTATAAAAAATAAATATAAATAAAATACATAAAAAGGTATATTTCACGTATTTCTAAAAATTATAACTCAAATTTGAAAAGAATTCTCAGTTTTGACATCCAAATATATTAATACAATATATAATAAAATTAATCCAAATATATTTACTTTATATTAGCAAATAGAAATATTGAATGAGCGCTTACTTCTAGATAAATATATTTTTTTTTAAATTTTAAAAGACTTATTACCATGCCTTGTTGGAACATTAGTCCCTAAAACGTTAATTAGGCAGCATGCCTAAAAAAAAAATAATCCCCATTATTAATAAAATGGAATTTGTGACGAAATAGTGTGCTACACTAATTATGGCAAAGAGTATATACACATTATATCAACGCCATACTTTTAACATTTCAATCGAAAATCGCTGAAGAAGTACTAAGCAATAACATAACAAGTCATTCGGTAGTAAAAAAAAAAAAGATTGAGATTACAAGAATGAACTGTTAGTTGTATGTCTAAGAACGACATATATTTTTAATACAGAATAACAAATGAAATTATTCTTTATTCGATATTGCGTTTTTATTTGAATAATGTCCAGGTTTGTGCACTCCCATAATATGGATTTACTTAAGTGATTTTCACATTAAGTTGTTATCTTCAGCAACTATAGTGTCTTCTTTTCTATTATTTCAATCGACATAATTTTTTTTAACTGTTTTTCGATCATGGAGAAGGTTCGTTCTCAAATAAACTGTCACTTTGGCTGCAGTAAGATTTCTAGAAGCTCTGTAGGTATATTTATTTTTTATTGTTTTCATTTTTTTTCCGAACTCCTCAATCAGCATCCAGTTCTTCTCAAAGCAGAGTACATTTTGAGATATTTAATGTTTAAAAATAAAAAGTTGTTAAAAAAAAAAAAAATCTTTTGAAAAGTTCGGACGAATTGCATTCTGTCCGAATTGAATTTCGAAAATTTTCACTAAATATTTTAGATAAAAAAAGAATATTTTAATTATTGGAGGTATATCGCACAACGGAAACTAGTCCTACTAGGTAACAACGCAAAAAAAAATCAAGAAACATTTTTTTAGTGCGTAACTCTCGTGACACAAAAGGGTTTTCTATTTTTTAAAGTATTTAGAAAATCGACAAATCGTAAACTCGCAAAGAAAATCAGATTTAGCACTCACTGAGACTGATACAACACTTATAGAGGGCCCAAGGCTAGTTTCCATGAACGTAAATTTTTTGGCTTATTTTTATTTCGAGATTCCGAAAGTGATAGATTATTTGAGAATGGCTCAGAAAGCTTTTTTTGTTACGCTGTGCTTCGTGGGATGTGCAATCCAGTGAACTTAAACAACGAATTTATGTATTATTTTTTGTCATTATATCAGCTAATCATCTGTATGGACTACACCGTATATCTGAATGTGTTAGTCGATCCATCTTCATTTCAAGTGTCAGTTTTTAATCTGTACTGAGTGCTTGTTCGTGATTTTTTAGTGAAATGTGTGACATTCGTTTGTATTACCCAGGGAGTAATACCCTGGCATCCATAAAGTCGTTTTATTAAAATCAAGCTAAAAATTTGGGAGAGTTTCATAATACTCATACAGTCAGTGCTAAAAGAAAAAAAAATTACCAACTAACTATCGTGAAACGTGGTTTCATAAAAATAAGCGCGAAGTAAACAATAGAGTAAGACAGAGCGTAGTGCCGAGTACAGGAGTAGCGAGGTGAGGGAAGGCGTGGTAGGATATCCAACTGTTCAGCTTTATCCGTATGCTTTCGGACACACTCAGTATTCCATCTAGGCTCGGGCGCTAAATAAAAAAGTTCAAAACGCTGTCGATTTCCTAATACTGGTCCGATTTAGATAGTATTTCTGTTGTTTATAGCGAATTTAATTACCTATCATAAATTAACTTTTTAAATTATATGCATAATTTACCATAAAATGACTACATTTTAATTTGTAATATTTTTTTTTTAAATAATGAAAAGGTATAATGAAAAGATACGATTCATATTTTTCGATTTTAATGTCCATTTGTATTTTATAGTGTTGATTAAACTTTATATTACTAGAGGGCAATATTTTTTGTCGTGTGTCTCGTGTTCGATAAAAAGATTAATCTTTTAAGAGTTTTAAAAGTGCTTAACCTCTTTATAGTTCATATTAATTAAGTAAATTGATTGAAAACTATTGCATTGTGTTGAAAAAAGTATACAAAATTAATTAAAATGTATATTGAAAATAATCGAGAATTTAAAACTTTGACTAAACTACAAAAAAAAAAAATTAAATTAATATTCAGTAAATGGTTAAAAACTTGTAAGTAAATAAATAATAAAATATCTAAGAACCAAAAAATCACAATAATGGATGTATGCTAAATGTTTAAAACATTATGAACAAAATACAGGACAACAAAAAAAACTGTAGAAATACAGAGACATTGATTGCAAGGCCTGTCTTCCTTAGGCAATATTTCCTAGGCACATTCTTTTACTAAGAAATCAACAACCATCCCCCTTCCTATGTCAACAATCTTCTCCAATTCCTCTTATAAGTTATCCACTTCCTTACCACAAGATCTCGATCTTCTGGCCTAAAGGATAAATACCCCTTACTCCAATCTGTCTCATTTAAACACTCCTTCATTGCCCGCTCCACCACTTTCTGGAATTCCCTCCCTATTAAAATCCGGCATGCCCCCTCCTTATGCATATACAAAATTCTCCTATTCCAGTTCTATTTCACAATTAAAATCCGACGCTGGCTAATCATGTATGTAATATGTTATAAGAATCCCGTTACAATAAGCTCGCTCTTTTTTTTTAATATGAACATATATTACATATCACTTTTCATACACACTGTTGTTGTTTTTTTTGTTTGTTTCTATGCGTTCTAAAAGAATTTCTTATTTTTTATGTTACTTTGTTTTAAATTATGATTACATAGCTATAATGTTTATTTCCCATCTAAGGTTTTTTATATAGATTTCTATTTTTTATTATTTTTTTTTCTACATGCTTATGTGTATAAAACTATTTAAATGTTTTTATATTACAGATGTAAATATTTATTGTTTTCTATGGCCATTTTTTTTTCTTTTGTTCGCTTATTAGATGAATATATTTTCTTTCCTATATATACTTTTGTCGTACGAGCTTATCCTTTTTTATTTATTATATATTATGTCTTATAGCCATAAATAATAATTTTTTTGCTCATGTTTGTTATTCACAAGGGACTTTGCCCAGAATAAAGTTTTTTTTTCTATTTCTACTTTTTTTAAATAAGAAAACGTAGGATATCTTTAGGCAATATTATATACTGGCAACGACAGTGGAAGGTTTCGACATCGAACTTATGGATTGTGTAAAGCATACAATTTTTGTCACAGCTATGACCGTTAAAACTTAAAAAAAAATAATGTTTCCACACAAAATGAACGTTTATAGATACTAAGGCGCTAAGAGTGATGTGGTAGAGTTTCAGAGGTAGCACGGGACAGCTTCAATAAATTCAGATGTCGTCCCCACTCACAGTGTTAATAATGAATTATTTAGCACATTAAGCTATAAAATTATAGAATTATATAGACATAGTTGATTATAACAAGACACAATTCCTGGAATTAAACTGATACATGGAGCAAATTTTACGGCTTCGATTCCCCTCGGATCCAGGATATATAATTATATTTGGATGAAAGAGGCAGCAGGAAAGGAGCACTCTATTTGCCGGACCATCCATCAGTGGCACCCCCCCCCCTTACCCAGTCCATCCATAGGCCCAAGGGGACTCTCTACAATCGGCACCGTGCAAATTAAAACCAGTGTTGCCACAAAATAAAACTAACCAACGCTACGAAAATCGACCCGAATGTTTTAGACAGAGGCAATATTTACATCAATACTTATGAACAAAAACAAATAAAGAATTTACAGATAGAATCGGAGAGCAGTGATGGGCTTTAGCCAATAATTTAGTCTACCGATATTTTCTACAGCATCAAAGGCATAATATAGGTCCTATCAACAGCAGATCTTCCCATGTATGTCAGTTAAAAAGGAGAGCGGGGAGGAAAATTCAAAGCAATATCTTTTGTAGGTAAAACTTTTATTAAAAAAATATATACAAAGTAAAATTCCGGATATTTTTTTAGGTAGACAATCTATTGATAATCATATGGTTAAGAGATTTTTTTTATTCTTTATTTCATTGATTCATTTTCCAAAAAAAAAAAAAAAATAACTAAACCAACAAAAATTCTCCTTCATACTTTTCCATGGTCAACCATACTATCACCAATGTGAATTATTATTATTATTATGCACATGAAAATTTGTGCATGTTCCACCCTTTGACGACGGTTCTCCTCCGTTTGTTGTACATATGAACGTACAGGCAGTTTGGGGTTAAGAATTTTATAAATTGTCGGAACTGTGCTCCTTAATCGGCGACCCATTGATAGTTTGCTGGAGAATACAGATTTTCCAAATTGGAGTTTCTGTAAGCCAAAATGTCCATGTGATAGTTTGATTCCTTTTTAGTATTTTCGCACCTGCTTCTGCTAACCCATTAGATTGTGAATGTTTGGGGCTGCTGGTATGAAGTCTAAATCCATGGGTCTTTGCAAACATGCCAAATTTGTTAGAGCCCCAGAAGGGATCAAACTGAGAGCCACAGTCCGCCCCGCCATAATGGTTTCTGGAATTCCATGGCGAGCCATGAGGGCCGACATCTTGTCAATAACAGTGCCTATTGTAAGAATGGATAGTTCCTCGATGTCTGGATATCTGGAATACCTGCCAATCATAAGAAGGGTCCATCTCCCATTAGCCTTGAAGAAACCGACACATCCTTTTTCCCATGGTCGAGATGGAAATGAGGCCTGCATTAGAGGTTCATTGTGCTGAATTCTAGACGTAGCACATGCAGGGCAACTGTCAAATAGAGTTTTGATTTCTTGTGAAATGTATGGCCACCAAACAGCATTTTTTTTGCCCTCGATCGACACGTAATACCCATATGGCCCTTATAGAGTGCCTCCATTACTCGGCGACGAGATGAAGATGGAATTACACCACCCTATCATTCATCAAAAGCAAATCTGCATACCTCGAAAATTTAGACCGTTTCTCTTAATAAGGGGTAAGTGCACTGGGAGGTCGTGGCGGCTGGACCAACCTGTCAACAAAAATTCCCAGCCGCACACTCTTTGTCTTCCTGTTGTTCCTTAAAAATTTGTTCATCATCCTTTTTGTCTAGATCTTGGACGATTTTTTCCATCAAGAGTTTCGCTTCAGCAGTAGGTTTGCATGATTCCTATGTGAGCAAGGGGTGTTTCGATAGGTGTGCAGCTGTTTTCCCAGTACATGAATAATGTTATAGTCGAATTTCATCATGCGTACACGAAATCGTAATAATCTGGGCGATATCGTAATAATCCATAGGAATCGTTTAGAAAATTGGAATCAGAGGTTTGTGGTCAGATCCAAGAACAAAATTAAGTCCGATCTGGTAGTCACGCAACTTCTCACAGCACCATGTGGCAGCTAAGGCTTCCTTCTCAATCTAGAATATAGCTTTTCGATGTTGCTCATAGTTCTCTAAATATAGACCATAGACCTAACTTGTCGCTCGCTCATTCGAAACATTGAAGGCAGCATTCTTGCCTGATGGATTGAATTGATGGAGGCGGCAAAGGAGATGTATCTATGCATCAATGAAGAAAAAACTAAATATATGAGGACAGGTGAATCTACAACAAATGGAATCTAGGAGTTTTTTTAAATATCCCCTTGCAAGTTTAAGAGAGTGGATAATTTTCCTTATCTGGGTAGCATAACAAGCGTTTCTAACCATGTATCTCTGGAGATTAAAAAAAAGGAGCATAGCCAATCAGTGCTACTAGTCTATCAATCTATATTTGGTATGCTATTTTGGAGACATCTAAGGAACAAAAATTATGTTATGTAAGACCCTAGTCAGACCAGGTTCACATACGCCTCCGAAACATGGACTTAATTAAAGTCCAAGGAAATAGAAATAGCTGTCTTTCAAATAATGCAACTTAATGTAGAATATTCGGAGCAATTGATTTAAATAGTCAATGGAGAAGGCGTACGAACAGGGACGTGTAAGAGATGTTGGGGGAACCCGACATAATTAGTTGGATTAAAATAAATAGATTGAGATGGGCCGGCCAAGTGGCTAGAATGACTGAGGAGGATCCTGATAAAAAGCTGCTGGAAGGAAAATTGGAGCGTACCAGGGAAAAAGGAAGACCAAGATTGCGATGGGTAGATGCAGGGGCAAAAGATGTCAGGCGTATCTTGAACGTCCGTGACTGGAGGGCAACCGCACTGGATAGAGCCATCTGGGGAGGGCTCCTTGAGGATGTGACAGGGTTGTAATTCCATACTTTACGAGGGTAAAAGTAAAGTTAAGATATGTTTAGGCACTAAATAAAATCAATTAAGGATTACTTTCTTAAATCCATTTCAGAGCAAACAATTGGATGCAGCGTAATGTTAAAATGTTAAAAATTATACAAAATTCGACTTTACAGGACTGTATAATTTTTATATTAGAAGCTATTTTTATTATTTTTTAAAAAAAATGTTACCTAGACGATTATGTTTAAACATTAAATCCAAACCTACGTTTCAACCACGTATATTTTGATGAGGCTGATAATTTAATAGAATAGTTAGTGCGCACTTGCCTCTGTCTTTCGGGTCTACGAGGAAACTGGATGACACATTATTCAAGCAGGAGCGGTTTTGAAGCAAAATAGTTCCGTTTCAGGAGGATTATTATACTAATGTGATCATCGAAAAAAATTAAAGCTTGTCTGAAATTCATATTTTCCTATCTTCATTGAGTTATGAAAGTGGGATGTGGAACATAATTGAATAATTCATTGAAAAAAAACCTTTTATTTTAATTCGCTAGCCCGTAGTTGCCTGGACAAAACATGATAGGCTAAGTGTACACCACGCACACTTTTCACACAACAGAGGTTAACCATAGTGCGATCGGAACTTAATTGCCTTGAAAAGCTTTCAGGAAATGATCTCTTCCTATTCATCAAAAAACTGACTTACTTAAAAAAAATATATATATGATAATGGGTCAATGTAAACATTTTTGTTGCTATTGAGGTATATTATCGCCTCTTTAAATATTTCTTGTCATACTGTATATAGTTCAGCCGCAAAATGTGATTTTTCTGTATTATTTTACCTAAAATCGGTAATAATTTCTAAATTATTGACTGTATGGTCATAGAAATGGCCTCACTGAATTCAGAAACAAAAAACTATATGAAAAGGTGCCTTACTCGACTTAATTTGTGCTTTAAGTTATTTTGCGAATACCCCCCCCCTATTTCGACCCCCTCCCCCACGGAGGATCGTCCCCTGGAAATTTGGGCGGACTCTGTAGAATTCGAGTTTTACTACCATGGCGATTATATGACCCTAGTTTCATGAATGTACAAATATCGTTATTTATTTTGTCCATTTTTCCGCTATTATGTAAGTTTTGAAATATTACCATTGAATGAGTACATTAATCATTACAAACAATTATAATTATTGCCTTGGGATTCAGTGATACATCCATCTAGACTATCTCGGCCCTAATCGTGGTTATCATTCACAATCCACTTTGTCTACGTCGGTAACAGATGTGGCAACATCTGGAGGCACCAGTCACCGGGAGACTTCATTAATTCCGGCTATTTCATTTAATTTGTCAAAGCGTTCTTTTCTCGGTTTTCATAAGTCTCAGCGGGTCAGTGAGTTGAGGCAAATTCCATTTCATTAAAAACACATCCAAAGAACTTAAGTGTTATTCTTGTGTTAATTTCATTCAAACGTGAGAAATATATATATATATATATATATATATATATATATATATATATATATATATATATATATATATATATATCGTTCATTGCATGATGCAAAAGGTAGAGCATAAGCTTTTATTTTTTAAATAGTTTATAAGGTGCAAAAATGCAAAAAAAAAAACAAAAATGCTAACTCGGGTGACCTCCTGAGAACTTTTGGCTGTCAAAAAACCTAATTTTTCTTAATTCTAGAACAGTTTTTCTCAATTCTTCTATAGTTTCCAATCAGTGCATCCAACCGAAAATTTTATGTTAAATTAATTGAAGAACATTAAATTCTCCGTTGAAAAAATACCAGCACATAATAATTCCATTAAATGGTTTTGCCGAAAACGACGGTCAAATAACGACGATTTTCTCAGATTCAAAAACTGAGATAAAGTAACACTATATATGTATGCTTCTGTAGCATGTAAATGAGTGATCTAAGACAAAAACTTATATGGCAAAAGTTGTAGAGCATCAAATTCGGCTTCCATTGAGTGTCAAATTTTTAAATTCAGTGCAGAACACCTCTCGAAATTGGCAATCTCCCGATCTTCGGAAATTGGCATATAAGCCCAGTAGGGATATCATTTTGGATTGAAAAAGAAGGAATGATTTTGATTTTCGCGTATGCTGTATGAATTGCCCGTCTCATAAAAAATTCATGTTTTCGACCTCCTTCTTGTGCGTATTTTTCAGTAATTCCTCGGTAACTCGCTTTCAGTGCATTTAAGGTAAGAAGGTGTCATAATCAATTTTAAAGAACGCTAAATATTCTGCAAGCTTTATATGTAATTTATTTTGTTGGTTTGGAACAGCTACCGAGATATGGGGCCGTCGAAATCTGTAAAGAAGTCCAAAACACGCAAAAAGTTTGATTTGGTTCCGCCTTAATAACTAACTATTTTTTAGTACAGTTAAGTGAAAACGGATAACAACCAATCTTGTAGAGGATTAAATTTCCTACAAGATTTATACGAAATATTACTCTTAGCAGACGCTAAGATATATTGAAATAACAATTTTAGAGAATGAGGATTGAAAACATAAAATATCACCCTCTATTCAAATTAATATTCCTGAATGTAATATTATCAATCCATTATGCAAGTGATATATACGTCTAGTTAATACGTACATAATGAATTAATGATATTGCATTAAGGCATAATAATATAAATAACATATAATGAATACTCTTTCAACGCAGAATTAAATGGTCTTTAATTAATTATACAATAGCATTTTCGATTTTAGGAATTATAGGTGAAAAAACAAAAAAAAAATCCTTCCGATGTCACCCGTGATAGCTTTTTTGTTCTGTACATTTTTGCACCCATATAAATAAGATAAAAGTTTCTAATTGCATCATAGACCCCAGTTTGACAGACCTATAATAAAGACACATTAATATATATATATATATATATATATATATATATATATATATATATATATATATATATATATATATTGTATTTACTTAACAATAACTTGACTGAAAAAAATTAACTCAAAATATTTTATTGAATGCGTTCCTCTTTGCCTTCCTCTTCATGCCATTCCTAGGATCCCCGATCCAATGCAGCCATGCCTCTCGGCCCCTACTAAGCTGCCTCATTTCTTGAAGGGTTTTTCCCTAGGAGGATAGAAGAGTAATGGAGATGACAAACGTAACCAAATGCATTGTGTAGATTGATGGTGGAGAGGGGATGAGTTCCGAGTCAGCGACCACGCCCACTGCGCCTCAACATACTTCCTACATTCGAGTAAATTCAACAAATTTTGAGTTAATTCAAAGTTAAAACAGGAATGTGTTATGTGAATGTCCGATGTGCTACGAGCTCAGAGCAGAATTTGCAATGAATACTTGAATTGACTATATTATGTAAGCATAGTAGTGGTTTGTTCTTATTATTATTTTGATTTGTTTCTGTTCAATAAGAGTAATAACGAATAATTTTTCCACTTGATATAAGCTACCTAACTTTTTTTTCCTAATTAAAAGAATTTGTTGTCGAAATGTGAGAACCATGAGTTTAAATTATTTTTTAAATTTTCAAATACAATATATTGTCTATTAAACCGTTTTATTATTTTTAATATAATTTTCCCTGAAGATTTAATATGGAAATTTCAAATATTCAGGGCGATAAACGTGTTAAAGTTAGTGTGCAATCTAAGAGGTAAAAAATGTGGACTACATAAAATCGAGGACATAAGGAATAGTTTTATTATTTACACCTGATTAAGAATGTTTTCATGATAAAAATAATAATTTACTGTAGTTTAAGGCATATTAAAATGAAAAAACAAGAAAAAGGCTCACAAGTACTAAAAATGAATAAATAAAACAAGTATCAAAATAAAATTGTATTTCTTTTTTGCGACAATTATTTGAAAATTTAATTATCAAGCATAACAATCAAGCAGCTGTGATAAGCGGATACATGTGAAAATTAAGAAGATTCTTTGTGGATATTTCAGTTCCCGTTCCTAATAAGAGGAGGGGATTATCAGAAAGTGGTAAATACCTGGAGCAGAGGTTGGGGAAGGAAACCGCATTTGTAAAGGTGGTCTTCAGTAATATTTATTGGATAAACAAATATTCAGCGAAGAAAGAGCCGCAGAACCGTTTTTCGAATATACTCTAACACGCAGACATTCGTCTTATTTTTATCTGGTATTTATGATGAGGGGAAGTATAGAAAATTAATGAAAAATATTATTCCTTTCTCCAAAATATTATGTAGTATTATTTTATGCTGTAAAAAAAAAAAAAATATATATATATATTTATTAATTTATATATATATATATATATATATATATATATATATATATATATATATATATATATTTAGTTTGTTTCATTATAACTACTTACGTTGTTACTTTTATTATCTATTATCTTTATAAAAATATTGTTTAAAAGAATTTGTATTATTTTATTTTAAGATTGTTATAAAATACATGTAATACATTATGAAGTTAACTCCTTTTAAGTAGGAAAGTATTAGGGTATACGATCAATAAAATTTTCTTTAAATTACACCAATATGAAATGTGTAATTAATAAAACTGCACTTACTATATCCGCCATTGTTATCTTATTTTGAAAATTATATATTGCATTAATTTTATATCTATAGGTAGGCACTGCTGGCATATTTCATGTAATTAAAAATGCCAAATATGTACGTACATATGTATTAATTTTAAAATAAATAGTTAAAAAATGTGTTAATATTTAAAGAATATGTAAACATAACAAAATTATTCAATTTATTCATTTCGAAAAACTATATATCTACTCAGTAAGAGTTGAAAAGTAAATGCATTTTTAAATTTTTAAACGTTAAAAGTACATTTCGGGCCTTATTAGTACCAAAATGTGTTTGTTGAAAGAACGCTCGCGTCTACTGAAGTTACAGAAGCGTTTAAAAAAATTGCTGTTTCAAAAGGGTTCCACTCAAATTGACAATTTTGCTGCCATCAACTCGCTGTCATGTCTTTTCAACATGGATTGTTTTTTAAGACATATTGCAGGTTCTTCCGCGTTCTGTTTCCCATTTCCACTGAGGCGTCTTCCATTTTTATTAATAAGCTCTATGTTTTTTTTTTTTAATGGAGGTAGACTCTATAATTACAAGCTGCGAGATAGCGAGTTCGATGACAGCACAATTGCTGGTGATGAAAGTCAGATTATTTTTCTATATCGGATTATCCAACAATTTCTGAACTTGAGATATGGCTACGGTTGAATCAACATCTTTGAAACAACTTCCTCTATTTTGTCAAAGTTCTTGGTGTAGTAGCTACTAAGTGCCCTCCAATCAAGTTCAAAGGGATATCGGTTCTTACAAATGCGCTACCCAAATCTATGCAAAGGTTTCGCCTGTCTCCACTTGTAAATGATGTTACGAAATTTTGCTACAGTCGTGATGGTTTTTCTTTGTTTACTATTTGTGGGACTGCGCAAGTATGCTGAGTAACTTGGAAACGTTGCGTTGTAGAAATAGATTTTTCACAGCTAGAACTATATAAAATATCTCCATCACTCCTGAAAGTCTCATTCGGGAACTCAAGAAGATATTTCGCTACCCAATCTTTTAAATTGTTCCCAACTTTACTCATTAAGAAAAAGGGAAAAAATATGATACTGGCAATATGTTTTAAAACCGTATGAATTTCTTCCGACTCACAGATTATTACTGAATTATAAACTAGGTCGCTTTGAGCAAAAATGAAAGGCGGAGGAAACTTAGAACCGAATAATAACACGAAGAAAAGTACGACCAATACTAGTGAATTCAGTTAATCGCCTTTGAATACCCACTGAAATTTGGGCATTTTTTTTTCTTTGACACATCCTTAATAATGTTCCGATGTAAATAAAAATAACAAATATAGAGGGAAATATGTAACAATTCATGAAACATGTAAATTTAAATGGGTTTAAATCGATCCCAAATGTGCCAAATATAAAAAAAAATAGTGGTTGATACGTGGTTAAATCTTGGTCAAAAAATTATATGTATTAAGATGAAAATCCTAGCCTAGTAATTACTGTTAAAGACATTATATCCTATAATTTATTATTAGTTTATAACCAGTTATTAATTTATACCCGCACCACTGCACTGTCCACAATGACCGAATATTATTCCAAGTTCGGAGTATTTTAACCATTACGATGCCACGTTCCTCCACGAATCCAAAATAGATTCACTCCCTCTTTACCAACCAATTAGCTCAACGTGTTTCTCTGATATCTGTGTTTATTCTGTCAATCCATCTGGTTTACCATGTAAAGCTCGTACGGTATGGAAGAAAAATAAAATTAAGCGTAGCTGTGTAGATTCTCTCTCTCCCTCCCTCCCACTCCCTCACTCCCACTTTCGCTCTCGCCCTCTCCCACTCCCTCTCCCTCTCCTTCACCCTCTCTCTCTCTCTCTCCCTCTCTCTCTCTCAATCAAAAAAATCAAATCTATCAAAATCAAATCATAAAAAAAATACATCATTATCATATACTTTCTTTCATTGAATTTAACAATATTCTTTCACATTTTTTATCTCAACGTTTCGGAGTTATTACCCCATCTTCAGCAATATATTAATTCAGCTTACTAATATGATTTTCATTTTTCTTAGTTGAACTTATGCCTAAATAAACTTTTTACGCCTAATTATCACATTCTAGTCCATAATATGTAATATTATTTTGTCCTATTTTAGAAATATTTAAAATTTGTATTCAATACTATTAGGATTATCAAAAATCTAAAATTTGCAATGTTACGCTGACTTATTAGACTTTAGATGCTCATAAAGTTGGTATTTCTTACATTGACTGACTAAGAAATGTTTTTATTTTTTAATGTCTCTTATGATGTTTGGGATCTTGTTTAATTCCTCGGCACTCTACAAAATGAATGGGAACCACACGCATACTCCGTTTTATGACGGCCTAATAACCTATTTCAATAAAAAAAATTCCGTCGCAGTTAAGCACATTTTAAAAAGGTAAGCGAGCGGCACAAATCTAAAAGAGTACAAGATACGCAGGGTCAAAGTTTATTAAATCGATTGGTAATGTAGAAATGAAGCAGAGACGAGATGATAATGGCTAATCGAGCTTAACCTGATTTTGCCATTAGTATCAGATAATTGCACTCTACGGGATCCAATAACGAGTTTAGCACACCCCGGGCCATAGCCCTCATCCAATTATTAGTTTTAGGAGCACAACAACCGTCATTTTCATCGAGAAAATTGTAACTCGGCGTAAGGAAAAAATTAAGCAGGGGAACTTTAAAGGAAAAATTAGCATTTGCTCAATCTAATTTTTAACGAGCTCGACCCTTGTTCCTCGGCAGGGAAAAATTTTACTGAAAAGACCTAAAAAAAAAAAAAAAAAAAAAAAATGGGCTCTCTTTTGTTGCCAGTCTTAAAGGCTTAATGAAAATCGAGTGCAGTTGATTATCGTTTCTTGACATTAATGCAATGCTAATTAAATCGACTCCATAGCGGGCCTAATTGTTATTTATCTCCAATCAGAACGATATGATTCCATTTATTGGCCTTTATTGCGGGAAAAATTAACCATTTATAAATGGTGGCTGCGGAAACGCCTGGAAATAATCCAGCTGCTGCAAGACCACTATTCCTTAGTTGCATTTTTTTATTAATCGTAGTAATTAAAATGAAATCGAATGCAAAACTATTTTGAACTATATTATCCCGACTCATAATATTTTAGCACTTTCTATGTAAAAGAAAAATATCCGTTAATTTATAGTAATATTCTGGGAGATATTTAACCTTATCATTTTTACCCTAAGTTTTACCCAGGAAAGGGGTTAACCATAAGATGCAAGTCTAATTTTTTTTTTTTTTTTTGTTTATCTTTAATAAATATTCCGTAAGGATAATTAAAAACTCAGTAGTTAAAGGCAGATTTATTGAAGATAACTATATAATATGGAAGGCCGAACATAAAAAATTATTAAGAAAGATTTTTTTTAATTCCAATTTTTCTTAAAATTATTTTTTAAATTTTACTTATAGCACATTATTTACAATAAAAGCACTGAGGAAATGAGAATGTTAATTGTATTTAGCAATGGAAAGTCATAATTATGAATACTGATTCTTATTTTAATTCATTAATATTTGTTTAATAGACTTAATTTGTGGAGAATATTCTATATTCAAGGGAAAATAAACAAAAAAAATCACACAACTTTCACTTACCATCCTGCTTGAAATCAATTTTGAAAGTTTCATATAGTTTCCGTGGAAACATTAATTTACTTTAAATGATATAAAAGAAGAATCACTTAAGTTTATGCCTTTTTCGTTACTGGTCCTTAACTTCTACGACTTTCCATGTTAGATATCATTTTTTTCTAAAATCTTTAGCATTCCAACAGTAGTAGAGGGAGAATGGGCGAGCTGGGGCAACATTTGGGAGCAGCCAATCAGAAGCCAGAATTTGGTCACGTAACCTATGGCAGGAAATTTGTATTTGAATTTTCACCTCGACATAACCTTAACTGCCACGTGGTCTTGCCTCGACCCTACCTTAACCACCACGTGGTCTCACCTCGAACTAACCTTAACTATTACGCCACGCCCCTTTTTAGTCAAGTGACCCTTATGCCCCGCCCATTTTTAGTCACGTGATCCAGAAACGTGACCCATTGCACCCTATGGACTATGCTCCGCCCACATGTTTTAGTCACGTGATCTGTGGAACATCCTGGCCTATGCTCCGCCCACAAGGTTTAGTCACGCGGCTCAGTCACGTGACCCATGGAACCTCTTGACCTATGCTCCGGCTGCATATTTTAGTCACGTGACCCCTTATACCCTCTGGTGAAAGAAATCAAACAATTTGAATTATGAAGCGAGTATGGAGAAGGGTTAATGAATATTTCTAAATTATCAGTATATTTCAGGAAGAATCAAGAATCAATAAAGATTTGAGTCTTTTAGCAGAAAATATTTGAACAGTCAACGTTCGAAAAAAAAAAAAAAAAAAAAAACATATTACCATACGAATGGGGGCCCAATAGAGCACATCTTACATCAGCATTCTCAAATAATATCAACCGATGATGGCAGCAATTCTAATATTGACAGTCCCCTATACAAAACAAGACACGTTGACGCGGAGACGATATAGAAATATCTAATAAAAAGTTATCATTTTATGAAAGAAATCAAACAATTTGAATTATGAAGTGAGTATGGAGAAGGGTTAATAAGAATATTTCTAAATTATCAGTATATTTTTGGAAGAATCCTGAATAAAGTTTTGAGTCTCTTAAACAGCAGTAAATATCTGATCAGTCAACGTTTCACCAATTCGGGCATCATTAGGAATCATTACGTGACTGGATCACGTGACTAAAAAGCGGCGGGGCATAAGGGTCACTTGACTAAAAAGGGGCGTGGCCTAAAAGATGAGGTTAGGTCGAGATGAGACCACATGGTGGTTAAGGTAGGGTCGAGGCAAGACCACGTGGCAGTTAAAGTTAGGTCGAGGTGAAAATTCAAATACAAATTTCCCGCCATAGGTCACGTGACCAAATGCTGGCTTCTGATTGGCTGCTCCCAAATGGTGTCCCAGCTCGCCCATTCTCCCTCTACTAATAGTATATATATTATACATCTATTAATATGTATTGATATTGGACAATATTATCGTTATAAAATTTAACCAGACCAGGTGCGAACAAAAGAAAGAAGGGACGAGCAGGTAGAGAAGGGTAACTGACAGGCGATGACGGATGTCACCACATAAGTGATAAGGGATAAGTTAATTTAGAAACCCTACCGAGAAGTTTACAATGTATCAAAGCCAAAAACTAGGATACCTAATCAATTTTAAGAATTGTTCCTCTTAGGCTTTGACTGGCCACGAGGAAAAAGTGCAGACCGTCTGGAAAAGGTATGATTAAATTATACTAGTTGGATAATGGTTCGCAGATACCGACTGTCAGGACAAGGGGTGGAGCCATCCGATGAAATCCCAGAATTTCCTCCCTCTATAAAACTAGTCGGCCAATGAACAACGTTTTCGACTCCCTCTTAGGCAGAATAAGAGAGAAAGGGGGATAGAAGCAAAGAGGTGAAAAAGAGAGACTTCTGAACTGACCGAGGCTGAGGCAAGACGGCGAGACTGATCGGGGCTGATGCAAGACGAGCTCTCTGAACTGTGACCCCTCCTGATGCAAGCCTTCAACCATCTCCTTCAAGCCTTCGCCTGAGGAACCATCAACGCCAATTAGTACAGATAAGAGATTTATGTAAAAACAATTAATGGCTAAGTCTAGGCTGAATCATTCTATCGTTAACTTTTTATTGTAATAGTTTGTTATTTTAATTTTGAAGAATAAAGATAAGTGTTAGCAAGGAGGTAGTTCTTTAGTAACCATGCCCATATTTAATTTGAATATATTTCATTAAGATAGCAGTAACGTTGATTAACATTAGTATTAAACTTAAAAGTAGGAACATTATCTTGGTTAATTATTAAATAATGGTAACCACAAACCAGGCCTTTGGAAAGGTATCCAATTTAGAGGACAAGGTAAGAAATTCAAAAGTATTCATAAGCTTACTTAATTTTGGGATAATCATCCTCAATGATTGCCCAATGGCATCCCTATTTATGTAGACTAATGTATTAGAGCTAAATAGATATCAAGCTCAACTCAACCTAGAAAACATAGCACTATATTACTATTCTTATTAATGGAAATTTCTATTCAGCTAGAAAAAATATTTCTGCTGTTTTTCATCAGTTATAATTCTTTTAAATATTAATTTAGTCCATTATCTATATTCTCATGTCTATAATAGCTGGAATTACATTAAATTATCTCATTATTTTAAATTATGTTTTTTTTTATCCATATTCTTCTAAATCAGTAAGGTATTTATATCATATTTATATTTATTTATTTTCCAATAGGATTTTCTTCGTAATTTATCTTACTCTATGACAGGAAATCAGATTCAAGCACTCTACTTTAAAATTAATTTTCTTTAAAATAATTTTAACAACAATTCGGGAGCCTTGCCCATCTTTAAGTTGTTTATTTTTATTCATTGTTGTTTTGGCTGTTAATTTATTGTAATATTCTGGGAGCATCATTATTACTTGAAGTCGGAGGGGATGGGCCATACGATGCAAGTGATAATTATTTTCAACTCCCAGTTTTCTTTCAATTATTTTTCTTAATTTTTCTGATAGCACCTTTATCATTCGCAACAATTACAATATAAACATTGAGGAAATCAGGAAGTTAATGTGTTAATCTAGGATGTGTTAAGCTATGGTAAGTCATTATTATGAATATTGAACCTATGTTTTTAAATATACTTTTTTTTCTGGAAAATATTCTTTTTATATAAGAAAAACTAAAAAAAGAATATGATACAAAAAAAAAAACTGACAAACTTTCTTACACTCAGCCTGTAGAACTACCAAATCAGCTCTTTCCCACTAAGCAGAACTCGAGGAGAAAGATCCCTGCGAACCATTCCAACCGCATCACTGATATTGACTTAATGGAAGTGCTATGTTTTCTAGGTTGAGTTGAGCTTGATTTCTATTTAGCTGCTAATGCAAAAATATATATATAGGGATGCCATTGGGAAATCATTGAGGATGATTATCCCAAAATTAAGTAAGCTTATGAATACTTTTGAATTTCTTCTCTTGTCCTCTAAATTGAATACCTTTCCATAGGCCTGGTTTGTGGTTACCATTATTTAATAATTAACCAAGATAATGTTCCTACCTTTAAGTTTAATACTAATATTAATCAAAGTTACTGCTATCTTAATGAAATATATTTAAATTAAATATGGGCATGGTTACTAAAGAACAACCTCCTTGCTAACATTTATCTTTATTCCTCAAACTTGAAACAACAAACTATTACAATAAAAAGTTAACCATGGAATGATTCAGCCTAGACTTAGCCATTAATTGTTTTTACATAAATCTCTTATCTGTACTAATTGGCGTTGATGGTTCCTCAGGCGAAGGCTTGAAGGAGATGGTTGAAGGCTTGCATCAGGAGGGGTCACAGTTCAGAGAGCTCGTCTTGCATCAGCCCCGATCAGTCTCGCCGTCTTGCCTCAGCCTCGATCAGTTCAGAAGTTCTCTCTTTTTCCCTCTTTACTTCTATCCCCCTTTCTCTCTTGTTCTGCCTAAGAGGGGGTAGAAACAATTTCTTTTTTTTTATATGAAAGTAGAACTTTTTCTGTTAAGAATGATATGCCATATTATGCGTATATGAGTATTTCTTTATTAAAAAAAGTAACTCTGCACAAACATTTTCTAGATGCAGTAGGAATATTATTACATTATAATTGTACATTACAAATATTTTTGCATAATAATAGTGTTCCAGAAGCTATAATAGATACTATTAAACCAATTTACAAAGGTCTTTCGTACCAAAATTTACTATTTAAAAAGTGTCTGATCTGTGAGTTGTAAACCTGATTTAGTTGCTTGTATTTTTCCTAAAGTTACTTTTTCTGGTGAATAAGGAACATTTTTTCAGAAAGTAATGGCCAAAATTTGTTGAAAGTTCTACAGAGTGATGTAGATACATTAAGAAATATACTGAGTTTTTTTTTTTTTTTTATTTAAAAATGAAAATATTTACATACTTAAAAAAATTAAATACGGTAAATATTTTAAACTTTAAACACGACTCGAAATTTGAAAGTGATCGATCAAACGGATTTTGAGAAAATGTTCCTCATGCTAGAAGCAACAGTATTGGGATCCATTCTCCTCTAAAGAAGTAGGAACCAGTAACGTGTTTTTACTATTTGAAAATACGATACACATATAACCTGTTCCCCCACTTTAAATTCTAGAATGTTTAGAATATCAGAATAAAATTTGGGGGACCCCAATTGGGTAACTTGAGATAACTTCAGGCATATTGCTGACTTACTGGAGTATTCCTCCAGCGACTATAATTCAGGGATTCACAGTAGGATGAGATAATTTTTTTTACGGATTCTGAGAGGAAATAAATATTTAAGACAAATTATATCAGACATTTTATGATATGAGAGCACTAATCCCAAAACACGGTTCTATAATGATCCGATTTCTCTGAAGAAAAGCATTTTTTTTTTTTATTTATTTTTTTTTTTATTTTTTTTTTTTTAACATATTGAAGTAAACGTTGTAGAGCATTTAGCTTCGAAATGATTCCTTCATTCCAGAGCGTTGTGCTTTAGGGTGGCAATAATACTAGGTTGTTACAAAAGTCCTTGTGCATGAACATAACCCTTAATTCTAACTCTCATAATTAATCCTATAGGAATGTTTTTGTTCCTGATATTTATATCAATGTTTACGTTGACTAATCCTTTAATTCCTGGTGACTTGAGTTGGCTTTACGGGGTCTTTCACGAAAAAATCGTTATTCGCGGTCTTTTGAGACATTACTGAAAAAAAGGTTTAAGAGCAAAGGCAGCCGCCGAAGTAATTTGTACCATAAAAGGAGTGTAAATTATCCAACGAAATACTGCCGCAATTTGGTTTAGGCGTTTCAATGGGAATATGAGCCCTGCAGATGAACCCAGATCAGGTCGTCCATCGGTCATTGATGAAGTTCGTCTTGAATGTGCGAACCAGGACCCACATGCAACTACTCGTGATTTATCGGCCGTAATAGGGGCTTCTAATGCCACAGTGGCTCCTCATCTTAAAAACCTGGGCGTACGGAATTGAAGACCAAGGTCCGACCCACATGACCTAACAGAGGCCCAGGTACAGTAGTGGATTGACAGGTGCAAAATTTTGCTTAAAAATCCGAAAGATGACAGGTTCTGGAAAAAATTATCACAAGTGACGAAGAATGGATATTCTTAAAAAACCCTAGAAAACATAAGTAGTGGGTACGGTCCGGAGAAGCAGCACAACCGGAGGTTCGCCAAGATCGGTTTGGGAAAAAAAGTTATGCTTTGTGCTTGATGGAACTTCGAAGGTGTTTTGCATTTTGAACTTGTTCCTTGATCAAAAATGTGCTAGAGATGAATCAGTTTTAAAATTTCCTATCAGAAACCGTAAAAAAAAATACCCTATTCAACTGGGAATTTCCAAGTTATAGTCGCTGGAGGAATACTCCGTTAAGTTAGAATTTAAATGAGAGAGACAAGTTATCTATGACACCCCGTATGTACTTGATTCCGGATCTTTTACATCCTTCGCATTGTTAAACATTTAACGGTTTTCAAAATTATTCAGGTACAGTAAACGTCTAAAACTTCAACAATAAACCCGGTAGAACCGGGTCAATCGTTGTAAAGCATGAGGAAGGTGTGAAAAGGGAAACTGTAATGAGTTGAAGCCTTTACCCATCGGCAAGTAGGAACTTGATAGAGGTGCAGGCTTAGGTAGAGGTACATGTACCAATGGTTCTCTGTAATTTGCCACCTCTACCCAATAATATCCACCCTCTGACCTCTCGTTCTCCCCAGTTCCAAATCCCCATCCATTTCCATCCAAGCCGGTCAGTTAAATTAACTATCAAATCAAGAGCATGGCACCGAGGGAACGCCCTGGTATGAAAGGATTATTCTGCTCCACACAGAAATATATTCGAAATGACTTACAAGTATCAATGAAATTTATATTAGCAAAATATGGATGCTCATCGAAGCTGCGAGAACACAATTGGGGCTTTAGCGCCATCAGAACTCAACCGATAATAATTTGCATTAATCTTGTATTTTACAAATAAAAGGTTTAGTGGACCCGAAGCTTCGATGCAGATAACACTTACAGTCCTTGCCTAAAAACCTCCTTCCACTGAACACCATTAAAACCAGAGTTGGTATTTACTAGATAACTAATATTTAGCTAGATAAGGTTAAGCTAAACAACTGATTAGTTGCAGAACTATCTGCGATGCAGTTAATTTAGCAATCAACTGTTGGATCGCAGCTAATTTTCACAACTAAATTAATAGCTAGATAAAATGAAAATCAATATTTTTTAGCTGTAGAAAAAATCTGTCATGGCAATTAAAACTAATTAACTTTAGCTGTCGAAAATAGCTACCAACTAATTATTATCAATTTCAATAATGACTTGATATAAAAAATGTTAAGTACTAATTTCAACAAGTAACAAAATAAAAAAAAATAAAAAACGGATGTGGTATGCATTTCATTTATTTGATTATCGTTCATTAGGTTTTCGCAGTTGCTAATTTTGAATTTACAATTGACCGCTATAGCTACTGCATTACGAATTAATGATTTGGCCAAATTCATCGGTATAGGTATCGTTTATTGGATTTTCTAGGACGTTAATTCCGAATTTACTGTCATATTTTTGATTGAACATGCGCATTTCGATTTACTGTTACTGTTGAAGTTTCCTTTGATATATAGATCATTTTTTACGGTTTCAGGGATCCTGATTCCATTTCTTGAATTGAATATTTGATCGAGCAAACACATATGGAATGACCATTACAATTAACGTTTTTTTCGTTATAGGTATCATTTATGATGTTTACAAGGACGATATTTTTAGATTTACTGTATGATTTTTTATCGCGCATGAGCATTTCGTTTTACTGTTACTGTTGAAGTTTCCGTTGATTTAGGGATCGTTTATTGGATTTCCCATTGTTCTGATTCCGTTTTTAGAATTGAATTTTATATCGAGTATGCGCATCAACGTCCTTAAAAACCTCATAAACGTTCCTTACACTGACTGAATAAGCCTCAATTGGTGATAGTCAATCAAAACATCAAATTTAAAAAACGAAATCAGAACCCTCAAAAACCAAATGAATGATCTCTATAGCAATGAAAATTTCAACAATAACATTAAATCGAAATGCAAATGCGCGATTAAAAATTCAGATAGTAACACCAACTGTAAACTGTAATGGCCATTAGAAATGCGTATTTTGGTAAACACCTAAAATCGCCATTATGCAATAAAAGTTCTTTGAAAAAGATCTTTTATGAAACATATTTCTATCTTTGTATAAAAGTTATACATAGAAGAAATGCTACGACCTCAAAATGCACTTATTACATTTATACTATGTAAAAGATTTTTTATAAGTTTAGTGCGCTAATGTACCTTCGGAAGCCGTCATAGTGGTTTTAATAGAGGAAAAAAATAAGAAAAGAGAACGTTTGTGGGTTAAACCGTGCGTTGCTCGGCCGTGGGTTGAAGGGGGGTCCATTAAATTTATCTTCAGAAACTGGCATTGGATGATCAAAGAAATTGTAAAAATATTTTGAGGATGGATGGAGATATTTTTAAAGGCTAATCCCTAAAGGAGTGGATCTTATGTACCATGGGACATGACACATAAAGAAAACCTAATCAGCTTATGGTTACTCTACCATTTTTAGCCATCAGAGAGATCTACACAAGCCTCAAGTATAGCACTCTCATCCCACACACTTTGTGGGTCATGCTAACAACTAACTACCCCAAGAAATCTGGGCCTAGCCGGAAATGACCACTCCACAAAATCTTATACAAGTATATGAAGAACCTTATAAAATATAGGACCAAGACCCTGTGATAAAAGAACTTCTACAAAAGTTTTCTCTTATCAAAGTATAGTTATTACACTATCATATTTCATGCCAACTTGTCTTATTAATCGAAGTCGTTTTTTTTTTTTTTAAGGGCCATTTAGCAATCTACACGAAACACATGAAACGTTTTTTCCCCGAATAACAATATATATATATATATATATATATATTTTTTTTTTTTTAAATTATATTCTTTATTGTATACAGTAGGAGTTTATTACGGTGGCAAAACTTTTATAATTATAATATATTTTTAAGGCTTCTAGCACTGGTAAAGGCGAGCGTGACGACTGAGTGTCATCAGTATTTGGTGCTAACGCCATCAATAGTCGATTTTTAGACCATTTTTTTTTTTTTTTATCGATATATTTTGAAAGGAAATCGATAGAGGTGGTATTTACGTACCATAAAAAGCTGAAAGCTAAATTTCGAATTTTCGACGCTTAAATCATTTTTCAAAAAACGACGTCGAAATTATGTTTGTCAAAGAACTATTGTAGCGTAATGTCGGGCTAAGACGCATACCCGTCGATTTAGCGCTGACTGTCCTTTCAGTGATCGGTTCATTATTCATCCCGACAAACGCCCATTCGCCGAATATTATCATTATCGATTATATTAACCGGATACATTGCCTAGCCTCCTCAATTATCCGGTTAGCTCTTCTTTCTTCGGTCCAAATATTCTACTCCATACTTTATTTTCCAAAACCCTAATTAGATGTATCATCCCTTCATGTAAACGTCCACGTTTCGTATCCGTAACAGTCGGAAGTATAATACTTTTGTAAATGACAACTTTTAAGTTCTGGAAAGAAGGCGCGAACGAAGTAATTTTCAAACTGCAAAGTAACATTTTTTACACGCCATATCTTGCAGGCTGAAATGAGATCAATGCATCATTTTGATTCATTCCCACTGATACCGAAAGTATCTTGTGTAATGAAATCGGACAAACCTAATTAATTAGATACTTTCAACCACAGCCATATGTCAAGTGTATTTACATTTTTCTATGTTCATGCATTTGGATGGGGCAGATACAAGCAGCAAATCCTGCAAATTTGGACTGGATCACAACTTCTACTGATTGTTACTAAAGTCCTTGTGCATGAACATAACCTTTAATTTCAGCTTTCATAATTATTCTATAAGAATGTTTTTGTTCCTACTATTTATGCCAATGTTTATTTTCACTGATCCTTTAATTTCTAGTGACTTAATTTGGCTTTATGGTGTCATTTACATTTTTAAAACGCAGATACAATGTCAGAAGAAAAAAGCGTGAATCGTGGTCTTTTGAGACCTTACTAGAAAAAATATTTAAGCTCAAAGGCAGCCGCTGAAGAAATTCGAGTGATAAAAGGAGAGCCAATTATCCATCGAAATACTACCGCACAACCCATCGGTCATTGATGAAGTTCTTCATCAATATGTGAACCAGGACTCACATGCAACTACTCGTGATTTATCGGCCGTAGTAGGAACTCAAACCTTTACTGTGAACAGCTAGACAAGAGTTTATGCAGTTTTGAGTGCAAAGTACCCCGCTTTGATCAACAGGAAACAAGTCATTTTGCAACACAACATGTCCCTACACATGTTTCTCGTTTGACCAAGGAAAAACTATCGGAACTGCAAGGAGTAAACGTTTTGCCTCATCCTGCGTATAGCCCAGATATTGCACTCAGATTATGGTTTGTTTAGATCAATGGCTCATTTTTTGAAAGATGATCTTTGACGGATCTTTGATAATTACGAGGACGTAAATATTAGATTTGAAAAGTTCTTTGCCACAAAACCAAAGGAGTGGTGCCGGCATCAAATCCAATTACTGGTAGCAAGATGGGCGAAAATAGTTGAAAACAATGGACTTTACTTTGAAGAATAGTATTCAATAATGTTTAAAATATGTAACCTGAAATAAAGCAATACTAAAGCACAAGGTATTTTGTAGCAACCTGGTATTCGTAGGAGAGTTCTTTGCGACTAAACTATTTTTGCCAACGAAAATATTTGTGCTGTAAGTAACTTCATGAGTGGATCTCAAAATGAAAAATATATATTAGCTTTTGTAAAAAAAAAAAAAAATTAAATTTTAATTTACTATTTTCTTTCGATGAACCATATTTATCTGGGCACAACAATATGTGAAAAATACCAAAAAAAGAAGCAAAGTTGATTATAGTAGATGCTTGTTATTTATAAATCGAGAAATTAATATTGTATATCCGCACTTATATTAATGAAATAAAAACAATTAAAAGTTTTCGAAACTTTATCTTGGGCTGCTACAGACACAGCATACTAATCAATCTATAGCTAGGCAGGCATACAATAATATTCATAACATTTTGTTTTTTTTCATTTTAGCTCTAAACATATTAAAATTATCACTACATCATCCATATTATATCTGTTTTTTTTTTGTTTTTTTTTCCTTTGTTTGCTATAGTTCTTCCATTACTCTCTAATCCATCCCTTATTTCGATTTTCCGATGACTCAACCATTTCATAATTTAAAGTAACGCTTTCTCTGTTTTATACATGCAGAACAAAAAAAAAAATAAAAAAAAATCGAAAAATAATCAAACGTTTTACAAACGCACACCTAAACATCAAAAACAGTACAATAAATAATTTTTTTTTTCTAAATAAAAAGAAACGGATAAAAAACAATGTAATAAATATATTTAAAGAAAAAATAAATAAACAATTATTATAATAAATAAATAATAGAAATCCACTCAGTTAACTATTATACAGGTGATGGTGCATAATTCCCAGGGAATCCAGTATAATATTCTGGGCCAATATCGCGATATCCCTGTTGCCAACACCTAGGTCTTCCTGAAAGCTCCTTGTTCTAATTGGGATTGCTCCGCGATATCCAAACCAGATGCCTCTAACGGTGAACTCTCTCTCTCCGAAGGTCTCGTGGACTTTATCTTTTAGGAAAGGGATGCACTTCTCATAAATGTTCCTTTTTTCCCTTTCCGCCCCAACCTGCCTGATCAAGGTCATTACTTTCAAACATCATTGTCGGATCCCAGACCAGTCCTGTCTCTCCAGTCTTGGAGAATGCGACAATATCTGCATATTTCGCGGATCCGTCAGTGTCGATGCAATATACCTCATCGAAGCAGGTGAAGAGCTTTTCCCTAAGGAGTCTTATCAGTTCATGATTGACCCTATGGTGCAGGCGTGCTATGAGGAGGGAGTAGTTGGGGCATTTTCCCAGCACATAGGCTGGTGTTTCAGACACTCTGCCGCATTTGCGAGTCTTTATTATTTTTATTTTATAAAAATTCTAAAATAGCCATGCAGTTATCGATTAATTAAATAGTCATTTTTACTTTCACATACCTATAAATGACATACGAGTATATCTTAGCAAGAGGGAGGCATTGCGAACGTGAAATATTTCGAATCCGAGTTTTCAACGAAAATACACATTTAAAGATCCTCTGAGTGCAAATAACAAAGTCTCGGAAAATGGTCTGTTTGTGTGCGTGTATCTGTATAAATGTGAACACCCCGGTTCAAAAACAAAAGGTTGTACGAAACTGAAATTAAATTTTTACAGTAGGTGTAACTTTTTCGCTAAAATCAACTGCCCGGAAGCGCCACATTATATCATCGATTTTAAACTGTTTTACGATTTTCTTGAAAACTTTAGAGTCGTTTTATATTAAACTCGTTATATCAATGTACAATTAAATGGTCTTTAATACCAGCTAAGTCTTATGCTCATCGAAATAGTCCGACAGTGGCTAGATGCCAAATTTTCAAAATACTCATAATATTTTTTATTTGAAATAAATTGATTTTAATCATATTATTAGAATTCTTGAAACATTCTTCAAAGAAAGGATATTTTACTGCATAATATTCCTTTTTATCTCGTTTTTCTTCTTCGTATATATCAAAATGCTTTTAAGATTTTATCATGATTCTGCCAAGGTCGGTTGTTCTATTATTATTGTCTTTTTGTTCAATATTATCTTACTCTGCATTATTTCTTAGACACACATCTTCCAGTTTCTCAAATATATATATAGTAGGTTATTTGATCAAATAACAGTTTTGTTTCTTTCCATTCTAACCAAATTATAAAATATTATCAAAACATTGCCTGAGATGGAAATATTGTTTCTGTTAATTGTTAAATTGGAAATCAGCTGGGCAAATTAGAATGCCTCTTAAAACTGTATGCATTATGTAGTAAGTATATATATATATATATATATATATATATATATATATATATATATATATGTGTGTGTGTGTGTGTGTGTGTAGTAGGGCAAGATAAATGCCTATCCACCTATCCACCAGAGCCTATTAGCCAAATTTGTGACTGTGTAAAGCAATAACAGATTGGCTGTGCCTCTGAGTATTTGTGATTGGGCCGAGTTGCTCCTCATGAGTTATTAAACAAGCAGCAATTGCAAATGTTTGTCCATCTGATAGAGACGATTACAGAGACCTCTCTCACCATTCCCACTGCTTTAGGAGGGAAATATCGGGACGCGTGACTCCCATTTGATTTCCGAATTCAGGACTACTTTTCAACGCCACAATGAAAGCATCAAAGGTGTTATTAATTCGAAAACTCGTACTGGTGCCGGTATTAGTGGGGGGGGGGCTAGTCCAGCAAGTATTCATTCCTTTAGATTCATCCATCGACCGCCGCGAAGTTAATACTAATTGACCCGAGTGGGAATCGACCCCACACCGTTCTAGATCGTGAAATCAGTGAAATAGTTTATTTCTATATTTTGCTAGTCGCATTGATAAATAATGAAGCACACTTTAAAAATGTATTTTCTGGTCTCAAAATTTGAAGACGGCGGATAATTCAATGCAACGTTCTTTAGTTTTCATTAATAATTCCAGGATCAATAAAATAAAACTAAGAGTGTGCACCAACATCTACTGTTAGGTTGATCTAGCGCATTATAATACTTATGTTTGATACGTCTTAAAAAAAAAAAAAAAAATTGATGAGATAAAAGACAAAAGATTTGTTTTTTTATTTTGAAAAGAAAGCATATGCTAAGGATCTATCGATGATGTATTATTTCGGGTTTATTACATTTAACGACAAACGTTAATTTAACGAAAATTCACGAATCCTTGGCATCAACTGGTCATCGCTGACCTACACCGCTATTTCTAAAATATTGTAAATAAATCTATTCAAAGATAATCTATATAATTAAAAGCTTTCGTTCGAAGGTAAGTAGATGTCAGTAGTCGTTAAGACAACTTCATACCCGTGGAAGTAAGTTCACAACACACTTTATTAGTTTAACGTTTATTAATTCATGCTTCTTATATCTCATTTTGAGAGGGTAAGGGGAAAAATAAAAGTTCACTTATTAGGTAATTTTGTATTTTAGTGGTTTAATAACAATAAAAAATTCGGGTCATTTACCATCTTTGTTGTAGTTTTATTTAATTATGTTCGTGCAGTTTCTTTCCCCCTTGCGTTGCCCATTTTTTATACTGAAACGGTATGGAATAAATGAATGTTATATTTTCTATTTTATAAAACCGTTCTTCTGACGGGCCCTCTCACAAAAAAAAAAATTAAATTTATTTATAGATATTTACATAATACAAATAGATATGCCAAGTTCACGTATTAATCAAACGACAGTTCCTTGCGGTGAAACTACCCATCGGTAACACTATAATAGCAGTTTCATGTCGAGAGGTCACTAGGCCATCTCCTTATCGGAGGATAAGCGGGATTCGAATCGAAAAAAAGATTAAAAATTAGTGGCTTTAGAAAAAAAAAAAAATATTTTCAAAGAGCATTTTCGAACAATATTGTTTTCACATTAAATAATGAAGTAATCATAAAGAAGTTAGTATTAGGAAACTTTAATCCATTCCTCCAAAGGATTAATCAATATTAAAATACAAAAGTATTTTTCATCATGGGGTTACTTTATCGAATTTCACCCAATCTATAAAGTGGGTAGTGCGGTTAACTAACCAAAATTGGTTAGTTAGCTATGGAAATTAGCTTAACTACTGAATCCAATAATAAGGATAATATATTCAGACAAAGGTTGACCTTGAAAAATAACAAATAAATAATTGATTACGCGAGTACATATACTCATACAAAACAAAATAAAAAAAGAAATATATAAGAATTTAGATGTAAAATATCAAAGAACTTGGAAAATTATTGATTATAATGTTTTGGATATCTAATGTTTATTATTAAACATTAAAGTATTGTTCTACAATGGGTGAAGTGGATTAAGTGCGTAATTGTCTCGTTAAAGCCAAAAGAAGCTCTGGTTTACAGAGTATGAACACTAAACACTGATGTTTCAGAAATTAGCCACGAAAGATCAGTTCCAACCTGTTGATAAAATTGTTTCTTTAAACTTTTGCAGTACAGCTGTATCGGCATTTATCTACCAGGCATTTTTTTTTTTTTTTTTTTTTTTTTGCCTTGAGCGGAACCTACGAAAGCTGTTGTTCAAAATACTTTATAATTTAAATTTCTACTTGACAGTTTTCTATTTTTTAAGCACTTGTCCGCAGCCACCCGGCAATTATTGAATTTTTTCAATACATTTATTCAATTATATTCCACATCCCATTTTCATAACTCAAGGAAGATTGTAAAATGAGAATCTCAGACAAGCTTGGACTTTTTTAGTATAATAATCCTCCGGAAACCAAACTATTTTGCAAAATCGCTCTTGCGTGAATAACGAGTCTTACAAGATACCTTGTACACACTTTCTCCTTAAGGTAAGGGCCAGTGCGTACTAAGAATTATTCTATTAAATTAACAATCTCATCAAAATTGACGTGGTCGAATCATAAGCTTGAATGTAATATTTAAACATAATCGTCTCAAGATCATTTAACAAAAAAAAGAAAAAACTCTAACATCAAAAATAAAAATTTTACAATCAAATAAAGTCGAACTTTATAAAATTTAGTGCGCATGCCCCACATCATCCTACGTATGAAATTGTGTAAATGGTTTCAAAGATTCTTTCAGAGTTTATTAAAATAAATTCAAAGGCGGCATATAAGATTTTTTGGCCCAAAAAATAGACACAATAGCTTTTAAGTTTTATTTTTTAAAGCTATGAAAAATATTATGCTTAACATGTTTGTTGCAGTTTTAATTCCTTTGCACTGATAATCTGTCAGAATTTTCTATGGATCGTTCAAATAGGAAATGAGTCAAATGAATTCGATGAGAAAACTAGAGCCGAATTTCTCAAACAATTTTTTTTTATGTCAGAATGAAATCCTTCATGTAGCATTTATCAAAAAATAAAAAAAATCCTGTTTCTAGATAATACCCACAACCTTTTATTAAAACACAATGTTGTTTCATTTAGTTTACTTTTTAACCTGAGAACATGGGAACATCGGTTCGCCCACAACGGTTCGGCGTACCAAGTTCTCCTGTGAGAGATTAAAAATAAATTTCATTTTTCTCTCCTAGTGTATAAATCTAATAAAACGATTTTTATATAAGGCATTAAAAAAAAAAAAAAAGCCATATCATGACTTTTATTTTTGACCTTGAAAAATTTTATGAACAACGGTTCTGATTTGATTTTTATATGTTATCGAGGGTGATGATTATGAAAAACAATTTCGATTTTAGTATCGCGACTTCACTTGTCGATTTATTTTAACAATTCGGATATCATCGATATCGAGGTCCATTATTAGGTTACTGGGGATGCTGATTAAGAATAAAGTATCAATTTTAAAATCGCATCTTCACGTACCGATCTATTTCAACATTTCGGATTTCCTCGTTTATTGGATTATGGGAGGTGCAGTTTCAATGATAAAAGGAGAATATATTAGGTTTTCGAAGACACTATAATTACCAAGCAACTTGATTAATTACAACTTTTACATATTTCTTCGGAACAGGATTCGTTAATCAGGTTTTCAATGACGCAAATTACTTATTTACTACCGACTTATAGATAGTAAAAAAAATTAATAGACAATTTTTGGGACTTATATATGTAAAATTATTTTTGAGGGTCTTGAGGTTCAATCAATAAATACGACTATATTATGGCAAATAAAAATTTCCTTCTTGGAACAGATACACATTCCTCTAAATTCTCATAACCATTATTTCAAACAAAATGAGTGCTATTCCACCACGGAGGAGTTTATGTTTAGATCTGGCAGTGTGAAGACAAGTGCATAGAGCTCTCAACGATTAACCTATCAATAAACTGGTAAGTCACCATTTTAATTTATACTTCTTAAAATATTTTACTATTTTATTTGTTTTACAAGGTATTTTTTCGTTTTTTTCTTTTTGGTAATTTGATTTTAGCTTATACTATTTCTTTCATTATACGATTCAGCTGCATGGCTGATTCTCCACCCTTAAAACGGAAAAAAGGACGTTTTAAAGTTTCAGTTACGAGGAATAATGAAAATGAATTAAATTGTTTCAAATTTTTTATTATAAATAGGCTTGAGAAACCGATGAGAAAGGAAATCTGTAAGACTTAAAAAAAGTAAACCCTTTTTTCATTAATAAATGTTGGGAAAATTTAGTCGGTGAAGTTAAGTTAGTTAAAAAACTAAGAGGGAATCTCTTAGTGAAAACATTGTCAGAAAATGAAACAGATAAACTATTAAAATGTCAAAATCTTATGCAACTTTTCAATAAAAACAGAGCATAATAATAAATTAAATTTAAGCAAAGGTATTATATGGTGCCCTGAACTTAATTACTGCTCAATTGACGAAATAATAGATGAATTAAAACCTCAAAATGTAGTAGTCGTAAAAAGAATGACTTTTTTTTTTTAAATAACGAAAACACGATAGCCATAATTATTTTCTAACTTTTGATAACCCCACTCTTAATAATGAAATCAAAATAGGATTCTATAATATCATTGTTAGGTAATTAATTTCTAATCCCACCCCCTGTTATGTGTGTCCAACTTTTGGCCATATTAAAAGAGTCTGTAAGAAAGAAGCTTTGTGCAGATATTGCGGGAAGGCAAAGCATGAAGGGACAGAATGTAACGGCCCTATAAAATGTGTCAACTGCCCTGCTCAGCCTGACTCTTTCTCAAAAAATTTCCCAATCTTTGTAAAAGAAAAATAAATCAAGAGCATTCAATAGGCTGAAAAAATAACATATGCTGCTGCCAAAAAAAATAAATGAATTGCTGCACCCGTTACCAACGCAAATGACTTTTTCTGCTATTTAAAAAAAAAAAAAAAGTTAAGTGTTCAGACCGACGATTTAAATGTAAATACATTTATATTTAAGAAGCCATCTCTTATCAGTCACCCCAGGTCGAGCGATCTCCCCACCACACCCACTCTTCCTACATTCCCTACCCTTTTCGTTCTCCTCTCCACACTTCCGCCTTCCACAACAAACTAGTCTTCCGCACAATCCTCATCCTCTTCCGAGCCTTCTTTACTTACCATAATAAGGTCCTCGGCCCGAAAATCGTCCAAAACCACGGAAGCTATCCTCATCAAACTACTCCTACCTAATGAAGTCACCTCTCCCCAAGGTAGCCTAAACGACCAACAGGACGAGTGGATTTTAGTTAAGAAAAGCAGAACCAGGAGTAAAAAAAGAAGAAACTCACCTAAAAAAGATAAAATGGAAACTAATAAAAAATAATAATTAATGCTAATCATCTTGTGTTACTTTTCACTTTATTTATTTTTTTAATTATACACGTAATTAGCTATAATTTATTATACATGTAATTATTTATTTATTTCTGTTTTCTCAATTTCTATTTATTTATTCACTCTCATATTATAAGACGGCTTTTCCACCTAATATTATTCAGAGGGATTGTTTTGGTTTAACCGGTAAACATGAGGAACTGAAACTTATAATTAATAAATATGAACCAATAGCCATCTGTATTCAAGAAAGTAAGTGGCTTCCTAATAAAAATTTTAACTTGAAAGAATACAATATTTACCGAAACGATTTTGAAAACAGTTGGAGAGGCATGCGGTGGTGTATTGATTGTTGTATAAAAGAAGGTATTATCTGAATTGATACCAATTAATACTTCTCTTCAGGCTATAGTCGTCAAGGTTTTCCTTCACTTCCCTGTCTTTCTCTGCAAATTTATCTTCCTCCCAAAAATTTGATGGAAACTGATTTGCTAAGTCTCCTAAGTAATTTTCCTTCCCCCTACATAGTGCTGAGTGATGTCAAAGGCCATCATACCTTCTGGGGTTCTTCATGTTGCTCAACACGGGGAAATATCATCAGAAATATAACACTGACTCCATTATTCCAAATACAGGGCAACCCACGTATTTAAGCCCAGCATGCAAATCATTTTCCTGCATAGATTTAACGTGGTGTACGCCAAGTATTTTTACCCATTTAAGTTGGCAAGATCAACATTCCAGCGATCATTTCCCTATAGTCATCAGCTTCCTTGGTGGTAATATCCGATTGACTAAAGATCCCAGGTAGATTATAGAGCAATCAGGCTGGACAACGTTTCAAAATAACATAATGCTAACAGACTCCGCTAGTAGCTAGTAGTAGTGGTGAAATAAATTATCTAATTACTTCAGCAATTTTTGAAGCAGCGGATCAAACAATTGCGAACAGTTCCAATTGTATTAATTCGCAAAAAAGTGTCCTCTGGTACGATAATGAATGAAAAATTCGCGATTTAGAAAAGAAGAAGGGCACTTAAATCACTTCAAAAAGAGCCTACTCCAAGCATAAAGAATAATTAAAAACAAAAAGAAACAATCATGAACACAGTTTCAACTGATACCTCACCTAGGTTATTCTGGAAAAAGATACAGAATATTACAGGAACGTATACTGACTATCATCCGGCACTTTTAATCGTCGAACATAATGAACATAACCCCGATGTTTTAACTGAACACTCTGCGGAATTCTATTCAATCATATAATCTACTCAAACACAGTCTACACTAGATGACATAGACTTGGATACAATTGGAAATCAAACTGAAATAGCCTACAATCTTTCATTCACCAGAGCAGAACTATCAGCCAGCATAAAGGAGGTGAAAACTTTCTCACCAGGAGTTGATGAAATTCACAATATGTTACCAAAGCAGGCTCTGGGCGCACTTCTTGCTCTGTGCAATCATATTTGGTGCACATGAGAATTCCCTAACATTTGGAGAAGATCTGATTATAATTATCCCGAACCTAAAACCTGGGAAAAATAAGTTATTTCCTTCTAGTAATCGGCCCATCTCCCTCACAAGCTGCAAGTGTAAGATTTTGGAAAAGGTGGTTTTTAAATGGCTCACAAGAATACTGGAGGAAAATAAACTAGTCGGAAGCACAAAGTGGATTTAAAACAGGTTACCAAAAAAATAAAGACAAATACAGCAATAGCAAATACAGATGGCTCCAAATCAAATTTTAATGTTGGGTGTTCCATTGTTATAGACTCCAATGTAATTAAATGCAAGCTCCCACATACAACCAGCAACTTTACAGCAGAACGCTACGCTATTAGTACACCACCTTACCTAATTATGTAGGGTAATGAAGAAAACTTGCTATATGCACGGACTCCATGTCTGCTATGACGGCATTCAACAATAAATACTCAAATAACGTTGTAATAAAGAAAGCACAAGACTATTCAACAATTATAACAAGCCTAAATAAAAACAGAGTTCTTGTTTGGATACCGTCACACATTGGAATCAGAGGTAATGAAGTGGCCGACCAAGCAGCACTATCTATCATCATTGGAAGTAAGCAGCATCCATACTTCATCAGACATACGCAAATATCTAAAATACCAAGACAAGATGACCTGGGTCCAGTTTTGAGAAATCTCCGAAGGACAAAATAAATTAAAAATTGTTTAAAGAAAGAAATAAAAGCATGGGAAAGATCAAACCGAAGCAGCAGAAGATAAGAAATTGTCGTCACTAAACTGAGAATTGGCCACATGCGACTTACGCGCGGATTCCTTATTAAGAAACCCTCCCCAACTTTGAAATGTGCAATCTGCAGCGTACCTCAGCCACATTTTAGAAGACTGTCCACTACATCAGAGCTACTTTCAAAATTTTGGCACAGAAAGAAATCTCCAAATGATGTTAGGAGGACATCATCACTAATACAGAGAAAATAACTGAATTTCTTAAAAAAAAAAAAACAATATGTTAATAAAATATAATATAACACAAAAAGAGAAAGATTAATACAAACAAAGAAGGACACTAAAGACCCAAGCAGTTGAGTGTCCATAAGAAGCTTAGCCTAACCTAACCTTCTACCACGGAAATCAAAACCTATACAACCAACTTAATAACAACGGAATGAAAATGACATTTATATTAGGCGATATTACTGGAAGCAATTTCGGTCTCAATTGATATAACTAGGAATTTCCAATGAATAACATTTTTTTTAATTTTAAATACCACAGATCAAGGCTATGACTGGTCAATATATTTCTATTAGGCAAAGCATATTAGAATTGAGAGAGTGAGAAGTACAAGTGACAATTTAATAATTTTGTTAAAACGCATTGAGTTGAAACATTTGGATAAAACCAAAAGCATTTAAGTTTGTATCATACTTATATATATCCCTTGAATATTGAGCTGTAAATATCATTTGAAAAAACTCACACGTATCCCTTGGCTTCTCACCCTCTAAATTCAAACCAGTAGCGTAAAAAAGAAACTAATTTAGAACAGATAATGCTTAGACGTAAGTAAATTTCTCGTAAATAGCTTGAGCATTTTTTTTTCAAACGTAGCCGTGTGCGGACAGAACTGAATAGTTCGGAACATGATCGGTGGAAGGATGTATGTATGTATGTAAATAGCTATTGGTAATATCGGCATCGAACCCTCGGGTCCGCTAAGCCTTTTTATTTTGTTATAGCATTAACTCGATTTTGTAGCAAAAGACAATGCTAAATTGTGATTTGATTTTATCAAATAAAATCTGTAACAGATACAAATATATTAATTTTTAGGTTCTAGGCAAGGTTAGGTGGAATTTCTCATTTTAATATTATATTTCAGATTTTGTTAAAGTTCGCCAAGTTTATTGTAACTAAAAAAAATTAAGGATTGGCACTACTAATAAAAAGTTGTTTATGCAACTTTAGCTATTAATAGATTTTTAGTTATCGCTTCCTATTCAACAAAAAACGTGGCAATCTCAAAAGAACAAAATTTAAATTTAACTCCTCCCCTCTTTGGAATTATAAAAGCATAATCCATCCCCTATTTCACCTTTACAGGAGTTATAATAACTAAAAAATATAAATTCGATATAATAAAATTATGAATATGATTTTATTAAAATTATTAGGTGTTCTGTAGTAATTTCATCAATGGAGTGTCTAGAAAATGTAGTGTTGGAGTAAGACAACGAATTTCTAACTAATAAATAAAAGTCGAGCACAGCTAATTGAAAATTTGGAAAACTCCACTAGAGCATTTGGCGTGCAGGCTAAACGAAGAATATTTAAAAAATAGAAATATGCCAACTGTCAGTTCTACCTTGGAGGGCTGCTTTTTATTATAATCATTTGCTAAAAGTAAAAAATAGACATCAACTATCCATCTTTACTTCAGCTCACTGTGCTACAGCATTGGCAGGATGTTGATAAATGAATACTTGCTAAGTTCCTGCTCTGGTAGAAATGGAGAGAAGCCGAGAAATCAGTTGATAAATATGTCTCCTGAATCCGAAGAACGGAAATTAGAATCCTAAGGCCCATTAGAAAGGCGAGTCAAGAGACAGCTTGGGGAAAAGCATAAAACATCCCCTATTTCACCTTTACAGGAGTTATAATAACCAAAAAATATAAATTCGATATAATAAAATTATGAATATGATTTTATTAAAATTATTAGGTGTTCTGTAGTAATTTCATCAATGGAGTGTCTAGAAAACGTAATGTTGGAGTAAGACAACGAACTTCTAAATAATTAACATAAGTCGAGCACAGCTAATTGAAAATTTGGAAAACTCCACTAGAGCATTTGGCGTGCAGGCTTTTTATAAATTGATTTATTTTATTTGGAAAGGGAGTAATTGATGTAAATAGCAACATATCTATCAATGTGAACAGTTCATAACATGAGTCGTTGTTTTTGGGAATGGCATAAAAAGTCAATTTATATGTATGCATTTATGCATATACATATATATGTATAACCAATTTGAAAATATTTCCAAACGCGAATCAGTTCGAGTTATGTTATTACCATGCAATAATTTTTTTTTTAAACTTTTTTATTGGAAAATATTAAAATTTGTAACATGTGAGATATAAATAGTAGTGCTAAATGGTTTTCATTCATACCATTTTTTGAAATAGTAATAGTAAAATATTCTAAGAAAACAAACATTTCTTCCGTATAAATTGAGTTGATTTTCAAACCATCAAACAATTAAAATTAAAAAAAATAAAAGAGAAGGAAATTTCGAATCCATATTTTTTTATAAATCGGTCTTTCCTAAATATTGTTATTATTATTTTTGAATAATCAAGTTTATTAAGAAACAATTTTATTTAGTTTATAATATAATAAATAGATAATTATAACAACTAAACTGATTTGTTAAGGTAATATGCTATACAATAAAAATATGTAAACAAGAACATAATCGTACTAAAAAAATTGCGATAACAAGTTATGACTAATTTATATCTATATCTATTAATTTCTGATGAGCATTACAGAATGAGCTTGTGTAAATAGGAAAAGAGGGAATCTATACTCACTAAAACTGTCATTAGTGAAGTTTCTTTTTTTTTTTATTCGAAATTTGAGTGATACCATTTAAAACAAAGAAAAAAAAGGTCCATAAAGAATATTCAGCCGATAAAAATTTAAATATATCAGGACAACATTATAATATAGACGGTAAGCGAGATAATGAATAGCTAACCATATCGCAAGATAATCGTTCTTGGGGCTCACTCATGCTTAAAGAATATTATTTTGCACTAATTTTCTAAATTCATTTTATTATTGATATATATTTTAAAAATATTTCCAGCTTGAAAATTTAACCAAGTGATAACAAAACTACTATCCCATTTTACAACGTGACACGATGGAACATGAAATGTTTTCAACATGAGTGAATTATATTTGCATTTTGGGAATTGCCGTTGGTAATTGGACGAAGCAATCTGCGTCTCTATTAATTGATTCATGATAATTAACCGATTAGAACAGTGTACGTGTACTGTTTCCCATGCAACGCTCCAGATTAGGGATAATTATTGATTCATTTCCCTCCTCTCGATTAAAAAAATTAAGTTTCAATTTTAGATTTATAAATTATACACAAGGGGAATTGAGTTCAATAAACATATTCATTCATAAAGGTGCATCAATCTTAGATTATGCAGCAAGTATTTACAAAATAAAACTATAAAAATGAGGTATAATAAAGTTATAATTATTAAATATACAAAGAAAGATGTTTTAGATCCGAATATTAACTAAAATACAAAAAATATTCGCCTGAAAATTTACTCGTGTGATTGTACATTGTTTTATATTGAAATAAACATACGCATACTTATACACACACATGTTAATCCATTCAATATGAACAATAATAACTAAACAAACAGAAAAAAATACATAAATAGAAATAATATATATATATATATATATATATATATATATATATATATATATATATATATATATATATATATATATATATATATATATATATATATATATAAATGTCTGTATATATATATATATATATATATATATATATATAAAAATGTCTGTATATATATATATATATATATATATATATATATATATATACAGACATTTATATATATATATATATATATATATATATATAGAATTTTTTTGGAACTTTTTGGAAATTCGGTTTTCCCATCCTCAATATATTCTTAAATATCCTCAAAATTTGTCATATATATACGTTTATATATATATATATATATATATATATATATATATATATATATTGATGGGAAAATCCATTTACCTTGACATTTTTTTGGTATATTCAAAATAGCTTGGCAACAATTGTTTCTCGAACAACCCTCGTACATTTCACATTTAAAGAGAAGAAAATTCTTTACATCTTTCATCTGAATAATGTTTTTATTCATGCAATACCAAAGCCGTACCGAATTTCCAAAATACTCAACTGCGATCCAGAAAGAGGACTCGGTGGAAAGTTTTGGAGAAGTTCTGAAAATTTACTTATTTATATTTTTTGGAGTGCTGATTACGAATTTCAGCTTTGTTACCTCGAATTTTTCCCAGAAGTATTAAAAATAGCAAGTAAAAAAAAAAAAAAATTCTCCCAAAGGAAATTTTGTTGGAAAACTCGGTTTTCCCATGTTGGCCACAATAGATACAAGCCAGAAAAAAAAAACTTTTACACATCCTAATGCCAGCTAAAATGCACATTTCCCCTGGACTAGTCTGCGAAAAGTTTTTAAAGTGCTAACTCAACATAGACATTTCATGTATTTGTTCCATTTTTTATTTCTTTTCGTTTTGTAACTTATAATATTGTTTATCAATTTATTATTCCTGTTACTTAGGTATTGAAATTTTAAATATTTATATCTAAACTAAATAATATAATTAAATGTATGGGAAATGTCGCGGTAACTATAAAACTGAACTCAACGTTGATGAAAGCTAGCAAAGAGGTTGACCTCAAATCAAAAACTATTATCAAAACAAAAACTAAAACTTACCTAAAAATAAATAGGTTTTTAAAGTTAATAATACACTCTTGAATCAAACTCTGTACTCCTTACAAACATTTGCACTTATAAAACAAAAACTAACAGACATACTAACTTGTACGTGGTACAAACGTAAACAAACAACTGATCATAAGGTTACATCTCTTGTCGAGGTGTAACACACACACACACACACACACACACACACACACACACACACACACACACACACACACACACACACACACACACAGACACAGACACACACAGACACACACAGACACAGACACACACAGACACACACAGACACAGACACAGACACAGACACAGACACACACAAACACACACACACAAACACACACACACACACACACACACACACAAACACACACACACACACAAACACACAAACACAAACACACACACACACACACACACACACAAACACACACACACACACACACACACACACACACACACACACACACACACACATATATGAGAAATAATGCGAAAGTAAGACTGAAAAATACTTTCTGATTAAGTGAAAAACTCATTAAATAATTTATTGGGCTCCTAAGACCTGATTTATTTATTATGATGTAAAAGTCCGTAGGCTGCTCCACTCCACTAACCAGCTTCGCCAGGTAAGAGGATAGATAACATAATACCCGTCAGCTGGTAATAATATTCTCTCCTCCTCCCCCATTTTCACTATGGGGGAATGTCTGTGGGCCTCAAGATGTGACTGAAGAGAATAATTAATTGCTTCATTAGGTTCATCTTAGGGGTTCCCAGACGCTCTTACGTCTCTTGCTGATACGCTGAGATAAGATGGCTGTACTTCCACATCATCTTTCAACTCCAATAGCTTGGAATCTGGAAAGCAATCCTTGTCCTTGATATGCCCACCTATGTTCCTCTCTCCATTCATAGAATACTAGATTCTAACCTAAAGAATTGTAGAAATCCTTTAATAGAACTGCTTCAGGCACAGTACTGTACACCTGTGAAAATATTTTATTCTTAGAGAACAATATAACGGAATAATTAACAACTTATATTCAATTTAGAGATCTGATATACGAATTAAAAAGCATTGCTAAAGTTTGGGGCCTTAAAAATCAACAGAGGTTCGAATAATATATAATAATAATAAGCCCCATTATATCAAAAATTACTGCTCACGTACCTCCCTCCGAATTACCCCGTCAAATACCAAATCAGCAAGGTACAAAATCCTCCCATCTACGTCTCTATTTACACCTCGGATGTTTACCCGTTGGTTCAGTGCTGATTCAAGAGACTTTCGTTATCCAGAATAATCATTTAGCATGCTAATTACTGAAGTGCCTTGGGGCTATTATTTTAATTATATTCACAAGATGAAGGTCAAGCAGTACCGAGTTGTCAGCCTCCTAAATTTTTCAGTAGATTTATCCCCATTTCTTCCAAATATTCTGAACAATACTTAATTAAAACTTTATGTTGATGTTCATCACATAACGCAAGGGGACGTTTTTCGCTATAAATAAGTGCAGATAATAGTTTTGCCAGAGAGTAATAAAAAGTGTTTCCCGCCCATAATCATTTTTTTATGTCTTAAATTTCAATTCTCTTGGAAATTACAGACTACGTTCTTATACGTATTCCTCTCCTATTAACTATATCCCCAAAATCATTCCCCATATCGATACTAACCATACTTTTCGTTTTATTTGTATCAGTCTCAAGGACTTATTCTGCTCCAGCATACATCAGCTTAGATGTAATTTACGTAAGTTAACACGAGAGCAAATCGTCGGTATAGCTAAGCACAGGTATATTACTGCCCAGTATTAAAATATTAGTTAAAGGCTGACACACATTAATTCTTATTGCCGTGGTTTGAATGAGAATAAAAATAATTAGATTATTAAAATAATTATAATTATTATTAATTATAATTATTTAAAATTATTAAATAATTATTAAATAATATAATAATTAAAAATAATTTTTAAAAAATTAAAGCATTGACTCAATCAATTTTCAGCCCTCCAACTCCATTCAGAAGGACAGTAGGGGAGCGAAAACACTAAACAACCACAATATATATATATATATATATATAAGTTAAGAGCCAGAGCCGGGTAATAACAGAGCTTAATCCCTCTCATGAGTGTAAACAACTCCTAGATCTTATATAAAGAGGATTACTTGTTGAATAAAGTCAGTTGTAACCGATCTCTCTGAGTGTGCTTTTCTTTAAACCTTTTCTTTTTTTTATTTTTTGTGTCTCAAACACGTTAATTGGTGCCGAAACCCGGGACCTGCCGGTATAGAACAGAAGCTGATTGAAATTTTTTTTGGCCTAGTTTTTTTTGCTTTTGCTTACGCATTGTTCAAATACTGAACAAGAATGACGGACGGCGTTGGTAATAACATCGTGAGACCCGCTACACTGAACCTGTCAGGAGATAACGGAAATAACGCGTTGGCCTGGATAAAGGTCAAGGTGGCGACAGCTCAGGAGCTGCGGAAGGATGTTTCCAGCTTGAGGGAGTTCACTGGCGAATTAGGCGAGCTGAACCACTTCATCAAAGGAGGCGACCGTTTCACAACAAGGCTAGCTGCGAAAGAAGCCGAAAATTTATTGGACCCGCGCGATGCCGAGTCACTAAGAGCGAACCTCATCGGAAGAGTCAGAAGAAGTATTCTGAACCAAATTCAAGCGGACGAAGAAACCTCTTGGGAAATAGTGATAGAGAGGCTGAAAAAGGTGTACGGAGGAGGAAGATGGACGATCGAGGAGGATATTTTCCAGATGTTCTGTGAAAGGAGGCAAGGCAGGCAGACACCGGGGCAGTTCGCGACAATCATGCTACAGCGATACCAAAAACTGAATGCAAAGATGAGGGAGATCATATCCGCGGAGGAAACAGATGCTCGCATGTTGTTTCTGTCCACAGTGTGGAAGGTACAGTTAGCAAGGCAGATAGGAAAAAAGGAAGGATTTCCCGCCGAGAAGACGTTTCTCGAGTGCGCCCAGGCCCTTGTCGATACGGGGGCTCGAGAAGAAGAGAGTAACAGGATGGAGGTGGATGAGCCCGAATGGACTAAGGTTCCCACCAATCGACCGAGAACTTCTGCGACTCCGTGGAGAAGGGCATTTATCAGAGAAAAACCGTCCACGACGGAGAAGAAGACTTGGCAGCCGAGATCAAAGAATGGACCTAGGAAGGATGAGAGGAAGTGCCACGGGTGCGGCAGGGTGGGCCATCTGGTAGCCCAATGTCCACGATCCAGATGTTACGAGTGCGGAACGGAGGGTCAATTGCAAGACAATGTCCATACGTCTATCGCAGGAAAGAGGGTTATCAAGGAGAGCCGATGGAAGTGAATGCGCAGGAGGTCCGAAAAAGAAGGTACTCGTCCAGACGAAGTGGAACTCCCAGGGACACATCCAGCATATCGGGATCTTCAGAGACGGAGGAGGAACCAGGAAGCAGTGGTGGTGAAGGCAGCTTGAGCAGTGGCTGGAACCGACAACGCAAGGTAGTGCAGCATCGCGGACAGCGGCAGACGACAACGGTGAGGAGGAAGCAGACGGCTGTATGAGGCGGGTGCTCGCAGAGAGGCGACCGAGCTTGCGTCATCAACAATGTAGCAGGTGAGTCAAAGAATTGGTTGCCTATTATTAAAACAAACAGTGAAGTGAAGTGCCTTGTGGACACAGGGAGCTCGAGCACCCTGCTGTCGAAAATAGCGGCGGAGAGTTTGTGTGGCAAGGGGGGGGGGGGCACTTCAGATCCGGAAATGCAAGTGTAGGCTAGTAACCTTAGGCGGGCCGTGTAAGGTGATGGGTGAGGCGGACATGGGATTGAGCGAGTGGGGGAAAACGGGAGCGCGAATACAAGTGCATGTAGTAGAGAGCATGCCGAGGGAATACCAGGCTATAATTGGGTGCGACCTGTTAGAAAGGGTAGGCGCTAAGGTGGAAAATAAACAGGGCAGGTGGTATGTTGAAATAGGAGGCAGGTCATACACGTGTCACCGCGCTGTTAGAGGCTCTCGGGTGGGGGCTGTAAATAGGGTGGTAGAGTGGAGAAACCTATTGCGAAACGAATTTCGGGACATCTTTTATAAGGAAGGGGAGATATTAGGTGTCACGGGAAAGACAGTGCACGAAATTCCGTTGAAACAAGAAAAAATTACATACGTAAAGGAAAAACGGTATCCCCAAGCGCTGAGGCAACACATCCGGGAAGAGTTGGAGGAGTTGAAGCGGCAGGGAATCATAATTAATAGTTCGTCCCCGTTTAATAGTCCCCTGTGGGCAGCGAAGAAGAAGAGTACGACGGGGCAAGAGAAATATAGAGTAGTCGTGGACTTTCGTCAGTTAAACGAAAATACGAAGGACGAAGCCTATCCGATTCCCAGGTTCGAGGACATAATAGACAGACTTAGCGGGGCTACCATATTCAGTACGTTAGACCTAAAGTCAGGGTATCACCAGATCAAAATTCATCCCAGAGATCAGGCAGAAACGGCCTTCACGTTTGAACGGGGACACTATGAGTTCACGAGAATGCCATTCGGACTGAAGAACGCGCCCCTCACGTTTCAAAGATTAATGGATGAATTCCTCAGGGGTATCGACGAAGGGATATGCCAGGTCTACATGGATAATCTTCTGGTATTCAGTAAATCGGAGGAGGAACATAAGCAGCACCTGAGACAAGTATTCGCGAGGGTAAGGGAATTCGGTTTGAAACTGTCTCCAGAGAAGTCTGTTTTGGGTTTGGCCGAAATAAATTTTTTAGGGCACACGGTATCACGAAAAGGGGTTAAGCCGGATAGGTCCAAAGTGGAGGCGATTACCAGGATGGCAATACCCCGGGATGTAAAAGGCATAAGGAGACTTCTGGGGGCCTTGAACTATTATCGACGATTCGTACCGGACATGGCGCGTTACTTGGTACCTATCAATAATTTACTGAAAAAGGGAGCGCGGTTAGTCGTCACACCTAGTATGGAGGACAACCTGAAAAAATGTATGGAGCACCTGAAGGATGAACCGGTTCTAGCATTCCCAGATTTCAATAAGCAATTTACGGTGACCACAGATGCTAGTGAGTATGCCTTGGATGCAGTGTTATCCCAGGAGAATGACCGCGGGGAACGGCCCATAGCATACGCGAGTAGAAGACTATCGGATGCCGAAGCAAGATATAGCGCGCTCGAGAGGGAGCTGTTAGGCATCGTTTGGGCGATTGACCATTTTCGGCCAGACTTATTCGGAAGGAGATTTAGGGTCCAGACTGATCACAGACCGCTACAGTGGGTTGGACAGTTGAAAGAGTCGTCGGCGCGAGTTGCACGATGGAAGGAGAGATTAAGTCAGTATTCCATGGACGTTGTCTACAAACCTGGCAAAGAAAATGTCGTCGCCGACTGGTTGTCGCGGGCACTGATGGTGAATGCCATAGAAGAGGACATAGCGGGGCCATCAAGGGACATCCGACAATTCCTACAGGATTGGTCACCAGAAGGCGAAGGAGAGCAGGCTATGACAGAGGTAGAGAGAGAAGAGACGTCATCACCCAGAGACAGTTCTACAGATGAGGGACCACAGGATATAGAGGAAGTTGACGAGATCATTAATGATAAATCGCGCCAGGTAATCTAGAAGACAAAGACGTCGGGTATGCTTACGATTGAGTACTTGCGTTACGGGAGGTCACGCATAAATGTTATTTCGTCACAACCAGGGGTACGATTAGATCTTGTCTGCAAAGCACTAAAAGACGCGTCTAAACCGGGTCAGACACACCACATATATGTGGGTAACGCTACAGTCTGGGACAAAATCAAACAGGTGTGCAAGACGGACCAAATTCCAGATCGAGTCTTCATTCGATGTAGGCTAATGGTTGAAACCATCAGAGACGTCGAACGGCAGAAGGAGTTAACCGGGGCGTACCATCAGGGGAAGACCAACCACCGAGGGGTCAGCGAAACGCTACAAGCACTTAAGAGACGGTACTATTGGTCAGGGATGCGGCAGACCATTCAAGAAATCATCGGAGCATGCGAGGTCTGCATGACTACTAAGTACGATCGCCACCCACCGCAAGCAGTACAAGAAGAGACGCCAACAGGTACATTACCACTCCGTGATCTTCAAGTGGACACGTTCACGTGGAAGGGATTTACATGGATGACGGCTATAGACGTGTTCAGTAAAGTGGCGATGGCTCATCTCATACAAAGCGGCGGAATCGGTGCTACTAGCCTTACAGACCTGGTTTATGTTTTACGGAGTACCCGACCGCATAACATCCGATAAAGGGAGGGAGTTCGACAACGCGATCCTGAGCGAAGAAATGCGAAAATTAGAGGTTCAGGTGGCACTTTAACACTCGAGGACACCCGAAGAGTAGGGGAGGAGTAGAACGGTTACATAGCACCCTAAGCGACCACCTCAGAGTGTATCACGTGCAACAGGGGTGGACCCCGGACATAGCGATGCGGAAGGCGATTGCAGCGTACAATCATTCAATCCACTCAGTTACTGGGTTTGCGCCATTCGAAGTACTATTTGGGGTTCGAGGGCCCAGTAGGGATTGTGAGGCGACGATAGGGGACATTAAGAACGCCAGGGAAATCATGGCAAACCATGTCCGATTGCGGGAGTCGTGGGAAAAAGCGCGGAAAAGAATAATCAAAGAAAAACGAACCAGGGTAGCTAAGGAAAACGCAAGGGTACGGGATTGCGGAGAGGTAAAGATTGGGTCACTAGTATACCGGCGGATTGGATCGAATAGGGGAAAAGAACCGCGGAGATACGAGGGGCCATTCCGCGTCGTCGTAATACGCGAACATAACGTGGTAACAATCGAAAGTATGGGAGACCCTAAGAGGCGGCGGACAGTCCACATTGAGCAATTGAAGTTTCCTTTGGGGTCTGGAGTGCCTTCGCCTGTGCAACCGGAGGAAATATTGTAAACAAGAGTGTATTTTTGGTTTTATTTCTATTTTTATTGTATCTCTTAGCTTTTTGTTATTGTAGTTCAGTGCTTGCGTATAAATTGTTGTGCAACAGTGGTCGTGCTTTAGTTGTGTTTTATGTTTTGAATACTTCAGTTGTTTTTATAGAAGAAAATTGTTATGTATTTAGATTATGGATTTAGTGTTCCTAGGAGCTGTAACGTTCTACAGGGATAAATGATGTTCATTGCTCGGACTGGTCACCCTTTTAAGTTTCCAAAAGTGTCTGGAAACTGGAGGGGGGGAGTTAAGAGCCAGAGCCGGGTAATAACAGAGCTTAATCCCTCTCATGAGTGTAAACAACTCCTAGATCTTATATAAAGAGGATTACTTGTTGAATAAAGTCAGTTGTAACCGATCTCTCTGAGTGTGCTTTTCTTTAAACCTTTTCTTTTTTTTATTTTTTGTGTCTCAAACACGTTAATTTATATATATATATATATATATATATATATATATATATATATATATATATATATATATATATATATATATATATATGGTATGTGGGGATAAAAGCACGCAATGGAAGAATTGGAAAAACTGCAATATCTCTGTTGAAAATTCATGCGATTCTTGGACAGGATTTAGTGAAGGTCGTAAACTAAATCCTGTCATATATCTATATATATATATATATATATATATATATATATATATATATATATATATATATATATATTTGATCTTGAAAATTAGTTGAATTTAAGGCTTTTTTGTGAATATTCAGAAGTTTTCCGAAACAAACGCTTAAAAAAGGCGCAATGAAGAATTGCTGAATAAAATACTTGACGTTAAGCTATTAGGATCAATAATTACTAATCTTATATCATATTTCATAAAAAATAAATCTTTAATTAGTTAAGATTAACTTACACATGGCATTCAATATTGACAAATCTGCCATCAGAATCAGATTCAACATTTTTTTAAATGATTAATTTTTTTTTATATTGTCACAGTATTGGTTCCACTATTTTGAATTTTAAAATTTAACTTCATTTCAAATTTTATTCGTATTCAAAGACCTTAAAAATCCCCACCTAGTGAGTTTGAAAGTGAGGTAATTAAGACATATTACCTTATATTCTGTATATATATATATATATATATATATATATATATATATATATATATATATATATATATACATATATATATATATATACATATATATATATATATGTACACACACACAAAAAAATACAATTAAATAGCTTTATATAATAATACAATATTAAAAAGGGGTGAGTAGACAAGATAAACTTTCTAGTTCAATAATTCAAGATATATGGACTTTCTCAATAAACTAATATTTTTTGAAAACATTTCCCTTTTGATTTTATATTAGAAGGAATATCTCGAGTTCTATCCTTGCCCGATGCCTTCCTGGATTCGCTGCCTGTGTAATCCCTTTCTATCCTCTACAGCTTTTTCATCTCCAGCCCGGAGCTTTCTTTCTTCTCATCCTCTCTATATATTCTTCACACTTTAATCTTCTTTTCTTCATACTTTAATTTTCTTGAGGTTTTGGCAATTCTACGGCGTTCTTCTCTTTCATCATTCGGCAGCTTAACCCTCATGACAGTTTTTTGCTTGGTAATGATATCAAAGTGAGAGGACAAAGTTTGGGAAGCACATAAACATACTGTTGACAAAAGTTGAAAAAAAAAATATGATTCAGAATGCATAAGTTATCCTTTATGAGCAGAAATAAATTTCAATACCATTCAACGTAGGATACGAAAGAAAAAAAAATATCTTAACTAGAAAACTGAGGGTGGGACAGTGCGTGGTAATGATATTTTATCTGCATAATTGATTATAACATCAAACAATACTTTGATATTTTAAGTTCTAATATGTTATTATGAAAAAATATTTATTCGTCGTACACCAGTAGGAATAGGATTCTGATTAAACTTAACTAATTGACCAAAAGTTGTAATGGACTAAAACTCGTTCGTAAAATAAGAATCACCCATTCTCCGCTTCGAAAACGGAAAATTAGTGTTGACATTAGCCAAGGTGCCGTTGGCTCTTTAAGTCTGATTTAACCAATTAAAGAAGACGGAAATTAACAAGTCAAGCTCCAGGGCTCATTTTCATAAAGAGAACTTGAAACAGCCGGGTATAGCGACTCTTATCTTAAGGTTTCAAGCCTCTGTCTCAAACGGGCCATCTTTTACAAGGAATGGGTGTCACCTCTATTTTTTTCTGATGGTCCGCCAGGATGCCAACGCTCACAGCCCATAAGCAAAACAGTACAGTGAAAAACTTCATACTACCAATTTCTTTAGCAACTATATCTGCATTGTCTTTCAAAATTCTATGACCACCTCAAAAATTGTTAAATATCACATGCGCAAAATTGCGAAGGTCATCGCTTAGTGGCCTAGCGAAATTTTGGATGAGGAAAACATGGGACATGACGGGGAGGGGGAGGGGGAGGTGCCAACAAAGAACAAAAATTTGACATATTATAAATTTATTGCTCTTGAAGTAAACACAATACAACCGTCAATGCAAAATATATTATAAACCGAAATTTTCAAGTTATAAATATTAAAGGTTTTAAAAATATAAAATACAATTGCACACCTGTTAAACTGATCACTTTCATGTAAGCAGAATATAATAAGCAATCAAAATAAAATGTATTAAAAAAAAAAACTTTAAAAAACACAATGAAAAAGTTAAAAATACTTAAATTATTATTATTACTTTTTTTTTTTGGAAATCGTTGATTTTATATTTCCAATGTTGGCCATGCGTAAGGTTACGATGCCCCGCTCACCTAAAATTTACAAGTTCAGTTTATTCTTCTTTTTTATTACATATTCATTGTTATCTCTAGTACTTTTTGATTTCTTAAATGTTTCTAGAAAAAAACAACAACCCGAATCTGGAGAATTGGGAGGCTCTTGAACCTCGGGGCTCAGGGAAAGTTTCTCCTTCCACAGAATACATAATAGATAATATTCTACGTTCTGCGCCCCCTTCGCTCCCACGTTGCAAAAAATTGCAGGACGCGAAATTCATCCTTTTTAAAAAATAAATCACTAGCCCTGTGGCTTTAAAAAAAAAATTTCTGAAATTTATTTCGGTTAAAGCAATAAAAGTGCTGAAAATTGAATACTAGCTCTGTAGTCTTCTTTGCAATCCCTTTGTATTACTGAACATAGAACGTGAAAGAGTTGCATGCTAGGTTCTATAGCCATTAATTTTTTTTTAATATCTTAAAACCGATTTTGAAAAAAATTTCACAACTAATTTTATTAAACTTAAAAGCTTTATTGAAATTCAAAGTAAAATGTTAAATAAAATTGTTAAATTGTTTTTCTATTTGTTATTTATTTCAAATGTTATTGATTTGAATTTTATTTATTATATATGTTTTTGTTAAAACATTTTTTAATTTTTTCGACTATATTGCTGTCTTCTGAGGTTTCTATTATCTCCCGAAAATCCCCCTAAAGTTTTGCCCCATAAGAATGTGAGAACTTATATTTAAAATGTTCTAGTAGGAACTTCTATTAACAGAACTTTTATTAAAAAAAAAGTTCAGGCAAGAACTTCTATTAACAGAACTTTTATAAAAAAAAGTTTCGTCAAGAACTTCTATTAACAGAACTTTTATAAAAAAAAGTTTCGTCAAGAACTTCTATTAACAGAACTTTTATAAAAAAAAGTTTCGGCAAGAACTAATATTAACAGAACTTTTATCATAACTTTTAATGATATTAAAAATTCTTAAGAAACTTTTTATCAGAAGGTTCATTTATGTAGAACTTTTATGTCAATACTTTAATTATAAAAGTTTTTGTAAAACAGTTAAACTGAAACTCTTTGAAAAAGTTCAATAACTGTTTCGAGTCCTGGGATTTGCAGGTATACTGTCGTAATAATATATCGAAAGAAAAGTATTTTTAACAAGTTAAGTCCTTATATCTCGATGTTAAATTTTGACGTATTAGAATAGCATTTCTAAAAAAAAAAATTATCTTTTACTATTGAGAGCACTACCAATAATTTTGATGCTGTTATCAGATCACTTGATGCTTACTATTTATCCTAGAAGTTTTATTTTTGCGTTTTACAAGATCTACGAATATTGCATATCCATCAGGAGCCACCTCCTAAACTTACATTATCGTCTACTGCAGTGAGTTAGAAAAGGCTAAAAATAAAATTCATTCATTTTTTATAGCCACTGTTGGTTTAGAGTTTATTCCAGTGCAACCAACAGTCCAAGATTTAGGTATACTACCAGAATACGCGCCTTCAACGAGTTCCTTTCAAGACATTTAAGTACTAAACATGTATTATGGTGCTTTGCCATTGTAAAATTAGAGTCTTCTTATCCCTTGGCCCCTTCAGGGCCTCGACTTGCCCTAAGACAATCGCCTTGACGAAGCTTGCTCGTACTAAGAATGTCTAAATTTAAAAAAAAAAAATTTTTTTTTTAGAAATGTTATTCTTATACCTCAAAATTAAGCATCGAGATATAGGGACTTAACATATTAAAAATACTTTTCTTTTAGAAAATTTATAGAAATACACAAACAGGATTAAAATAGTCAAAGTTTATCCCAAAATACGGATCCTAATCTATTATCAATGTCCAGATCGTGTGCTAATGTCTCCTGTAAAATATTATCAATACTATATTAAAATTTACATGTGAGTTGTACAGAGGTATTGCCAAGAGTTTTATATAGCAGATTGTGAGAAAAAAAAAAAAACAGTTACCGTTTATTCCGGTTATTTCACCTTCAATTAAAACCAAGCGGGTTTAACCGATGCAAATAACCGGTTTTGGGAAAAACCTGGACAAAAACCGATTATTTCAAATGAAATAACTTCCCATCAAAGCATTTGTTGATGGCGTCACATATAACAGCTCCTTGGATTGTTACAAATAACTGGCCAGTGGCAAGACCTTTAATTCAAGTAATTTACACACAGATCTCCAAAAAATGACCTAAAAACCTTTAAAAAAATTAAATCTTTAAGTAAGTTAAATTTAGATTATAGATTTTAAATATGAGCCAATAAGAATGAGAGTGGTGTCTAGTTCCCTTCTTTTTTTTTCGAGAAAATGAATGTTTTGCACAAAAATATTACGTAAGCGAGATAAAGTGATATATGATTCAATTCTAGTCAACAAAGTTTTAGGGTTTGAAAAAAAAATAAAACACTGCAAGTTTCAAAGTTTATTTAATAACTTGTTTCAACGAGTACGGATCCATTGCTCCACTTTCATTCTTAACCACGATAAAAGCCCGGTGAGCAAGTCATTGTAGTGTAAGCCAAGTTTGGTAAATTAAAAAATATAAATATTTTGCAACTTTTCTTTTATTAACAATGGAATAATGGCTCTATTCCAGCCCCTAAAGCTTTTAAGTTTAATAAAATTAGTTGTGCATTTTTTTCAAAATCGGTTTTAAGGTATTAAAAAAACATATTAAAGGATATAGAACCTAGCATGCAATTGTCAACAATTCTTTCACGTTCCAAGTTCAGTAATGCCAAGTGATTGCAAAGAAGACTGCATAGCTAGTATTAAATTTTCAGCACTTTTCTCATTTTAACTGAAATAATTTAAGAATTTTTTTTTTCAAATGATGAATTTCCGGTCCTGCAATGTTTTTTTTTTATTTTATAGATTCTAACAAATCGACAGGTTTGAGAATGAGATAGAGAAAGGAGCTAAAAATAAATCTGTGAACCACAAAATCACAATTGCGTAACTCGTGAACGTGAAATAAGCAATAGAAATTTAGTTACAGTTGTAGTCCATGCAACGGGGTGACTTCACCAAGGATGTATAGGCACTAGGAGGATGGCATGTATAAGGAAGAACGTTTATTTTGTATTTTTTTTTTTTTATGTAGCTTTTTTTTTCTTCGTTTCAGGGTGACAAGCAATGTAGGATGAAAAAAATCAAGTATAATTCAAGAATTTCGAGGCTGCGAAGTATAAAATTAGAGGCGCTTTTCGTCAATTTATTGGATTAAATTTAAAACAAAATTAAAACCATAAAATGTTGTACTTGGATGGCTTATAATAAAATGTAAAATTCGGACTTCGGAGAATGAATTTGAATAATTATAAAATTTATATTCCTGTCTGATAATGAAAAACTGTTTCTCAACTTCATACACTAAAGGTTAAACGCAAAAATAAAAACAACTAGAAAATACAGTACAATAAGAATTTAAAGAATAAAAAAATAACATTCACATATTGGAATAAATTTCAGCACAAATTTATTCATATATATATATATATATATATATATATATATATATATATATATATATATATATATATATATATACAACAAAATAATTACAATCAAAGGAATAAAATGAACCTTGCCAACCCCTTATCCTAGTCAGACTGGCTATTTTTCAAGTATAATTCCCGATTTTTTCCCGACGCGAAAAATTCATACAGAATTCCCGATCTACAAGCATGCTGTACACTCTGCTTTGGCAACAAACTTTATTTTTTCTCTGAGTTTCGGAATTAAAAAAAAAAACCTATTATAACCGATTGTGTAAAAAAAACAAAAACAAATATTTGATTAAAAAAAAACCGTTATCGGTTTATGACCGACCGGTTATTGACATCCCTGGTACATAGTCCTTAAACACCTCGAACTGTGCGATTATTGGAAGGAAGGAGGTTAATAGCTTCGCCTTGGAAACAGTTAGAGCTGTGTCGATGTGGCTTAGATAGGTGTCCAATACAGACCAGCTTAACCTACCAATCTACCAACGGAGTATTATTCACTGAACAATATAGTTCAATTTACCTATTACGAATTTCTCATTGCATATTTGCATATTCCTTCTTCACTAGGTCATAGAATCAATCGCTGGAGCATGATTTTTTTATATCCAATATGTTAAAAAGTAAACATATGAAAATGTCGACGATTTTATTGACTGATAATAAAAAATCATTTTCTTTCATCGGCTATGGTTCGCTCTTGATTGAGAAAACTACATACAGATGTATTATTTGAAATAGTCTGAAAATTTAAAAAAATAAAATGTGATTGAAGGTTTTGGCAACGCTAACTAAATCTTAAAAGCTATAATAATACCTGAATCTATACGGTCTCCAAAATTCGTCAAAAATTCAACAATTTTTATTAAAATAAGTACATTTTTTTAATGATAATAATACAATAATCCATACCGAGTGGTGAAAAGTTAATTTAAAACGAAATAATCCATTATATTATGTCTAGTGGATAGATAACTACGCTAGTGTATTTAACAACCTAATGCACTTAGGCTTAGTAAATTTAGTTGTGCTTAGTAAATCTAGTTGGGATGTGCATGACCGTAACATTCAATAAAGTTAGAATCGGTAATTATTTTTCGTAGAAATTTGAAGTTCGCTCGGGTTTAAAACAAATAGATTCCCTTTCACCTGTCCTATTCAATTTAGCACTGAAGTGTGTCATTAGAAAGGTGATGCGTACCGAAAGGGGTTTAGATCTGGGTAGTAAAATATCCATGCTTGGGTTTGCGGATGATTTGGTATTATTAAGTGAGGAAACTATAAAACTAAATACAACAACATTGATGAAAGCTGGTAAAGAGGTTGGCCTCAAAATATATACGGATAAGACAAAATATGGTTAGCAACAGAAACAGAGGCGATTTTGATGATATAGATATAGGAGGAAATAGGCCTCTAACCTTGAAGGACGAACAACGCCTTAAGGTCTTCGAGAATAAGGTATTGCGTAAAATATTTGTCCGGAAAAGGATGAGTCAACTGGAGAATTTAGGAGGTTACACAACGCGGAATTGCAGAACATGCACTCTGTTAATATAATCGAAGTAATATCATCGCGACGGTTGAAATGGGCTTGTAAAGTTTTGGGGCTCAGTAACGAACGAATTCCTAAAACGCTAATAAACGTTGAGCTGACTGGTAAACGTCCGAGGGGTAGACAGAGACGTAGGTGCGAGGATTGTGTTAAGGGTGATCTAATGGTTTTGGGTTTGGACGCTAGTCGATGGACCGAGGTTTGTAGACAGCGATTGGTGGTATCGGCATCGAACCTTCGGGTTCGCTAAGCCTTTTATTATTATTAATGTAGTTAGGCAGCATAACTTAAAAACGAAGCATTTCTTTTTATATAATATTCTTCATAATCTAGTATTATTTATTTTTTGATATCATTTCTATTAACCTACCTCGTTCTAATTTTTTAAAATATCTCCGTTATTTTATTATTATATCAAATTAGTTAGTTTCATATCCAAGATGGTGGCTCTCAAGGTGGTGTACTATGTTTTACAGTTATTTTTAATGTAATTTTGCAGGATCGCAAACAAATTATTATTTATGAATCATTTTTTTTTTTTTTTTTTTAAGGGGCGGGAATTGAGATTCGGATAATTGGACGATTCGAATTAGCGAGAGTCAACTGTATCTCTGTATTAGCTTTTCATTCAATACTGTAATTAAGGAGTCTTAGATCTGCAGCTCTATCCCGTTAAATTAAATGATCACCTAAAAAACTTAAAATAAAGCCATTAAGGCACCGAATATTCCCCTTTGACTCTATAATTAAGGGACGGTTCGAGGTATCGATAAAATTTAAACTTAAATCCGTACACGAGAAAATACATTTCAGATCGGGATGAATTAAAATCGATTGTGGGCAGAGAATGATGCCACCGAAGGGATTCCTTGCTAACTTCTCGCCCCAACGACCTACCTGTTACTGAATTATTGTCCAACTTTTATTTAATATTTCAATACATCATCCTCCTTTGAACATGTTTTTCAGAACGTGCTATGGTAAAATTTCGATATTAATTTTTTTTTTCTTTTAACAACATAAAAAAATTGGGAACTACATTTTACATTTCACGATTACTTCAGTATTTTCCTTGATTTCCTAATCCTAACTGGAACTAAAAAGTGTCTTGAAAATATCTAAATCAAGCATAATCTTCATGCATCAGTAGTGAAATCTAAAATAAATAACAAAAATATGCATTATTTTTAGAAAGATGTAAAATGTCATAAATAAATAAAATATACAGAAATAGAAATATACAACCTCTATAGCAACAAAATTACAAAAAAATTAAATAACTAGTAACAAACATGTAAAACAATTTCTTCGATTTTTCACTAAAAATTTAATATTAATTCTAAAATGTACCAAAAACGTTTATAAAATAGTTTTATGATTGGTAACAGTTTCGCTAACGGAGCTCAGGACAATATTTCACATTTTCGGTATCCTTTGATTAATGGAGTTACTTTTCATTTATTAATGGATGCGTGTATGCATATCCACAACTCTTTTCTATTGCAATAGTAGAAATTCGGTCCCCAAGTGTAAATATTATTCAATAATACGAAGAAACAACGGCTTTTCAACAAAATGTTTCTATCTTGTAGATGCCTTAATGTGGCTCTGCACGATCGGTTTTTTCATCCACCCGAACCTTCCATACACCCTTTTTGATTGCTTTGATTGATCTTCTGTTTAATTGATTTATTTTTAATTAACATAGAATAATCAAAAACAATTAGATCAAAATCTAATTATTACTCATTTAAATTTCCATCCCGACCAATGTTCATACGTTGAGAAAAATAAATTATAATTAATGATAACAAAAAAAGTAATAATTATTGTTTGAAGCTGGCGAAGTTGACAGGCCATCTATTGAGGGGATGATTTATATAAAAATTCTATAACTTTAGATTAACTGACGATAAACGAAAAATTCTTTTTTCATTTATGAGTCTCTGTGCCTTACAATGGCCATCCAAAGGGGAAGAAATGGACTAAATTACTTCTCGACAGAGTTTCTACGAATATAATTAATTGCCTTTCTCCAGCATGTACTACATTTATGATTTTTATAAATAATTATTATTTAAAGAAAAAATGCAAAAAATTTAAATTAAAATACCCATACTATGTTTTCGAAATGTACCGTGTTTACAAAAATTATAAAGTTTCTCCAATGGAAAAAATAAATGACAAATAAAACTGGAGGCATGTTTTAGGCTTTTTCCTAAATTAATGTCCTACAAATATATGTAATGTTAAAAAATAGGGCTTCAGATCTTTTGATCTATATAACACTGATTGATCGCATTTGGTCGATAAAATCGCCGTCTTCCAAGCTTCATTGTCAGAACATCTTCTTCATTAAAAATCGAGTTGATTACATTGTTCGTCCACCTTATCTAGTTTCCATTGAGATTGATTCCTCCAAAAATTCTTCGAAGGATTTTCTTCTCAAAGACTAGGAGATCCTGCTCAATTCTTTTACTCGTCGTCCATGTTTCCAATCCAAAAAACAGGACTGGGCGGATTAAAGCCTTGTACGATGGAGCTTGGTCTGATTGAAGGCGGAAGGTGAATTCCTTGCAGAGGCCAAAATAATACTTCTAGGCCATCAATATTCTTCTCTTCACCTTAAACTCAGGGGCATTATCTTGAATCACCCGAATACGTGAACTGGGCCACTTTCTCAAACTTAAAAAGGCCAATATTGATGGTCTCACCAGGTCGGGGGGCTTCTCCTGTGGCCATGTACTTAGTTTTCCCTTCGTTCACCTCCAACCCAAGTGCTCTGGCGGCCTCCAACAGACTCAAAAAATCCTCTCTAATAGACTGCAACGACCTCGTGATGTCCACATCATCTGCATAGACCAAGAAATAGGCCAATCCGATAGTAAACCGTCCCGTTAGTTTGCAAACCAGCGTCCCTCACTGCCTCCTCAAGTGTCAAGTAAACGTGCTTCAAGTACTTCATGGGCCAAGCTTCTGCTTTTCAGAGGGTAGGAGACGCTGGAACAAGATGTTAGATGGGATCTTATATCCACAAGAGAGTAGAGAGATGATACCCCTTTAATTTTGACACTGGAGTTTGTCTCCTTTTTTGAAAATTTTGAAAACAGACTTTTTCTAATCTTCCGGCAAAACCTCCTCCTCCCAGATGGTTAAAACAAGATTCTGAAACCTCTTCATCAGCTCCTCGCCGCCGTACTTGTAAGAGTTCAGATGGCAGGTCACCAGCTCCATGTACCTTACTATTCTTAAGCCGATCAATTGCATCCATTATCTCTTCATCATCACGTGGTTCAACGTTAGATTCCTAGTTACTGACTGCCAGGTCCTCTCTTATGTCTGATCCACAGGAGACTGAGTTGAGAAGATACTCAAAGTGACTCTTCCATTGCAATGGGACGTCATCCTTGCAGGCAACTATGTTCCTATCCTTGTCTCCACAAGTTTCTGGCACATTTTTTCGGGGTCTTCAATAGTTGCTAGAATGGTGAAGTTATATTATATTTCAGGAAAAACAAATTTAAAACACCCTATTTTAAAATTGATTAATTCTTGATATCCCTGGTGGGATGTAGGATCACTATAAATATTCGCCATCTGTCTCTGCCCGGAGCCAGTTCTCTTATTTCTGCCCATCGGATTCCAGCACGTTCTGCATCAGCCTCTATGGACCTCCTCGAAGTTATCCTGGGCCGACCAACTATACGGCATCCAAGAGGGTTCTAGTAGAGGGCTTCTCTTGCAATATTGTCCCTTGGACGGCGTAAGGTGTGCTCTATCCATTTCCATTTCCTTTCGCTGATTTCGGCATCAACCTCCCTCTGTCCTGTTCTTCGCCAGAGCTCCTCATTGCTAATCAATCAGGAAGCCACACTCTTAAAATATACCTCAAACACTAGTTAAGAAAGGTTTATTTTTATAGATTGATCATATATAAATTGTCATATTTCTTTAATACTTTTTTTAGTTATTTTTCTTCTACGCCCTGTATTTCTGAATACAATTGTCCACTCTCTCAGCATTGCTCTTGAGTTTTTATGAAAAATAAAGAAAATTCAATTTTAATATAGGATGGTTTAAATTTGTTTTTCCTGAAACATAAAAAATGATATAGCATAGAGAACCAAAAAAGAATGAACAATATTTTTTATATTTCCAAAGAGCAATTAGCCCAATATGTGTTTATTCCGACTCGGTAGTACAGCGATTCCGGTTGCATTTCTGTGGAATAGTTGAGTAGGGAAAAAGGTTCTCAACTATAGCAATTCTATCAATGAGCAGTAGCAATAACTTAACATGTCTACCCAAGAGCCGTTTAAGTTCCACATTGCTAAGTAGGGCACGTTTAGAAACATACCCCTATCTTATCGGCTTAAGACGAGCAGCAAATCGCGAATGAATAGAGATTTATTAGCTTGCGGTGGCAATGTTATTTACACAGCGTTTTGATAATAAATTATAAATGAAATATTTGGCAACCGTAACTTTTTGAGATAGGACACAGTAAATAAAAAAGAAAAATGTTAGTCCGAAAGAACTATAAATATTCTTGACATTCTATTAAGTATTAAATTACTTAGTCCTGATAGCTAATTATTTGGGAAATGGGATATGTTTCATAGTCTTATCCATTTTTCATTATATATATTTAATTATAAATATGTAATAATATATATTATTAATCTTCCTGTTCCGCTGTCTGAGAAAAGATTATTCTTATCTAATTACTTGAAAATAGTATCAGAGAACACCGCAGTAGTATCGGCAATCGAAGACGGTACGACAGGCGCTTCCTTCAAGACAAACTGGAAAGCATGAAAAGAAACATTCATCTTTGGAAGGCGGATATGATTGTTAAGTCCCAACGCCATTGGAGATCCTCAACAGGCCCATCAAAAACAGCGTACGACGGCTGAAGGACCCAATTATGTTGACTCATAACTTGCAAACAGCCAAAAAATGAGAAATTTGGGTTTTAGGTAGGATTCGATCTAAAACCCTCGCCATGACCTGAAAATCAATCTAAAAATGTTGACTTTCATTTTCTACAGTTTCTCAGGCCTATTATAATATATACTTTTATCATAGTTATATTATAATACATTGCAATAAGGAGTTGAGGTATCAGGGAATGGTAAAACAGTATCATTGTTAATTTCAAATTTTCTTTGAGTTTCTATTCATTTTAGGAAAAATATTAATGTTTAAAATTTCAATACAAAATGAAGTATTAAGATGGCTTGAGTAGATTTTTTCACGAAAACCAATTTTCTCATTTTTTAGTTGTTTGAAAATTATCAGTCAACCATAATAATAATGCCATAATAATTGTCTATAGCCGTCGTTCGCTGTTAGAATTATAGCTAAATAGATTTGTTACAAATTAACTCTAAACAATTTTCCTCATAGGATCAGGTATTTTTTCCCAACATTAGGCTCAAAATATGACCCAAAATTTAAAATACCACTTTTTGGAAAAAATGGACAATTTTCAGAGTACTGTACCTCGATAATGATTAAACCAGCAGATCTATGGTTCTACTAAAATTATGATAAATTTAGTGCACTATATAAGAATATTTTTATAATAAGCGAAAAGTAAAAAAAAAAAAGTGAAATTTTCGCATTTATTAGTGTATATCTCCGAACGCTGCTGGCAATTCTTTTTACAGACTTTAAATTCAGAATCAGCACCGCAATAAGCATATAGAACCGCACATAAACCTACCACTTGATTTTTTTTCCATGCAAGTAGCTGTTTCGTATCTGTTTTACTGGGCTACCCCCCGAAGAAAAAATCATGCCAGTAGTTGTGCTTTCAGGAGCTAGACTACGTATCGCATACCTACTGAATACGGCTCTAAATAAAATTATTTAATTTATAAAAAAAAAAAAAAAATACAAAAATAGTGATACAATGATTCCCATTACGTGTAAGATGAATGTTCGTAAAATAAAATATAAAAATGGAAATCAGTATATTTAATTTCCTATTTTCAGTTGGAACCGTTGGGCCAAAGAATGAACATTTTATGATCCTGCAATTCGTATAATATATAAGCACACGTCTGAATCTTAAGAAAAACATATTTTCATTCTTTTAAAGAAAAACAAAGGTAAGTATGAATTAAAATGATGAAGTTAACGGCACTGAAGTGTAAAATTTATTCCTGAAAACTCCCATCATTGTCACAGTATAATGTGCTTTTAAAAACTTAGTACTTATTTGCCGACTAGAGTTTCCACTGCATTTAGAATGTGAAACTTAAAAAGAAAAAGGAAAAACAAAGGAGAAAAAAAGAATATTGCTTTCCTCAAGGTAAGACTAAGTATCATTAACTATTTATTAATCGTTCAAAGGAAAAAAAATATATACTTTTATTTGTTTAAAAAAATTCTATTTAAATAAAAAATTGTTAAACATATTATTTTCTGTTTTAACTATTTTAAGACAAGTATATACTAGTCTATTTCACATTCATTTATTATAATATTTACATAGTAAAATAATCTTCTGACAAAATGCAATTTTTGTTCTAGCCTATAATATTCCAGATTATTTTAAGTAAGTTGATCAAAAAAGAAATATGATAACAAGTTAGAAATAAATAAATAACAAAATTTTAAAATATCCTAACAGTTTCTGAGTTTAGGAACTACAGTCAAAATTTAATAAACGAAAATTTCCTCCCCCATTCGAGCATAAGAATTCGTGGGAGGGACAAACTATATTCAATACTTATTTAAAGATATGTGTATATCAATACCCTAAAAAATTTAAATGATATTTAATAAATATAAATTTCCTCAAGCCTTATAACATTTAATTATGGAGGGAAAGGCTACCTAAATTGTATACGAGTTTATTAAATAATATATATCATATAATCTTTTGTTATATTATATATTATGTTATCTGTAATAACAAAAAAAAATGTTATTACAGACCATTTGATGAGATAGAAAAAAAAGTCTAATATAAATATATATAAAGTCTAATATATATATATATATATATATATATATATATATATATATATATATATATAAGCCTTAACCTTTCTAATATGTTCAGGAAACTATTAACTATAAAATTAATTAACCGGATGTTCCTTTATCGCCTATACAATCATTATTCATACAGTTCATTAATTATACAGACTATTCACCCGCTATCATATTTATTTAATTTAACGTGAATTCAAGGAACATGAAACACACAATCTTTACTATTATTCCGTCTAGTAAATATTATCAATACCATTCTCCTTCAAAAAATCACATAAAATCTTTGGAATTTTATCGGTTGGCACTGACTTCCTAGGAGGAGCTGCTGGATGAAAAAATAGGACTATAGCTGTCTTCAGTCATAATTGATACAAAAATAATTTAGTCCACTCTTACTCAAGCAAAAGGACGAAAGGACTTTCTCCCGAATCAGTAATAACTATCTTAAGATATTCCAGACTTGTAGGAAGAACTCTTGAAGAAAGTCTGTAGGGGGGAGGTTTTGAAAAGCCTGTTTGCCCCGGATGGAAGACCGATGAAAAGATTTTCCTAAACAAGATGGTAAAAAAGTCGAGTAGTTAAACGCTTTAAAGAGACCATTGCAACAAAGTTGGAAACGACAGCATTGCTTCCGACAGTAACAAAAAGGGAAAGACGTGACTGAAAGCCGAGGATACCGAAGTTTGAAAAGCTTTAAAAAAAAAAAGGAGAAAAAAAAATGAATTTTCCGAGTCTCCTTTGCAACGACTAATCGAAAACGCCTTGTTACATCGTTTTAATTAAGAAGTGGATTGGCTGATCGTAAACAAGCACTGCCTACAAAATATCCTTACAAATTAAAAATAAAAAGGGAGGATGCGAGGGTGAAAAAAAAAAAAGGTTCAAAAGGTGTTTAGATCCATAAAAATATCGCAAGGAAAGGATATTAGTTAAGTTGGATTCAAAAAGTCTTGCCAGCTATTTTTTCTGTCATCTATTTAAATTTACAATTAATTAAAACTAGATTAAATATGCTGTATATAGTACATTAAATAAACTGATGAACTTTATATAGAGTGATATACTATCTTTATATGGTTAGAATTTTTAAACTGTTGATACGAGACAAGATGTCTCAGGTCGGCATTATAGTACAGGAAAAATAGACAAAATACACAAAAAAAAATGTACATTCATGAAACTTTCGTCATAAGTTCGTCTTGGCAATAGATAAAGAAATCTGCAGAGCCCGCCCAAATTTAGGGAGGGGAAACCCGCCTTGGGGCGCCGAAATGGGGGCGGGATATTCGCAAAACGATTTTCACAAATCAAGTCGAATAATGAATCGTTTCGTATGTTTGTTTCTTTCCAATGAGTCCAATGAGACCACCTCTTTAGCGATGTTCAATAGTTTAGAAGTTATTACCGATTTTAGGATAAAAAAACAACAGAAAAATGACAGTTTGCAGTTGAACTATATACAAGGGGTCCCGTAAGTCACATCAAATATTAAAAGAGATAACATAAAACCTAAAGAGCAACAAAAAAGCTCGTATTGATCCATGGTCCGATCCCACACAGAAAAGAAGAAAATGTATTATTGTTTTTTAAGTAAGTACCGTTTTTTGTTGAATAGGAAGCGATCAATTCATTGCACCATGGCAAAGAAGACGAAATTCTCTTAAAGAAATATTTTTTTCGCATAACTATAGGGGGCTTTCGGGCAGACCGATAATATAACTTCTTTGTCAGGGAAAACCAGTTCTATATCACACTATTTGGCAAATCAGAAGCTGATTCTAAACCAATCCCAAAAGAAACCTCGACTTCGTTCATACCAAAGTAAAGATTAATTAAAGTAGAAATCTGTAGTCTAGCAGGGAGCTGAGAAAAACATTCACCAGTAAAGTATGATTAATTAATTAATTAATTAAAATCGAACAAAAAAGCTTTTCACTATTGCTCGGCCGGAAAGCCCCTTTAGTTACCCAGAAGCGGTAGGAAAGTAAAACCGTGTGTAACATCAGTGATTATTTACAATGATGCCATTTTATAATAAGTATTTAAATTTGCCAAATAAATTCTTCCAATAATGATAAATCATCATTCCAAAGTTAATAATAAGATTGGAGAAAAATAATTTTAATATTTTTTATCATGCATTTGTTTTTTGTGTTTTTAAAGTAACTGCTTATAATTTTATATCCTAGTTTTCATACAAATTTATGAAAATTTATAAATAATTTAGTGATTGTGTAATATGTTATCGTTTTCGTATTTGACCAATTTATACATCTATTTTACTTTCAATTTCACTTACCCATATACAATAAAATATATAGTAGTAAGGGAATGTATTCAACGGAAATATACGTTTCAAGGTCCCCTGAGTCCAAATAACTAAAACACGCAAAATGGTGTGTGCGTGTGCGTGAACAGCGAAGCTCAAAAGTGAACAGTTGTACGAAACTGAAACATGTTTAGGGAGGCATATGCCTGTGATGTTACAAAAACTTTTCCGCTAAAATCGACTTACGGAAAATGCTATTTTATATCATCGATTTTTAACTTTTTTACAATTTTCTCGAAAACGTCTTTAATGATTTTGATAAAACTTGCATAAAGTCTTCTCCTCAAAGCCCTTTAACTTTTAATATATATATATATATATATATATATATATATTTTTTTTTTTTCTGTTGGCTCTATAGACCTAGTAGATCTTTGGCCGCGCGATGTGGTGTTCTTACAGACATTTATTGCTTGCGGAAGCACAGACAGCCTGGAGGGGGTCACCCAACCTCACGTTGCTAAGAACCATGGTTTCCATGATGCAGCGGCAGGCTGCCTATTGCTCCATAACCGGTTCCTTTGGGGCCAATGCGGCAGTGTCCTTCCCACCGACTCACTCGGGTTCAAGGACAGTGACAAATCGGTCTAGATACACGGATTGGGCTGTTCGGAGTCAGTAGGCGCACTATATTTCTTTCCCCGAGACAGACCGTCCATGGACCAAACCTCCGGGTGGTTATTTTATGTCCTGGAAAACCACAACGCGATTCACAATTAAGGTACACGGGGTAGGGTCATCACTCCTACGCCCGGTCTGTGTGAGTAGCCTCCAGTAGGCTACGAGTGACGAGCCTCACATACCCGGGGGAGGGGTGATAAATTTCTTGAATTATTACTTTAATTAAATTAAAGTTTTGCCGGTGCCGGGATTCGAACTCACAACCTTTGGGATTGTGAGTAGGTGCACTTTTGGAAGCGCGCTAACCCGCTCGGCCACCCCGACCCCTATATATATATATATATATATATATATATATATATATATATATATATATATATATATAGTAAATCATCGAGAAAATGAGGCAAATAGCCACGGAACGCTAGAAAAAATTTAATGAAGTAATAAGGAAGAAATTCAGTTCACTATTAATCTCAAGGGCATTGCATCATAAATCTTCCAGAATAAATTAAATTCTTAAATAAAAAAATTAACTTTTAAAAACGGATAATATACAGGGTGTATAAGAACCAGGAAACTATAAAGGTCGACACTGCACCCTAAGACCGACCAAAATAGTTCATATGAACTATGGTCCGATTTCTCACTAAAAAGCACTAAATTTAAGTACTATGTTATTTTAGATAAGTCACGTTTTTGGTTGAATAGGAAGCTATCACCCAAAAACTATTCAAGATAATTAATTTCCAATTTCCCATAAGAAATACGATTTAGCTTAACTAAATCCATTGTAGAGGGGCTTTAGCGGGGGCCAATAGCGAAAATATTTATTTTAAATCACATTTTACTTGTTCTGTGCACACACACACACACACACATATACATTTAAAACGTTTCAGTATTATCATTGAAACTGATTACAAATTATAATGAATAATACAATAAAAAAAAAATCTTGTAACCAACTTATCATTAAACCATATAATTTATTGGCTACCTTTTTAGAGTTTCACATAGCGATTATTCGGTTAGTTTAGTTCGTGGAACAGTTCGAATCCAAAACTGCATTGTTAACTTCTTAAATGTTCACCTGAATGAATTAGTGAATTGAAGACGATCAAATGGAATTTAAATATATTTTCATGCACGATAAATGATATCGGCGACGCCTCATCCCACAAGTAAAAGTTATCAACTGGCAATCGAGCGTCATTATTCTTTCGTAACTGCATTTAGATAAAATTTGGTAAAGTCATGATTATAGTACTGAATTCGGCTCGATCAATGTTGCAGAAAACAAACCAAAACCGTTTCCTCAAACTATTAAAAAAATGTAAAATACAAGCAGTTATGTATTACATCTGAGAAGAAAAGAGATTTGATGAGACTTCGACATTCCGACAACACAATTCCTGAAGAATTCCACCTTTAATAAGACAGTCGAATGTTGATTGATGTTTGGGATACTGTATCTTGTGAAACGGCCAAAACAAAGTTCGAGATCTAAAATTGATGATTTATAGCAATAACTTCAGTAATAATGAGTTTCATGTATTGATTAAGTACAGATTGTAAATCATTTTATTCTGGTAAAGATCATAATATCATCTTATTATCATCTTATAAGGTATTTTAGAGTTTATTAAACCATAAATGATTTGATTTAACCTAATTTAAAGAATGTTATCCGCATTTACTCGCAAAGTCAGAATGTAAGCAAGCTTCTTTCTCCAAGTTCTGCTGTAAAATTTCGAAAAAGGGAGTTGATCACTTTTACCAATTGCCCGACGATATTATATCAGCAGCAACAAAGCATTAGTATTTTGTAAAACATAATTACGTTATGAAAATTATTTGATTATTATGAAGTAAGATATTCCGCACCACAACCTTGCACAATCAGCTCACCAAGAGGTTGTCACTAACAATAAGTTCATTATGCTTTGATGTCCCGGGGCTTGATGGCAGGAAATTTGCAGCTTTTGTTAGACAACTTTTTAAAGGGAACGTAGTTGCTTCCGTGGGTCATGTGTCATCGTGTACGGTGAAATGTTTCTTAACTAGTTTATTAACTCTTTTCGAAACAATCAAATTAAATGTCTTTGAAATTTTACATAGTTCAGTACACTTCTCTTGACTGCAGTGGTTGGCAGAAGGAAGAAAAACTGAGTCAAAGTGTTACATCAATCTGATGTAACACTTTGACCCATGATTTTAAATAGTTCAAGACCTTTTTTATTTTTTTTTTAAATTCTGCCATAAAAAATGTTTTAACTAAATAATTTCAATCTTGTCAATTAAGATCCTTATAAAAAAAATAGGGACTTCAGAGTAGTACTCTTTTAAACCGAAATAGTTTGGTCAGGGCAATTACGGATAACGCGAAATTACGTGATGATATGTTCATTGAATAAAAAATTCTCGGTATAAATGAAATTTATTAAAGTAATGAACATAAAAATATAAGTAATTAAATTGAGCTAATATTATTATAATATTATAAATTATAAATTAATATATTTTCCAAAGATTTTTTTATTTATTATTTTTTTTTTTTATTTATTTCGGCTACCTAGAGTGGAGTTAACGCAGTGATCGGTCGAAAAAAAGTGTTCGATATTTTACCTAATTTACGCTGTAGGAGGCCACAAATCCAAAACTTAGCATTTAAAAAATATTTTAAGTTAAAAAAAAGTTCGTTTTCCGAAATTTATTAAATGTTTAAGATTACGAATGGTTTAGTTTTTTAGAGTTTTATTTATTTTATTTTTTTCAGACGTATCATAATTAATCTCCTTAAATTTTAAGTTAAAATTATTAATGATGATCAAATTCGCCGTAAAAAGAACTAAGCAAAACAAAATCCAGGGTTATTTACGCTTGCAGTAATTTAAAATTATTCCGGACAATATTGAATCAAACATTTTTGAGGTTTTGCGGCAATAATCTTATTTGTTTTTGTACAAACAACCGAACTGAATTTGCCAAAGTTTTACTAATGTAAAAAGGTTAAAATCATAAAAAAAAAAAAAAAAAAAGAAATGTAGAAAAAGCATAAGCTATTAGAAAAATCGAAGAACATGTAGATTTTAAATCAATTTTTTAATCACAATTTATCAGGATTCTTAAAAATTAAAATGTAGTAATTCAAAAAATGCAAAACATTAAATCCTATCAAAATGACCCATTTTTTTTTCTAGGCAGTTAATGTTGGCTATGGCAGCTTCAATACAAAATTGATTTTCATAAATGGATCATACATAAATATATACATATGTTTGATAATATTTACACTATATTATAAATATATTACATTTAAATATTAACATTGAAACTTATCAGTAAATAAGAACATTAGAATAAAAAAATCTTGATGGCGCATCCCACAATTTCACTTACCTACTCCCTATCTGAAATAAATTTTAAATGTCTAAATTTAATTTCCATGGAAATTCCATTTAGTTTCTAATAAATAATATGACAATAGAAATTATTATCTACAACAATCACTAAAGGTTTCCTCACTCTCCATTATATTTTTTTCTGAAGTCTTCAGTTCCCCAACGGTATATTATACATCTATATTACTAACCTTATTTCCAGAAATTTCAATTTCAATCTGGGAAAATATTTCTGTTTTTTTTTCCTTTAGTTAATTATCAAATTCTTTCATATTCATATTTATTGACACTTATTTTCATATATTCAATTATCACACCCCCTCCCCGGGTATGCGAAGCCCATCAATCTTTTGGAGTCAACTTAGACGGACCGAGCGTAGGAATGATGAAAATATAGGCTCTTGTCTGATCCAAAATAGTCATGATCCGTAGATCTAGACCAATTTGTCCTTTAACTCGATTTAACTTCGGTGGTAGTGAAACTTCTGTATCGGCCCCAAAGCTATTGACTACATTTCCCGACCAATAAATATGTATTCAATAAAAACATACGTTTTGATCAACAAAAGGGAAAACTCACTCGGTGGGTATCGGCCACCATTTTCGTTTCGAATATCCCGTGTCATTTTGGGCATCTACAAGAATAATTGCATATAGCCTACGCAGTAAGGCGTCGGGTTTTGGGAAGACTGAATTGCAATCTTGAAATGACACAGAAGGTGAAACAGAGAGGAAGCCGAAAGATCACATAAATCTTGCTTGAAAAGACCTTCACTTCCCTTGACCATCGTAAACTGGTACATGGAAACGGTTCCATAATATACCTCAACCTATTCCGATCTAGGTCAACCTTGACTCGACCACTCTATCCATGCACTTAGTACTTCAAGCATTTATTTCATGTCGTGGTATAAAATGAATCTCAAATTCTCCAACGAATCTCTAAGCTACGAGAGATAAATTTTACGAGAGATCAGGTAATCCCCCAGGTTAGACGAGGTTGGTGCTGAAATCGACACAATATAATAAAATATATGATAATCAATGAGGACATAAATCAATACTATTTTTTCAAATTATTAATTAGTTCGTCTATCATTGGTAGGAATGTGTCTAAGACGAACTACTTTATTATGACTTAACTTAATTTTCTTTATCTTAAATATTTAAAAAAATGTTCAGTTGTAACAGGAAATAGATTGAATACACCAAGTAATTAAGGCATTTCTATGAAACAAATAAATTTTCATTAAAAATTTTAGAACATGACGAAGTAGCGAAATGGAGCGTTAGACATATAAGAGACACATTGTACACAGGGATTGACTAAATAAGAAAATATTGCAGTCTCGTGATGAGAACTTTCAGTTTCGTGAAGAAGACCCAGAGACCCTGAAACTTCACCGAGTTTTGTGTATTGCGATTTAATTCAATAAATCTATTATTCATAAGTTGAATTCATCAATGCATTTTTGAATTGTTTTCGAGGACTTCCGAGTAAGTCAAACAACTAGAATTAAATATTTATTTATTTTTCCAGTATTAAATTTACTGATATGAGCCAAATGAAACCAAGGGGTACAAGTGACTATTTTGCAAAGATAGAGTTAATTGCGGTTGTAGATAGTTAATCCATAAAAAATAATTTTAAAAAGCGTTTTATTGCTCAATATTTAAGGGATATAAAGTAGAGCCATAAAATAAGTATGATAAACCCTTCAGTGTTTTTGATTTTAACGAAATGTTTTAACTTTTAAATGCGTTTTCACAAAATTATTAAATTGTCACTTGTACCCATTGGCTTCTCATCCGCTCATTTATATCATTTGTTACATGTCTAGGTTAATTGGGTTATTACTATTATTTTTATTAATTTCATTTTCTTATTTTAGTTCACTTTTTATTTGTCTGTAAATATGGCATTAATGGCAACAAATAGCACTAGTACGTACTACCCTAAAGTGTGATAGACAACTAAAATATATTCTTTGGCAATAAAAACACTTTATCTCTAAAAAATGTATTTCTATCGACTCTTATTCGATAAAGAGGAAATTTAGTATTTAATATGAAGGTTGTCAAAACATATAAATTAAACCAATAAAAAACTCAAAATGTGTAAAATCTTGCAGTAAGAACCTAAAATTGTCTTTAAAAATTTACAATGTCTTATTGCAAATATAATACCTTAAAAATGCAAAAATCATGTTTTTTTTTGTTTCAAAACAAAAAGCTTATCGAACCTTGTATTAGAACTGATTACTAAATTAAATAAAATCACGTGCAAAGTGAGAAACAGATCTAATTCTAATACAATAATCACGATTAGCTTAAATCAAGATGGAATCGAAATAAATTTAATAATAGATTTAATGAGGAAAAATAATAAAATAAAATTAAAAACAATAAATATTACCATATATATATATATATATATATTGTAATGAAAAATTTGGTTAGAGTTAAAATGTTAATAAAGTGTCATTAAATATAATAATTTTACACAAAAGAAATGGACTAATAAACAATTTTATTTTAAAGAGAAAAAACTATTGATATTAAAATTATTATAGTGATAAAATCAAATAACCAGTGCTTGTTTCAGAGATCAAAAACTAGAATTTTTACATATACTAAAACATATATTTAGAATATGTTTTATTAAAAAGTAATATGTAAATATGTACATTGAAATGTAATGAAGAAAATTTAAGAATATCGATGCACTGGTTTGATTAAGCCTTCTTTATTAGCAAGTCATTGTGGGGAGAGACGCGGCGCTTTGTAGAGTTATTAGCGTCTGTTGTACGTTAACTGGCGATGGAAGAGGACCTGATCTTGGCCGTCGACTGGACTGTTTTATATTGAGCCAAATTCATTTTCAAATGTCTTAAAGTCAGTATAGGAGATTAAAAATTAAAACTAATACATTAAAAACTCATATACTGAAAAAGTAAAATTTATACATATATATTGTAACGTTCTAAAAATAATACTACCTTGGAGAGGAAAGAGGTCCTCTTATTATAATTCTTTTAGTTTAATTATTTTCTGTAAATCAGTTTCTAAAATCTTTCGGTCATTAAATTTTCATAATTTTTAAATGCATACAATTTTTGTTGTTTCCTTAAATTCAGAACCAACAACAAAACAAATTAATCTTTATTTAATACTCTCATAAGTAGCAGAAAGTTATAATAATAGTTTTTAAAAAAATATTTGTCAAATTTATGCAAAAAAAAAATAAATATAATATATATATATATATATATATATATATATATATATATATATATATATATATATATATATATATATATAGGCTTGATTGCCTCATTGTAAATAACTTTGTCTTTTTCCTGTGCATTTTAAAGATTATAATATCTATTTTCCCTTGTATATATATATATAATATATATATATATTTAAAATGAGGCAATCGAGCCCATATACTTAATTAACGTCAGCTGCAATGAAAATAACCGAATAAAACGTTACGATTAGAGATGAGTTCCGTCTAATGTTTTATCTTAAATAGAAGCGGGTACTCTAAAATATACAACAAATAAATTGTTTGAGTTACAAATTAAGACGTGTGTGTGTGTGTGTGTTTGGGAAATTTGGTTCAAACGTTCAATTTTGAGATTTTCAGAAATCAAAATCGTGCAATTTAGCCCATAAAGAACAAAACTATTGCACCTGCAATTTTGTGCAGTATTAAATATTAATACATCATTGCATAGATCGTATATGGAATAGACAATCGGCATTAAAGGTGTAACACACAAGCGAATAAAATGAGCAATGACATGAAAATCAGGTCTCTACATGAAATTCAAAGTTCCTTGGATTTCCAGTTTTACCAAAAATATATCATTTTGTGAACAGTTTCCTAGTAGTTTTATTGTTCCATATCTGATCGGACAAATCCTTTATCAATCAAATATTTAAAAAAAATTTATACTATCTTTTTAATCATAGCCTTTGGTATTTTGAAAATTTAATAATAAGTAAAGTACGGCCAAGGTTGAACGGGCGGGGAGTCAAATCATTGCCGAGAGCTAAAATGAACAACTTGAGTAGGTGTGGCATTATGACTGAGGACAAGGCCACAATATAACCGGTCTTAATTTGTAACTGAAACAATTTATATTTTAGAGTACCCGCTTCTTTTTAAGGTAAAGCATTAGACAGAACTCATTTCTAATCTTAACGTTTTATTCGGTTGTTTTCATTGCAGCGGATGTTAATTTTTCCTGCGCATTTTTAATGTTATAGTATCTAATTATTTTCCCTGGTTAGACAGAGGATTACTGATCAAGATTTTTTTTTCCTTTAAATTCAGCAACAATGTCAATTAGTTCAATATTATTCGGGTCATGTTATTTTAAGTTCCTGGCATTATTTACGAGTCTCTCCTTCGACAGAGATAATGAAAATTGTCAAGACCATGGATCCCATGCGCGGATATTCGGTTCCAAAGTTAATTGACCGTTGTTAAATATTTCCCTGTTCCGCTACGAATTGGGAAACGGCTGAAATGCCGTGACGCTCACAATGGATTAAGTATTAATGGAATCTGTCAATAGTTGCCCCCTTAGTGGCAGCTTCCATATATGCTGTATCACCTCGTTGTAAATCGCCGAACCATTTCTATTTTAAGGTTAAACAGTCAACCTCGGGCTTAATTCGATTGGGCACTCCTCCCAGAATGTCAAGAAGTGATCAACTTTTTAAATGAATACTAAAGTTAATAATAATAATATGGCTTCGATACTGCACATGTAGGTAAGTGAAAGTAAAAATTGTCGCTAAATCGTAAAAGTTCTTCGAAAATGAAACTCATTCATAATTATATCTTATAATCAATAATATACAATTATGTTATATAATTTTTTTCTTTTCTAATTTTTATATGGAATTTTAACTGTTATATCAAAAACATTATTTTGATTTATTTTACGTAAAGCTCAGAATATAAATGATAATATTAAATATTATTCGTTTCATTAGAAAAATATGATCTTTATTCACATTATCTTGTTCTCGAAATAGAATGATTATTCCGTTTAATTCAGTAATGGAGTTCAATTAAATATCTATGGTACAATTATTATGTTTTCATTCAAAAATTAATTTAATAGCATTTGTAATAAGACGAAGGAGGCTGAGAATTCCATATGTCGGTAACAAATAGGTCTCCTTATACCCTATAAACCTTCCCATAACCTAAATATACTTTTACATGATAAATGATGGCGTTATAATACCCCTAAATCATTAATTCCCCTCCCCTAGCTTCAGGAAACCCAACTCCCAGAAAAATTAAAAAGCGATTTATTAGCTTTTGAACATTTATTCGAAGGATTTTTCGCGTCGTCTTTAAACCAAGACTCGATGTTCTCTATTCGATTTAATATAACATTCATTTTATTCTAATGAACATTTACTTTAAAAAAATGTATCAATCATTTCATAGGATTATTATAAATATCTAAATACACGTTATCATACATATAAAATTATATGTGTGTGTATGTATATATGTATATCTTGTATATATATGCCGTCCACCGAGAATTTATTTTGAACTTAACATTATCTATGAATGTAAATAGAACACAAATATTATATATAGAGCATTATTAAGAGGAATAAATCAGTTTAAGTTTAGATCCCCTGTTTGTTATTTCAAGTCCCTTTTTTTTCTTTCTTTCTCTTTTGTTTTCTGTTCGTTTCGAGTCGAGAGAGCTTAACATAAAATACATACATAAAATATCATATAATATATAAAATTTTAATAAACAGTTTTATTAAAAACTAGAAAATTGTTTTTAGTGTCTTGAGAAAAGGTTTAAGCATTTTCCGAAAGTAAGAAAGATCAGAATATTAAATTAGTAACGAATTTGATTTTTAATAAATACTACACATTACTGATTTTTTTCTTAAAACTAGTTGAAAAATACTATATTTTTCAATTATAATTATAAAACATATTTTCGTAAACACGTTATAAAAATTATAAATATTAAAAAAAACAACTGGATCATAGTGAATTTAGGTTGGTATCTGATTTGAATCCTGCCTTTGAGATGCAACTGTTGATGGTTGAACTGTTGTTGATACGCAACTGTATTTTACATTATACATAATAATACAGCACTGTCAATTCATGTTATTTTTAGGGGTTTATTATATCTCATTATAAAGATTTTTTCTTTTATGTTAAATATATATATATATATATATATATATATATATATATATATATATATATATATATATATATATATATATTGTACAGCTTAATCTATATTCAATGCTAATTACTTAGAAACAAGTTGGGGCCGTGAAACTTGGCCGGTAAACGATGGATCATATCCCGTCTGGCATCTAAGCCTACCTAGTTGCCAATTAGTACGCAACCTAGAACCTGACTGTATGTCTTAGTCCTATATTAAGCACCCTTTTAACCCCAGATTCTTTTGAACTAACAAGATGCGCGATATTTTACTAATTTTTTTATTTCCCAAATCTCATTAGATTTTTTGCTACTACTACTATTACTACTTGAAATAATAAATAAAAATATCGACGAAATGAGGATTAACGAGGAAGAGATCCTAGCATCAACAGATGCCATGAAGGAAAGGAAGAGGGAGAACCGTGCCCAGGATAGAGGGCATATTGAAAATGTTCATTAAAATGCATTTTATATTATCATTAACAGGAATTTAAATAATATAATTAAACTGTAAATCAGCATCGGTTAAACAGGTCGAGAATTAGCAGCATATTTAGGAATTACTCCATAGTTTCGGTTCATGCAACGACTGAGGTGGTAGATGAGCAGGCCAAGGACAATTTCTATCGTGACTTAGATAGGGCTTTGCGGAATGCCCAGTTCATGACGTGAAGATAGTTCTAAGTGACTTTAATGCCCAGGTAGGAAGAGAACCCGCTCCTTGGCCCATAGTAGGAAGACACAGTCTGCAACCGGAATCCTATGATATTGGAACAAGGCTAGTGAATTTCACCGCGTCAAATCCTGGGATATCTTATTGGTGGCACAATGTTTGATCGTAAAAACATCTATAAAGCCACGTGGGTTACCTCAGACAACAGCACAAGCACCCAGATTGGTAATATGTTGTAAGTAGGAGACAAAGATCTAGTTTCACTTTTTATGCATGAGCGCAGGGTTTCCAAGACTCCATTGACACCCCCCTTAAACATCCGTAATTTTTGGAATTTAGGGGTGAATCTTGATGGAGCACAACAGTGTCATCTGAAGTTTCTTTTGAATTCGTATTCAACCCCCTAACTATCTTCGGTACCTCTCTAGCGGACATAACTCTGGAATTTTCAATTGAAAGAAGTATATTTTATGACGGATCCTTATAGGAAATCATATTCTAAAGAGATGTTATATCAGTAAAAATGTCGATCTGACACTTCGGTAAGGCGCTAATCACAAAAAAACGCAATAAATCAGATCTTTTTTTTAACCAAAAATACCTACACAATAAACTTAGTAGCTAATTAAATAAGCTATAACATTAACTCATGTACAGAGCCCTACGATAAGAATTTACTAAGATAATCATTTTTAGCAAAATGACAATTGAAAATGACTTGGAAGATTTTACAGGGATGTGGTCTTGTTTGAAGATTACATTTTACCAGTTTGTAAACAAGGGATATTTAGCTTTAAAACTTGATATTCTGTATCGATCTGTTGTGTATAATGCTAAGGGTCAGTAGCCTAGCCTTCTGGATCAATTTAAGTGTCCAGAGGCGCTTCACATCAACCCTAATTTCATCTTATCCGAAATAGACATAACCATTGCATGTTATAATTACGATAACAATGCTTCATCTTTCTACTTAATCCTGAAGATCTAACTATACGACATAACCAGTTCCCAGATTCTTGTGCAGTTGCACTTTTTTTTTCGGTTGCTTGAAATCGATCGGTGACAAGTTATTTACACGAATTAAGACATCCGGATAAACATATGCAAGTTTTGTTTTGCACGAAATTTTACATCTTAAACAATTCCACAAAAATGGATCGTAAATCCAAAGAGTTAAGTTCTACCGGCAAAGATGAATGGTTCAACTTTTTCAACAAGGATTGATTTATTGATATATCGGCAGAAATTTGGGTATGTCTCACATAACCATACGATACGCTATTAAAAAATGAATCAGTTGGCAATAAAAAGCACTCAGGCAGAAAATCCGTTGCCATCATACGTGATTCACGGTATGATCCTGCAAAAAGTAGCAAAAATACCCTAATAAGAGCTCGTGAGATTTTCACATTTTACATAACAATGCTCCAACCTACCCAATTTATTAAGAAAAACATAGTAATTTATGAAGGAAAACCAAATATGCAATTTTTTATTTATTTTTATAAGCATAAAAGACATAAAACATAATTTTATTTTTGTTGCACATTTTTGCACGTTTTACAATTTTTTTACTGCACGAAATCCGGGCTCTAGACATACCCATTACATGTTCGTATTACGGTAGCAATGATTCGTCTTTTTAATTAATCCTAAAGATCTAACTATATACCTGCATTAAGTTTCATATTCGAATCCTAATTCGGTATGGATCGTTTTTAACATCGTATCCGACAAACTCAGTATTTACTAGACCAACACTGTAGACTTCCAAATTGTAAAAAAAAAAATCTTATAAAGCACATCGTGACTTCGATCTGACAAGTTAGGACGCACGGAGTTGAGGATTTGGGCATCACTAAACTATGGATTACATCCGGAATCCCACCAGTACTATACACAATGGTCGTGTTTAAGCCACAATAGAATTATTCAGACAGACGTAGATGCCCTTTATATTTCTGATCGGAACATAAACAGATACCCATCCTTCCCTTACTTAATCTATTTTCTCATCCCAATTGTCAATTTACTCAGTCTATTTCCTCTTGTCAAATGGTGGGGGATTGTAACATATAATTGAAATTATATCTCTTGCAATTGGTAGTTTCTTCTCCAGCCACTGTCATATCATTTAAGACATTCAGCTAATATAAAGTTCGGGTACAACTTTACAAGAGGGGCGCGTTATCACTGGTACTCCCGATCTTACCCGAAGGTCGCCGGACTAGCATACTCTAGCGCCATTTGGGTTAACTAACTGCTTTGCATTCAATTGTAACATTCGTATTCATTGCAATTATTAAAATTATTACTGCTTTAATTACATATTATTTAAAATTGTTAGTGCTGTCGACTTCCGTTGATCTCGGGAAGTTGTAGTATAAAGGAGTGATAATTTAAATTACGGTAAGGACCCGACCTAAACTGAAAAGGAACTTTTGGGGTTTGTTCATCTCTTGAGCGAGCGTAGCGAGCGGAAGTCGTCAGCTGTAATCTATTCAAAACAGTAATAATTTAAATTACGGTAAGACCCGGTCCTCAACTGAAAAGGATCCGTTGTTGTTTTGTTTATTTCTTGGGCGAACGTAATGAGCGGAAGTCGACAGCACTCATAATTTTAAATAATATATAATTAAAGCGGTAATAATTTCAATAATTGCAATGAACACGAATGTTACAACTGAATGCAAACCAGCTAGTTAGCAAAAATGAGGCTAGAGTATGCTAGTCCGGCGACCTTCGAGTAAGATCGGGAGGAACAAGTGGTAACGCGGCCATCTTGTAAAATTGTACCAAAGTTCGTTTTTAACTTCTAAAAGGGGGATTGCGAGATAAGGTTTTCTGAATACGAATAACGTATAACACCCGAACGTATCAATAATTCAGATTTACAAAATAAAGTCTCTCTCTCTCTCTCTCTATATATATATATATATATATATATATATATATGATATAATATATATACTTTCTCCAGTACTTCTCCAGCGCACATAACTCTGGAATTTTCAATTTAATGGGATATATTTTAAGACGGATTATCAGAGGAAATTGAATTCTAAAGCGATTTTATATCGGTAAAAATATCGATCCGATGTTAAGATAAGGCGCTAATCCCCAAAAAACGGCGATAAATCTGATTTTTTCAAACATATCTTCATTTTCATTTCATATAATTAAACACATATACCCTTTTTTTAAGGATTCTTTTCCGCTGGAATATAAAATAATTATGCACTTCAATATTTAAGATTTTGTATAACGTATTTTCTATGACTAAAGACGTTCTTCTTTGAACATATCATTGCTCACATTATAGATTACCCAGAGGAATTCTTGTGTTTTAATAAAAGCTTAAACGCGGGCTATAATAATTGAGAAAATAATTTGTTTCTTTCATTAAAATAATCAGTGATAAATAAATAAATTAAAATTAAATAAGCTGTGCGGCTTGTTTCCTATCGATGATTAAAATTACATTGTTTACAAAAACAATGCTTTTGTACAACATTTTATATTTTGAGCAGTAAGTTATTAGGTAAATAAAGTATCATTTTTTTTTTTAAATAAAAGTAAAAAATGCACAGGCTTAATTTACACTAAAGTAAAATGAAAGGAATATTGATTAAAATAAAAATAGGAGGGCTTGTCGCAAGCCCATTTTTTCACACCTCACTGTGGGGTATAGGGGACATCATATCGTTTTATTTGATAGCTCACATCTATTTCACGCTATTATATACATAACAGAACTGATTTTCATAAAAATAATTAATTACTTTTTTTGTTCAAATATTTAGTTGTAATAAAAACTTTTAAAATCTTATTAAATACTAAGTTTGAATGCTGATTCTAAAATTTCATTCTTTTATTGTCTACCAGTTTCTGCCAATATTTCCTGAGCATTTTAACACAATTGGACTTATATTATACTTTTTATTGGCTGTGTATGAATCTTTTAGGTTCGAACGGAAAATAATCCTTAAAAATATTTTTTAAGGATATGGTATACATGAACAGGGTATACATGTTTAATTATCTATCTAATTTCTGCTAATGTGTATTTAATCTATTATAAATGCCTAAAAAATTACAGACTAATTAAAATTAATTAATTAAAATGTTGAGAATAACGTTTAGTTGAGGCATATAAGATAATGTCCGAAAAACAACATTGTCAACAATGAACTAATTACGCCCATCACGCAATTTAATAATTACCACTTAATGAACGTCCTTTTTTTTTTTTCGTTAGTTTTAAATTTAACCCGTGCATGAAACCTCACGTGGTTAAAACATGTTTATGGTAATCGCTACGGACAAAATTATTAAAAAATAATGGGTGGGGTGCAGGTAATATACACAACTATTGGGCAATGTTCCCTCCATTTTAATTAGAAAAATAACTAATTAAAAATCATAATTAACTTCTGAGAGTTTACATTTTACCCCTTCGATAGCATCAGGCAGATGATAGAAATTTCAAATTCTCTCGTCATTTACATGTTCTAGGGAAGTGGTTTTCCAGCTCCAGTCAGGCGGCACAAATTATCAAACGGAATCCATAGTATCCCTATTATTATAATTATTATAATTTTTGATAAATGAAATAGAAAACCATAGAAGCAAATAAAATAGAAATATAATAAAAAAAACTTTTATGGTTTATGGTAATCACTACGGACAAAGTTATTAAAAAATAAAGTGGGGTGTAGGTAATCTACATAACTATTGGGCAATGTTCCCTCCATTTTAATTAGGAAAATAACTAATTAAAAATCATAATTAACCCTGAGAGATTACATTTTACCCCTTCAATAGCATCAGGCAGAAAATAGAAATTTCAAATTCTCTCGTCATTTACATGTTCTAGGGAAGTGGTTCTCCAGCTCCAGTCAGGCAGCAAAAATTATCAGACGGAATCCAAAGTATCCCTGTTATTATAATTATTATAATTTTTGATAAATGAAATAGAAAACCAAAGAAGCAAATGAAATAGAAATATAATAAAAAAAAAAACTTATATTAATTTTTATGTTTTATTTAATTTAGTAGTTTAGTTTTAATTTAATAGTATTATTGTATAAATGATTTATTTGATCACTATTACCATCGTCCCTGCAGAGACAGAATGTAATATTTCTCAATAAATAGATAGTCAATCAAAAAAACAATAATAATAATAATAGTTTAATTTTTAATTTAAATAATTTAATTTAATAGTTTAATTTTTAATTTGAATATACTAAATTTCGCGGTACACTTGTGGTGCCCACTCTTACAACAACTGTTCTAGGCTCAACTGAATAAAATATAATGTTCTTAAAAAATGTCCGTCATCCGCTATTTCTAAAACGGGGCAAGGTTCTCCTTATGCACAAGACGAATTTTGTCTGGGTGGAAGAGGATATTTAGCGATTAGTTGAGAACATAATACAACGAAATAATATTTTGAATTGGAGATATGGGCAGTCAAATCACTCATTTATTTCTCATTTCTCATTGTTTATTTCAAAAGTTAAAACAAATTTTGAAGTGACTGATGCAGTATAGTTTACTTTGAAGATAAGAATTTTCTTCGTCTCTTCATGAAGATTTATAATAAAAAAAAAGAATGAAAAATAAAAGCTGTCCCACTTGTATATAAATATAAGCAGGCCCTTCTCTAGAGCCACGTACTATATATGTCATTTGAGACGATTAATAGTCAATATTGATGTTGTTAACAGTGTACCTAACAGAGGACCTTGTAGAAAAAGGAGTACCAATTAAATTCATAAAAATAAGGATTTTTGCTACGACCTTAAAGTTAACAAGACCTTTCGAGAAAAGAAAAAAAAGTTTATAAGAACTAAGTTACACTTTGGAATTATATGTTACTTTATAGATTAATTTAATGGTATTCGATCTGGTCGGGGATATTTAATTGAAAAAAAAACAAAAGTTATGAAGGACCTAAATGACGTTGATGTAAGTATGGCCATAAAAGGTTGGTAAGGTTTTGTTGGTACTGGGACTTGCTACCTGCGTGTAGGTATAGAGGCAATAAAGATGGGAGTTATGGCAAAGGATGCCATAATGTTTTACCACCGCGGCCGTAGTAAACAGCTCTTTATTCAATTTAACCTCAGTATCTAACTACTTACTGCTCTTTATGGTATGTAAGTCATCTAAGAGATGGGCTCGCCCGGTAGGAATCTATGAGAGTAAGGTACCTAAAAGAGCTTTGCGGATTTCATATCATAAAACAGCTGGGTTGACTGGAAATAACTACAGGTTTAGATTCTTTAACTAAAGAAGAAAGTACTTAATATATATGAAGTATATAGTAAGGGAAAGCATTTCGAATCCGATTTTTCAATGTAAATACACATTTTAAGGTCCCATGAGTCAATATAAACAATAAACAAAATAATCAATATAAACAGCCTAGCTCAAAATCGAAACTGAAATTACGTATTTAAGGATGGTTACAGCCTGGGATGTTACAACTTTTCCGCTAAAATCGACATATCGCGAGTGCCATTTTATATCACCGATTATACACTTTTCTTTTTTTAAATTTGCCATCTCCTTAAAGCCCTTAAACTTTCCGCATATGTGTTACGTCGCCGAAAAATGCAGTGAGAAAAGTTATGACGAAAAGAAAATTGTATTAGCGCAAAACTCGAAAAGTATGCATTTTACGGTAATTAATGGGTAATATCATTAACAAAGTCGATGAGTGTAAGCCTTAGAAATACTTTATTAAACAGTGTACAAGTTACATAATATAAATAATGAGCTACTGATAGCGTTAACTACAGATAGACTCTACTAAAGATATTGTAACTAGACTTAAAGCTAATATAGTGAGAGTATCTCACATTCTCTTATTCAACCTTACATTTTAATTAACATTCTGATTCTTATTCTAATACTACATTCTAATACTGATTGATCTGTCCATTTCAGATAGGCTTTTATACATACAATAGGAGAAGGGATGATTAAGGAAATAAAACGCTGATAAGCATGAAGCATAACAATAACTTTCTGGGTTATAAACCCTATTTAATAAATAATACTTCCTGGGTCAATGCCATATGTTAGCTATACAAAAGGCGATTAAACTATCGAAAAAATAAATAGAGAGAAATGATTTATTAAAAATCAATGCTGCCCAATTACATTGGGTTGCTATAATACACAGCATACTTATCAATCCATAGTGGATAAAATATCTAAATATACACAATTTTACATTTATTTCTTCTTTTTTTTTTCCTCCATTCATACACATATTTCATAGACTTTTCGTCTGTATTTGATTACACACCATTTTATTTCTATTTTTCTATCCCTTATTTATTTTCATCCATCCAACTACCTTCTCACCTCTCCATAATTCTCCCTTCCAGTTCACAATCAACCCCCTCTTAATCCAGTATATAAACTCTAGACAATTTGAAAATTTATGAAACCAACCAACCGAACGCACACACATATAGATCAACAGTACAGGAGAATAAATAAATAAATAAATATATATACATATACAGACAATCCCAAATGATAAATAGACCCATCTACCTACCATGCAGGTGATGGTGGATAATCCCCAGGGAGTCCAGAATAATGTTTTCGGCCAACACCGCAATATCCCCAGCATTAGCACCTAGGTCTTCCAAAAAGCTCTCCGTTCTATTCGGTATTGTTCCACGAGACCCAAACCAGAGGCCTCTCACGGTGAACTCTCTCTCTCCGAAGGTCTCGCGGAATTTTTCTTTTAGGAAAGGGATACATTTATCATATATGTCTTTTTTTTCCCTTTCCACTCCACCTGCCTGATCAGGATCATTTCCCTCAAATCTTACGGTCGGATCCAGGACCAATGCTGTCTTTCCGGTCCTAGGGAATGCGACAATATCAGCATACCTCGCGGATCCGTCCGTATCAATACAATAGACCTCGTCAAAGCAGGCGAAGTCCTTTTCTCTGAGGAGCCTTATTAACTCATGCTTGACCCTATGGTGCCGGCGTGTTATGAGGAGGGAGTTGTTGGGGCATTTTCCCAGCACATGGGCTGGTGTTTCAGACTCTCTGCCGCATTTGCGACAGAGGAACCCAACTTCTCTCTGCTGTCCGCTGGCTCCTGGTACTCCACGCAGGGGTGCGTAATTAATATTAAGTTTCAAGGCGTTGGACCATTCCGACCCCGAAAGAACCTGCTTCTCGCAGATGTATCTGTTGGCTTTCGGAGTCTCTTTGAAATGGCGAACGCCAACGCCCTGCCACCTGCAATTTGCCCATTCTTCAAACATATTTTCCCGCAGCGACTGTCGTAGAGCTCTCACACTACGGTAGCCCTGATCAACATTCAGTTTTTCTGCACATTCAGCTATTTCCGTTTCGTAATTAAATGTTGACTGGAACAGGGCATCCGGCACATTAGACAGTCGCTGGGCAATGGACCAATGCTGTAAAGGAGCCTCCCATTGACAGCGGATCAATCCTAATCCTCTATACCTCCTCGGTGCGTATAACATCGCCGTTGAGGTGTTAGCGGGGAGTCCGATGATGGCCTTAATGCTCCTGCGGATATTTATATCTATTCCCTCCAATACCGCAGGGCATATCTTTGTAAGGGGCGCAGTCTGGAGAGGATATGTAAGTGCCGGGAACAGATATTGGTTGACAACGTTGACTTTTTGCTCCGGTTTGAGCAAGCAAGAGCTCACTAATTTATCGAGGTTGCTATTTAATTTTGTCACCGCGTCCTCGTTAAATGTCAGTTCTCCCGAGAATGTACATCCTAAATACTTGATGGTATCATCTGCTTGCGCAGTTTGGATGACATCCCCGCTCTCAAGGCATAGCGTCGTCGATTGAAGCTCTCCTTTGTTCATCACTATTCCCACACTTTTTTGTGGGTTTATAGCCAGACCAATCTCCGCTAGTATCCTTTGCGTGCTATTAATAATTCTCTCCGCAGCACCCTTGTCGCGCGCCGTGACAGCCTGGTCGTCCGCGAACCCTGTGAGGACCACACCTTCTTGGTCGCTTCTAAGGTTATAACCAAACCGCTTAGAGAATTCTTGTTCACAAAGGTCGCGGTATATGTGATCTATGGCCAGGTTGAATAGCGAAGGCGACAAGGGTCCGCCTTGGGGTACTCCTCGCAGCACACTGATCTGACTAGTCGAGTGGGCTCCGACACTGATTTTAATTTTGTTCGTGCCCAGGAGAGCAGCAATCACGTTTTTCAAGTCGGGTGACACTCCTCTTGCCTCGAGTGAGCTAACAATGTGTTCGTGTCCAACGTTGTCGAAAGCTCCAACCACGTCAAGAAATACCACCGCGCAATCATTTTTCTTATGTTTGGCGTCTTTTATGATTGCGTCGATGATTCTAGCGCTGACGTGTGCTCCCGGTAGGCCTTTGATGAAGCCTCTTTGATTTTTGCTGAAGGTTATCTGCTTTCTTAATTCGTGGTCCAGAACCTTCTCTATGATACGGCGCACAATGGAGTATATGGTGATAGGTCTCCAGGAAGATACAATTTTTGTATCTCCTTTACCCTTATACACCAAGATTGTGCGCCCCTGCCGAAGAGGTTCTGGTACATAAGCCACCTTCAGCATAATCTGCGCAATCACTTTTATGATGTGAGATACATCAAAGTATTTGATTGTGCGGATTAGTACTCCGTCCGGCCCCGGCGATGTGTCCAATGATGTAGACTTTATGGCTTTTTTCACTGATTGAATCTCTATGGACATTAGATTTGGCTGCGGGGCGCATTTTTCATAATCCGCACGTTTACGGAGATTCTTATTTTCAAAGAGGCTCCTATAATGATTCTCGATATCGGCTACCTTCAGAGGGCATTGCTTAGGAGCGTCGGCATTCATAATATTTTGTACCACTTTTTTTCTTCTATTATAATAGTTATATTGAGCGACCTCGTATTGGTACTGCTCTTGCCGACGGCTCCTATCCGCCTTGTTAGCTCGCTGCGGATTCGACACTTTACCCGCACCCTTGCTAGCCATATCGTTATTATTTTTCCTTATTCTATAGAATTTAATGGCAGGGTGCTGTGGGCCAGGTAATTCCGTATTAATAATTTTAAGGAACTTCAAGAAGTCTCCCACCGCTTTGTCGAAATCCGCAGTATTGAGATTATCATCATTTAGCAAATTATGGAAGGTAGCCGACCATCTTGCAATTTCTTCTTTCGCACTATTAGCCTCATCCTCTCCATTCTTGTTTTTTCCTTCGTTATTTAATAAGCCCTTTAATTTGTTGGTGTTTGCCTCCCTGGGATGTTTCTTTGCTATGTGGGTTCCGAGACCTCTATCGCCTTTAAAGGTTAGCCCACATATGGGACAAACTTTATCCTTAGATCTTGATGAAGGATCCTGTTTATTTTCCTTCAATTCATCGTCAGACACCTTGGTTGCCAGTGGAAACTTGGGCAAACGTGGAAATACTTCATCAATAGGGACTGTTTTGCCCAACACTTGGTCTTCACCGTCTTTCCACTCCACCTTGACAAACTTTTTTTCGCCGCCTCCCGCGGCAGCCACAGACATCACAGAGGCCACTACTGCTTCCTGGACCGGGCCACCAGATCTCAGAACCCATACTGTCTGACCTATATCCACCCCTCTGGAGCTGTGTCGATTTAGGTCCATATCTTTCAGTAATAGCAATAATATATTAATATTTAGTGAGCCTAATACACCTGCATGGTATAGCAGTTAGTACTTGAAAACATCTGAAAGTTGAAAAAAAACCACTAATCAGATAAAACATATATGTATATATAGCATGTATAAATGACTAAGTTAAAAATATCTGAGTATGCCAAAGAAATATAAAAATATGTTTAAAACTATATTTATGGGTTAAAAATATTTAAATAGGTTTAAAAAACACATACTTAGGCTAAAATATATAAATAGGTTTAAAACCATGTCTACGGTTCAAAAATATATAAATAGGTTAAAAAAACATATATACAAAGGCTAAAATATATAAATAGGTTAAAATAATATATAAAAGGGTTAAAAAATATATGAATAATTAAAAATAATATATACATAGGCTTATAATATCTAAATGGGTTAAAAAGTATATAAATAGGTTAAAGAAGATAAATGAATACGCTAAAAATATAAAAATATATAGATAAATTATAAAATGTATAAATATGGTAAAATATTAATAAATAGTGCAACAACACTTTAATTATTATATAAAAATATATATATATGTGTGCGCCAATCCATCGATAAATATAAATATAGCCCTTTCTTCAACACTGGAAAAGAGGATGCATTCATTATTTTGAGAGAAGAAAAAAAAAAAAAAAAAAAAAAAAAAAAAAAATGACAAGCAATATTCAAACACTTCCGTCCCTCAACAAAAGAAAAAATAAATAAATAAGTAATGACAATATTAATACTAACAATAAAACAAAAGAGACAAAACGAAAGTGATCGATGATTAATGATTAAAAATTACAAATCACAACAAAAGCCTGGCTCCTTCGATGGCAGAGGTCTGGGATTGATAAGTTGACACTGACCTTGAACGAGCTACGGAAGAGAGGTGGGGGTCTTCAGGTTGGAACCGTACCTCTGATAAGAAGACCCTGGTCTGGTCACTCGCAGCTTTCTTTGCCTCCTATTCCCAGCCAAGATCTTTGGTCGATTTTTGTGAAATTTTCTACATCAATCCTTCTTCTTCGATTCCATGCCCATGCAAATTTTGAAATCCAACGGATGCCTTTTAATCAATCTAGAAAAGGGAAGCGTGGACCCGATCTGCCTCTGTCACCGGCTCAAGCCAGACTCCGAACTAAATCGGACCATTATTTGCAAAGATAAAGCGTTTCTTATAAGTGCTGCAAGACTGGACCCTACAAGGACAGGGCGAATGTGTCTGAAAGCAGATGGATGCGACAGAACGGCGGGATATTTTCCCACCACGCCCCCATCCTGTTTAACTCTGTTGTTAACTTCACGTTGTTGTTAATAATTTCTACTTTTATATTATTTAATGTATAAGAAATGTGCCCATTGATATTAAATGGAAACATAATACATTTATTTTCAGCTTGACAAATTAAAAATATCCAGTGCACAAAAGTGTGGTACTGCAGTGGTTTAAATAATTATTTTATTTCGCATTTGCGAAAGAAGACGCGAAGAAATGCATTCTTCTGAGAATATTTAAACTAGCGTTTATGTGGACTATTTGAAATTATTTTAAAAAATGTATTATTATTGGGTGAAAAGTGATAGTTTTGAAATGGGGGCGCATAGCACCAGATTTGTTTTGTTAAGACTTTCGACATTCCATCGTTTTCTAGGGTTCGCACACAACGGAAAGTAAATTAAATAAAATAGCAATTGCATAACAGATAGCAATCGCGCGAAGCACTTATGGGCTCGATGCCTGTTCGGACTAGAAACGAATAATTCGAAAATCATAATAAATAAACCGAAATGTCAAGTATATGGTTTATGGCATTCCTTATCTGATCAATGCCCGAGTCTGTTCAATATTTTTCGAGATCATTTAGACTATTTTTCGAAGTTTTGAATATCTTCCATGACCAGGCTTTTCTGTAATGTTGTCCGAGGTTGGTTTGGAGCAAAATCCCAGCAGTGCATTGTCCACATCACAGATAGTGTCACCCCTTTCAACAGGTATCAGACAACAACCTATCTCACATTTCGGCCCATTTACTAGGAATGGTAGTAAAGAGCTGAAGAGCGAAAATGAATAGATAAGAAGATTGTTTCATTCACAATTAGGTGATATAATTATACGTAAAGTAATGCATAATTACACTACACTAAATTTTTCTAATTACATATGTACTAAGGAATTAGATAAAGGTATTAATTGTATTGAACTTCCACATAGCTGCTTCCGTCCACGCTGACTGAACATCATGGTAAATATATGTATTTATGCTCCATGTACCGACTAAGTGCTATAAATAGGTTTTTCCATTAGCGATAAGTGAAGGGTGGGGGGTTGCAGATCACTAAATCCAAAATTCGGTTAACTACATTCTTTTTTTTTAATCAATAATAATAATGATGATAGTAACAAATCCACTAAAATAATTAAATAAAGAGATAATTAGTTTTCTTATTGTCGCCAAGAGTGAAGAAATATTTGCTAAGTTTTACAAAATTAGTAATACATAATATCGCTGTTTGAATCACATATTAAACCACAGGCGACCATTGCACTACATGCCAAATAGAACGTTTTACGACCATGAGTGTGATCCTGTGTGGATTTTTTGGAGTGATGCGGAGCAACTGGAAATCTATCGGTCCTAAACTCCATCACGCCATTTCAAATTCCACCACTCCAACCGACCATTAGGATGGAAAACTGATGGAGTGGAACGATTGACTGCACAGTTGTTCACACAGTCTTCAGGCTGCGCTATAATAATAAAACAATTGTTGGTCAGTATGGTTAAAATTTACGATGTCGATTGTATGATATATGATACAGAAATATTGATATGAAAATACAATATTATAATAAATTAATTTGTGAATGACAACTTCCCATTGATCTATAACTTTATATTTTAAAAAATATATATATATTTTATATAACATTGGTTACGACGTTTCGAAGTACTTCTTCGTCATCAGGATATATGCTTTCTACAATAGAACATCAACTATTAAATCCACAAATATTAATATCTTAATTTAAAATATATTTTGTTACTATTTAAAAAAATGTTTTATTACCTTTAAATTGCATGATTCTCTCCCCATGTCCCGACATCTGTATAATTTTACTTCGTCAGTCCTCGCTGGTTTCATTATAAAAAATTATTTGGGAAATAACTTTTCTTTTCCATCTTTATCACATACACTGTAATAACTAATACCATTGTACCAATCCCTGTTATCATATGCCTCCCCACCCATTCTCGTCACACTTACTATTATTTTTGTTTTCCAATTATTGTTGCTATTATTTTCTATATATTTAAATCAATATGCCTTTTGTTAAATTTTAGATCATAAATTATTTTATATTTAGTTTATTAATTATGTCCGCAGAATGGCTTTTTAAATTAACCGCATCTCTTTTGAAATTAACAACCTTATTCATGTTTTTAACATACAATATTATTTATTTTTTACTATTAATTATGCTAAAAAATATAAACATTAATTAAAATTAAATAAACATTTTCAGCTATTTTATTTTTGTGATTAATAATTAATTTATTTATAAAATACCTATTTTACTTTTTCCATTTTATTGAAATTAGGCGAGACAAAAATTATCAATTAGACATTCTGGGCAGCAATGTTCCTAATTCCACCCTTATGACTGCTAATTTATTTTTCATAATATTCAGAGACAATGTTTCTTATTGATGCTTGGAACTGTTGTATTTATGAGTTCGGAATAGTTTTGAAAATGGCCTGTAGGAGCATGAATAACCAATCGGTAAACAATAGAACGATGGGGTGGAGTAAAGTGGACACTTGAAATCGTCTTCACATGATGCACTCCGGTTGCTCTGTTCCATTGTTCCATTTGGAGTAATCGTCAGTGGCCTCAGAGCTTAAATAAGCATAACCTCTCCAAAACATTATCTAAATTTAATTTGTCTTCCATAATCGAAGCTCGGTCATATCCTCTCTTTACTTCTTCACCAGTCTCATTTTCACCTTAAAAAAATATAGGTCAATATCTGTGATTTTTAATATGCGACTAAATGAACAATTTTAAAGGTATTAACTGAAAAATAAGTAAAATATTAATTAAAAATTTTAACAGTACCCAATAGTGTTGTCATTATTACAAACGAATTTTAATAACAAGGAATTATCTCGATTAATATTCCGCATTAGTTGCTAAACAAGAAAGAAAGTTAAAAAGAAAAAAAAAATATTAAATAAGGGAGGATAAAAAGAATTCATAGAAGGCCAGGCTTGCTTTGATCTATGAGTGGAATAATTGTCTTGAAAAACAGCACTTATTAATTTTTTATCACCTCTTATTATTCGGAAAGTGGAAGAGGTAGAAAAATTTAACTAAAGTAAACAATTAACTCCTAGACGCATCAATATTATTTTTACGGACCATTTCATAAATATAACAAATTTCTAAGGCAATAAAATAATAAGACAGTTATATATGCGCGAGTGTGTAGTGCACTAAGGACCCCGCAATATTTTATATAAAAAGTGGTTTCAATCAAATACTCTGTAACTTTGCAGGGAGTTTTTGTCATTCTGAGAAAATGTGTCCAAGGGCACACAAAATTCTATCCTAAGTTATTCGCGAATTAAGGTGTTATTTTACCTTTAACGGAATGGCGGGACATCGGATAAAACAATGTATTTATTTCAATTCTTACTGGTTCAGATGTATAAATGCATCCACTTACACAAGGCGTGATATATGTGTATGTGTGTATATATATATATATATATATATATATATATATATATATATATATATATATATATATATAATAAACATCTAAAACTATAAATAAAATACGTTTATTCTTTTTTTCTTAATAACTCTATTGATCCTAAATGCCATTCTAAAATTAGAAAATATAAAAATCATACGTAATTTAATAATATTCATATTACCAATATAAATATTTCACTAAACACTAAAATATTCTTCAAAGTCTTTAAGCTAAACTGCAGATCTAGTACAACCTACGTACAAACCACAGCAAGTTATTATTTGAAATTTATTCCAGGTCTTGTTCAATCTGATCAGACATTAATAAAAACAATATAGCATATCCCAGAAACAGTATGTCCAACATTAACTCATTCTTTAGAATAAAAAAATAAAATAAAATAAGAATATAAAGAGGAAATGCGGTTCTCACTAAATCTTAGAAGGAATCCTAAACAGTTTCAAGAACAATACAGTGTCGAGTTCTGCTTGGAATGTAGATTTAGTGACAATACACAAAGACTGCAGTGACATCTACATACCACCAACTAAACGTACCTAAATGAAGCGAAGTCTGTGAAGCACCCGTGCAAGAAAAACGAAAAACCTTTTTCTACAATCGTGAGAAATGTTTATAAAATTCATCAAAATATTCTTCATAAATGTTTTTACTTTTTAAGTCCATTCTTGTTAAGCTAAATATTGCGTTAAAAAATAAAAAAAAACAAAAAAAAAAAAACAACGATCTAAGCAGAATAGAAAGGTTTCGCTTCAGAACGGGGCGGCAAACAAAAAAATCTTAAGAATCAAAATTGTAGGTAATTTACTCTTGTATAATGTAGTGTGAAATGAATATTATAAAATTTTCAAATTAATCGTATCAAGTAATGAACAAAAAAGAAAAAAAAAACACGTTTTTTCCACTTCTGTGATATTTCTAGATAACATTTGAGGTGAAAAAGGTTGAAATTCGTAATCAGCGCCCAAATAAACATAAATGAGCTAATTTTCAGAACTTCTCCAAACCTTTCCACAGAGATCTCTTTTTGGATCACGTTCTGACAGAACAATGCTTTTACGTATTAAAATCAGAATGTTAACAAAGTTCGCCGATTTACGCAGCTGGATACTACTTCTTCACATAAATAGAAGCCTAACATGTTAAGGGAAGTAAAATAGAATACTGCGCTCGGCTGAGCTCAAAAGATACACACTAAAAAAAAAAAAACTGTTTAAACAATTCAGAGAAAGTACAAAGGGGCCCTTCAACCACCCACAAGAGGCATATATGTAAAATATATGTACCAACAGCATCAGTTCATATTCATAGATAAATTGGTAGAAATGAAGTGACTCAGAATTTTGACATCAAATTGTATACTTCAAAGTATGATTTATGAGCTAGAAGTTTGACCTAAGCAAATACTTCTGTAAAAATATTAGTTTTCCCCATAATCCTGGAAATTGGCAACTGAGCTATTCTAAAATGATGGTATCTACTTGAATTGACATTTTGAGAGGGTCGCGATTTAGGTTTTTTTTCGCACGTTATGAACACTGTGCGTCGTAGTAATTTGAAATAAAATAAAAGAATATGGTTTGCCTTTAATTTTACTGAGTAAATAAGATTTTCTAATTACATCTGATTTCATTTACAACAAATCGTTGAAAATGTTGATGGCATTTCGCTATTGGCCGGTGTAAAAAGTAGGCATCAAAATGTTTTAAATAGAAACATGGATAATTAGAATGTCATTAACATTTTGCTAATAACAGTGCTACTAGTAATATTTCAGTTTAAAGCCACCTTTAGAAATTTAAAATCTAGTCAAGAACGAATTTCTCGAATTGCTTCGGAATAGTAAAAGTGGATACTAAATATATCCAGCTCAATCAAAAAATGGTTTCGTTGTGAGAAATATATTATACAATATAAATAAAAATATATAAAAAAATAATATAATTATAAAAATAAGGGGGAATACAAAATGCAAGGCTCACCGGATTGTATAGAACCCAGAAAATACCCTTTTGAAATTCATTTCTGAACTAAAGTGAAAAGTTTTCACTTTTTTCTGGGACTAATTTACGAGAGAAAGAAAAAAAACATCAGAGAATATGCCTTTTAAGACTTGAAATCCCGCAGTAGACCTGCGAAAATGTTATTTATTATTATTAAGCAAAAACTTTTAGAGAGCTCCATAATGCCCATTCCTATAACAATAGGTCATAGATGAAATATGCACCATATAACTTTATGAGTGTAATGGACAACATTATAGCAAAAAAAAAAACAACTTAAAAAGTAACTTAGATATATGAAGAATTCTTTGAAAATTACAATTTAAACTTGAAAGTACTAAAAAATTGTACTTTATAGAATAATTGTTAAGTAAAATATTGCAGTTGAAATACAAGCTCACTTTTTAGGTATTCGTTTTTGATGAAAATTGGTATTTTTTTTTTTCTTTAATAGGTTTTTTTTTACTACTAAAGGTACCGGAACCGATAACAACATATCAATTTGAATATAGTTAAATATAAACTTTAAAATGTAATTTTATAGAAAATACAAGATTCCTTAAATGATATTATTTTGAGGTGCAAACTATAAAGATGGATCCACACCAACGCGAACTAAATTTGAAAGAAAAAATGTTAGCAAACAATTTTCACGAATAATTGTTCGTAGAAAGCGGAGTCCGCAACAAGAGAAAGTTCATTCATAGCTTAGTTAGCAATGTCTAGCAGCGAGGAAGATATCTTGTGCATAGCTTTGACCACTTTGATCATTACGGAAGAGCTTTCAGAAAAAAAAGAAAGAAAGAACATGGTGGGTCGAAACTGTCAGAAAATGGTCAGAAAAACTTCTTTCTCTTAAATCAACTCCTCAATTTCCAACCTATTCACTTCCATACCACTGTCAGAAACCTTGGAGTAATTTTTTATCAACAACTGTCCTCGGGTAACCATATTTCCCAAACCCCCTAAAGTCCTTTGCTATCCTTAAGCAGTTCCTAAGATTTCGCCATTGTATACCCGCTAACACCCGTCAGCTCCTATTCACTTCCCTAATGAATCGCTTCATTAGATCCATCATGGGAATCCCCAGACGCTCCCATGTCTCCAGTTTGTATGCCGAGTTAGAATGGCTTTACACTGTTTTCCGACGGCAATACTTCCTTGGTGTCTATATTTTCCGATCCTTTAGAACTCAAAAGCTTCTTTGCATTTGTAATTTGTTCATACCGTGTTCCTCTGTCCACTCTTAAAACACCAGATACCAACATACAAATTTGTATATACCCTCTTATAGAACTGCTTCCTTCAAAAAATCCATTCGTGCTATCACTTTTTGAAATTACTCCATCTCCAACCGTTAAACCTCTTCCTTAACTTCCTTCGAGCATCAATTATTTCTCCACCTCCTTAACTACCAATCTTCCGCATTTATGTAAGAATTAACGTTATATGTATATTTATTTTATTTGTTTAATACTTCATTGTCGTTAAATATATTGTTTGTTAGTGTAAATAGGTGTACATAGATATCTAATTTTGATTTAAATGTCTGCAATTATTACAAAATCTTGTCTTTTATTTTATAATTTAATTTTTTGATAATTATCAATGCAAGCTAGACAAATGGTACTAGTATTGTACATTTATATTATTCTAATGGACTAAAAGTCCCATAATTAAACTTATTTTCCAAAAACTTCAAAAGCATTTCTTCTTCGGACTTAGATAATTTGATCAATATGATTGGTCCAAAAGTCAAGGTAGCCATTACAGAGACAGCATTTCACTTACTGAAAAATTAGCGGTCACACACTGAGGTATTGGGGGACAGGAGATTCATTTCAGAGTTTGATGTATCTCGGCAGAATCTCCAAGCAAAGTACCGTAACTTGGGAATAATTGGACCCATACCGTAAAAAGTGGTGGGAACGTACCAGAAATTTAATTTTCTGCAAACAATTCTAGAGAATATTGTTCACGAACAATGTTCGCATTTTTGCGGATCCGCCTAAAGAAGAAGAACCAGCATCAATAATAAGAAGTACTACTAAAAATGACATTAAATATCAATAAAACAACAGATTTTATTATCAAGAAATGTGTATACATATTCAAATATTACTGGGTATATTTTAAATTAGTGAACTAATTTTGCTTTTTTTTTGTTAAATTATCCAAGAAGTTCTCCCCTTCCTTGGCCCATTAGTCGATGCACAACTGTATTTTAAACAGAAATCCGAAATAAGCAATAAAATTTGATTTACACTGAATAAATTGTATAAATAATGTACTTAAAAGTTATATTGGCCATTCTACAAATGTCTAGAAGTATCTCGTGGTGTCTTATTCCATATACCTCCCTCCCCATAGCTGTTCGTCATCATCACGAACATTGTATTCTCTGACCATACTGTTGAATATAAAATAAATATTTTTATACTTCTCAGTGGATACATTTAATGAATAAAAGTTTATTATTTTTTTATTTAACGAAATATTAGCTTTTGTATGCCTAAATATTGCACATTTATACATTCAGTCAACTGAAAGGGAGAATATTTTTTCAACTGACGAACCCGGAGCACTAATGGATAATTTATTTCCATGTCATGTTAAATAAATAACATCAATTTGAAGAGAACGCGTCCGCCTATTGACTAAAATCAAACTATCAAATATTTATTGGTGGAGGGGGAGCTAATTTTCTACCTTTCTTTTTTTCTTTTTGGTTACGTGAGTTGTTTTCAAAACAACCTCTGAACAGCTATTGGGTCGCTATTATCATATTTTTTTTTTTGATAAATGAAATATAAAAACCACAGAAGTAAATAAAAAACGTAGAATTAGGGGAAAGATTCCTTCTTTTTTTATATAACTTTTTTGATTATTTATGTTATTTAATACTTTAATTTTTTATTTAATTTAATTATTTTTAAAAAAATTCCCGGCAATCACTTTGAAAAGCAATGGTCAAAATCGTGTTCATAGTTTGAGCAAATACATGTAAAGTATCAATGAAAAAAAAAACAACTTCAAAACAGCTTTTTGTTAACGATTCGGCATTCTCTTCTTTGGGTGCGTTTTATTTGTTTTCATTTATATATTTGGTGAGAAAAATTATTGAAAGAAGTAAGTTTTTCTACTCTTTGAACTTCGCTTTTCAATTCCGTTCCAAAATATAGTGTACTTATCATTTCGGAAAGATTATTTTTTTTTCAAGATGATATTTAATATTCAGGAGAAATGATACGCACAGTTAGGAAATATGTGGTTAGAGGCTCTCGTAAGGGCAAAACAAATAAAAAAACACAAGAATTATACAAACAAAAATCAAAAATAATAATAAATAAAGTAGGATTACATGAGAGAATATAAAATGTTAAAATATATGAAATAGTATGTGATATGAATATATATATATATATATTTATTTATTTTTCTATTGGCACTGTAAACCATGGAAATCATGGGTCAGCAGGCGCACGAGGACCAATATTTCTTTCCTCGAAACAGACCGTCCATAGGCCAAAACTCCGGTCGGCTATTTTGCGTCCTGGAAAAGCACAACGCGATTCACAATAAAGGTACACGGGATAGGATCATCACTCCTACGCCCGGTTTGTGTGAGTTGCCTCCAGTAGACTGACGGGCTTCACATACCCGGGAGGAGGGGCGATGTTTAAATATTTTTGATATCACATTTTTTTTTTTTTTTGCGAATATTATTTCTAATTTTATATTCCTACTAGTAATCCTACTTAATTTATTTATCAATCTATTTCACTTTAAGTTATTATTTAAGTTTTAAAAATGATCTCTTAAAAGTTCTTATCTGAACCTATTGCGCAATGAGCTGGAAATAGCTATTAACTATTGAATTCAATGAGAACCCATTTATTATTAGTTGACATCCGCATGATTGTAAAGGAGGATCAATCTAATTAGGGATTGATAAATTATTTGCCGCTTCTATAATTTTTTTTTTATTGAAAACTAGTTTCGAATGTTTATGGATTCATCTTCAGTTCTAAAAACACACAAAAATTAAAAAAATAAGCAATTAAAAATACAGTTTGGTATTATTATACATATTAAATTAAATTACTCACAGAAATTACTGGAAAAACCCCGACCCCTAAACCGTTTACCTATATACACACTTTTATTCCATTGCTAGTTCAGTGCAAGAACAAACCAATACAAACTTTTCTGTTTGTTATTATCTACTTCAACCTTGGTGAGTACCAACATGTATTTGATTGCTTGTATTAATTAATTTCATAATTCATAAATACTTTATTATACTAATTTATATTACATTTAATTTAATATTTATAATAATACCAAACTGTATTTTGAATTGCTTATTATTTGAATTTTTGTGTGTTTTTAGAACTGAAGATGAATGTACAGTATTCGAAACTAGTATTCTATAAAAACAAAATTATAGAAGTGGCAAATAATTTATCAATCTCCCATTTATTATACAGCAACTGATTTGTTCAGAGTCAGAATTAAAGTTGTGTTAAGAGATTTATTTCATATATTGTAATAACATCGAACGTTGCCAATTAATAATAAGAAAATCGAGAGGGAACTGATATAACAGAACTCACTAGTGCAAAATTATTTCTTACGAAAAGGGAGGGAAAAAAAATTGGTATGTCAGCCGGAAAGAAAATTAGACGAAGGTTGCTCAAAGAGCTGCGGCAGCCTGAGAATAAAAGAAAAGAGAAACTGGATCCTTCCAGGTGCCCATTAGTCCAGCAAATATCTACTAGCTCTTACCTGTTTTTATCCCAATGAATGCCTCAGTCATGTAAAGTTCCAATCAGGTCAATCAAGCACATGTATCTTCCAAAATCATGATGGAAATATTAAAAATCCATTATTAAGTCCAATAGCTAGTGCTAAGTTTTTACACTATAGTGACCAACGAATAAATGGATGTGATGTTATTATGCGTATTGGTTGAGGGATGCCATTGGGTAATCATTGAAGATGATTATCCCCAAATTATTTATGTAAATGAATACAAATTAAATACATTTTGAATCATTAAAATTGGACATTTCTCAAAGGACCAGTTTTGTGTTCACCATTATTCACTGATTTGTCAATATAAATACCCATACTTACAGGACTAGTGGTATTATTAGAGTTTATAGTGGCTTTAAAGAGCAAAACTTCGTTTATAAAACTACCTTCTATTTTATTAAAACTTATCTCATATACACTTACTTAACTAGGGAATGATCAAGATTGATCAGATTAATTTAACCATTAAATGTTTATAAAAAAAATACCTCTGGCTATTTGTAACATTATTCAAGACTTATCTGAGGGAATTGATGATTGAAGAACATCTAGAAGTTCAAGTGATGATCTGCTGGGGGTCATCTCATCATCTGATTATTTTATCTTCAGGAATAGGGAACATCCCAGCAGCAACTCTTCAAGCCCGTCTCCTTCTCATCAGGAAGTGAAGAGTCCAGAGCCCACAGTCTTGAGTCCTAAACCCTCGCTGTCCTGGGCTTATATCCTCTTTTTCGATTGCTCCCATCTCTTCCATTGCTAGGGGATAGATGATTTCTATGATTGGCTATAAAATTGTCGGGGTGGAGTTTCCTTCTCAAACGTCATCGTTATTGGCAAATACTCCTACTAAGGGAGGTGGCATTCTTGATAGATTCAGGCTAAAGTTCCTCCCTCTGCGGCAACTGCTCTAGGCATCCGAGAGTGTTTCCAAAAATCCCTTTAATTTAATTTAACCGTTCTCGGATCCTTAACAAGTTTTTACGAACGTATGTGTTGTACTTCAGGGCGGTCGGCTTCACTTTCGTGTCTCTTATTCAATATACTTAACTAAATCGTATTTATGGTATAGTCGATACATATTATTAGAAAAGCGGTATTGTTTAAATGTTCAATATTTGATTTCGGATTCATTATTAGCGATCCACAAGAAAATATTTGCATATTAATAAAAATCTGGTACGGTGCGCCCATAGCACAACTTTAATAATTTTCCATTAAAAAAAAAATATCATGAAATCCACTCGCTCTTCCTATGAAGATAGTTATAATATACTACTTTATTAAGCATTTATCTAGCTCTGATTTGAGTGGTAATAGACGTTTGTACGTCTAATATTTTCTGAGATAATTTTAATTTTTAAAAAAATATTCTTTTCCAAAAACGAGAAATTGCAGTTTTGTTAAATGCACCATAAAGTAGTTTATAATCACCATCTTCGTCGGAAGAACAGTTCCAATGAAATTTACAAAAATAAATTCACAAAACGGTGATTTCTTGTTTTTCGGTTGTTTTTTTTTTAACTTCATTTCGGAAAATATTAGATGTGCATATCTCTATTTCCACTCAAATGGAGCTAGTTAAATGCATATAAATTAATATAAAATCATTATCTTCGTAGGAAGACCAGTTTTCAGAATATTTGCAAAAATATATTCATGAAACGGTAATTTTTCAAGAAAACAATTTTATTTTTTTTTAACTTTACCTGGGGAATTAGTGAACATAAAGAGCTCTATTAGGGCTAAATATTCGCAAATTTAATTCCCTTTATAAAAGGTATTCGTTATGTATTTCGCGCCGTTGGTAGTTTTCAAGATGTTGAACACGGAAAGAAAAATGAGCGCAGTTATAAGTTTTTTCATTAAATACAACTTATTTTTTTTTTAATATTTTGGGAAATCACAGAGCTAACATTTATTAGTGTACCCTAAGGTACCTTCAAACCAAATTTGGTGCTTTTATTCGCCAAGTGATGGTAATATTCGCTAAGCTAACTCGCTATAAAGGACTGCTGCACTGGCCACAGTGTTGGATCACAAATGCCGAACTGAGCTGCTATAGTTGAGGAAAATAAAACAAGGATAGATTTTGTTTTTAAAATGATTAATATAAGTATGTCAGAGTATTGCTTTATTGCTCAAATTATTAGGATCTAAACAAACTTTAAATTACTAAAATTAGGTACTTTTAAATAGGAAACCACTAATTATGCATCAGTATAACAAAAAGTATTAGTGACTTTAGTAAAAAATAAAAAAATATATATGTATATGTATATATATATATATATATATATATATATATATATATATATATAAAGATAATATATATATATATATATATATATATATATATATATATATATATATGTATGTATTCCCACACACACGCATATATATATGGGCATATAAAAAGCGAAAAAAGCCACTTAGGAATAAATGAAGTGGAGAGGGAAAACACGGTTGAGTCTCATAAAAAATGGGTGAAATAATAATTTCAATCAACAGTCCAAACTGTTTCTGTTAATTAAAAATAACAATTACTGTCTACACAGTAATTTAATTTTAAAAATGTAATTTTTCCGCATTCCGATATATATTTCATTATTAAAGGATCGAATCGCGCTCATACAAAGTCATGCTTAAAGAAATTATTACTTATTATTATTATTACTTAAAAATAATTATTATTTATTGAAAAAAAAAAAAGGAAGCCATTCAGTAATGTTTACTTTCCTATAAGAAATTGTGAAAGTTACTTCTTCTTCAGGCACAACAGACCGAAGTATTCTTTGTCCTGCTTCAACATTTGCTGCCACAGGCCTCTATCCTCCACCATACGGATGTCCGCCCGTCGCATATCCTCCAACACTTTGTCCTTCCATCGCTTCTTTGGCCGCCCCTTTTTCCTTGTGGCGAAGATACTCCCTTAGAAAGTCTTTTTCATCGGCCTGTTCTCACTCATCCGATTAATGTGCTTATACCATCTCAACCTATTCATTTTTATGGTGTCAGATAAGTACGGGTCCTTAAATAGATTGTATATTTCTATATTTTTCCTAATGCGCCATCTCCCATCTCCCATACAGTTCCATGGACAGTTCTCCATTTGCTTTTATTTGACAGTTAGAGTGCCTCATTGTCATCTTGGTTAAAAATATCAGTTTAGGAGGGATTTTCGCGTATGCCATTGCCACATATACCATGGGTCTGTAAGTCCTATCATATGCAGTTCGAAAATCAATAAACAGTCGCCATGTCACCGTGTTGAATTCCCACATCTTTTCATCTGTCTGCCGAAGAGCAAAGATCTCATCTATTGTCGATCCATTTCTCCGAAAACTACATTGGTAATCGCCTACTGCTACTTCTTAATAGGATGTAAGTCGGTTGTACAATAGCACGGCGAAGATTTTATACCCCACACTGAGCAAAGTAATTCCTCTTTCGTAAAATTGAGCGTTATTGCTTATGGAAATTAAATTTATTGGTAAATCATTCTTAAGGTTTTGTTAGGTTTCTTTTATTAGTTATAAAACTATATAACTAACTATTTTTTTTTATATTTACTCAAAAGTACTGATGTCTTCGGACTGTCAACTGTATTGATTGCCGTGTAAATGAGCAACTCGACAAAGTAGAGCAGCCGATCTCAATTTCGTTTTTTGTTTAACTTTTTACAAAGATACTTAACAAGGAATAATATATATTTTAAATACATCTGTGTATATTAACCGTAAAGTTATTCTTATACTATTTATTAATGTCTATATGGAAAATGATAAAATACATATTGAATATTCCTATTTAACGGAATTGCAACTTTCCATTAATATCCTAATAATTGAATATTTCTTTTTATTTGACAGGTGAGTCAGTAGTCAAGGTTAGAGCCTAAACGAGGTAATAGTTAAAATTTAAGCTGATGAAAAATAACAAAATAACTACCTAACGCGGAAAGAAGGAAGACTTCTATTTTATAGATGTAATTTATTAATGCAAACCTAATGTTTGCTAAGCTAACAACAGTTAATAGGTAACAACATTTAAAAAATAAAATATAAAATTGACAACAGATTTATACAGTACAGAACATACATGAAAATTGCGATCAATTGAAATCTAGTCTTATTTATGTGATTCTTCATTTCTGCAATCACGGAACCTAGCAAGCTGGGCAAAAACATTTTATCCTTTTATATATATATATATATATATATATATATATATATATATATATATATATATATATATATATCGTATATTCAGAATGAAAGAGGCACAACACAAAATTTCCAACGTCAGAAATTTATATTTATATTAAATGAACACGAATGAAAATGTGATAAAAATGATTTTATGTATAAATTAAAAAATCAAATTAATTGAAGTTCAAAATATAATTGGTTCACCAGCCCAAAAGATAATCATGGCACAGACCAATGACCAAAATACGTGTATTTTCAAAGGGGCTCAGCTCAGAAAATTTAAACCGATTACAATGTTTCCCTTACTCTGCATTAAGCAGCTCACTTGTGTTCTGCAGTTCATCCAACTTGCAGTGGTAGGAAAATAAAAGAAAGGGTACAATGCTCAATGCCCTGCTAATAATAGTCCAATTTCAATGATTTTATTTTGATAATGAGGGATTGATAAATTATTTGCCACTTCTATAATTTTGTTTTTATTGAAAACTAGTTTGGAATATTATACATTCATCTTCAGTTCAAGGTTTAAATGGATCATATCAAACAGAAAAGTTTGATTTGATTTTTGTCTTGTAGAGAATTCAATTATCTTTCAAAAATGAATACATTTAGATTTATGCGAAAATGAAATACAGAAATGTTTTTTCGATTTTTGCGAAGCCGCAATATCGACATCGATAAATTTTATTATTGCAAAACCATCTAGGAACCATGAAGACGATATAGTCAAAATTTGGTAAAGATTGGTTCAGTAGTTTTCGAGGTTAGACCTTACAAAAGAAAAAAAAAACGTGCTGTTTATATAATAATGTGATGACTAAAGACCGGATTTATATGCAGCAAAAAAAATCAAAATATGCCATACAATATGCAGTAAGAAGTCTTCAAATATGCAGTGAATCTGAAGGAATAAGCATGATTAATGTTAGAAAAAAAATCAACAAAAGGCTGTAATTATTGTCTAAAATGCTTTCTAAAATAATTTTAATTTACAATATAAATAAAACAAGGCACAGGTAAATTGAAAAACAAATTTCATATAGAATTCATTTATAACGAAATAATTCTTAAAAATTCAAATAAATAATATAATTATTATATAAATAAAAATTAATTGAAAGCGTCTTTAGATTTGAACAAATTCGACAAACAGTTCTGTGAATGGCCTCCAACTGTAAGAAAATTCCCTGGTGTTCACATGCAAACCTACAGTAAACAATAAACTGTTGTTACATTCCGATCTCAAATAATTGTTATAAAATTCCAAGAATAGTTCATGGCCCCTTTACGGATTGGTCGATTTGATTTTTTTTTTTTCACACGGCACATTTTTATTGTACAAATTGCAAAAAAATGTTTTTTCCAGGAAAAACATCTCCGCGTTTACTTCAAAGGGTTCCAACATAACATGGAACTAAATGATGCCCCTGCCTAGGGAATTTTGGTTTATGTGATAAAATTAAAACTTAGTTAATTTAACATAATATGCACAACGGAAGCAACACCCTGACTAGAAAAGAATTTGAAGTTCTAAAGAAGGACAAGAGGATTTTTTTACGTTGTTAAAGGAAGTATCCGGAAGTTAGGGCTGTAGAAAAGTTATCAAAATTAAGACGCTAAATATTTTCTATACAAATACATAACTATACATATTTGGTCTTTTAATTTTTCTTTGTTTTGAAATACAATTAAATACTTTAAATTATTTTTAAATACAGGCACACGTTCTGTGCAGCTTTGATCACAACACCAATTCGAATTAGTTGTCTATGACCTTAATCATTACTACGATTACTAATTTTACAGTAATCTAGATTAATTTTATAGTACACTGTTTTTATTAATTGTAGATGGCGTTTATCCATCTTATAATTGATAAATTAAATAAGAACGTCTATCATAAAATAGTTTAATTACTTATTTCCAATTTTAATTGTCAGAAAAATTGTTTGCCAAATATACAATAATCCGTCAAATATGCAAAAATATGCACAATAAAGTTTAATATATCTGCGCCAAATGTATTGACTTGTAAAGTCGATCATTTTCGTTGAAAAACGAATCAAACAAAATATGCATTTGCATACAAATCCAGTCTTTAGTGATGACACTGTCATACTACTATGATATAATTATATATTAAGTAATCTTATCTTCGCATGGGTGAACATCACTTGCTACCTGATGTGTTAGTATCGAAGGCAGGTCAATAAATTTCAGTACTTCCATCGACAACCCTCTATTCTCAGTGATGGACTTCTAATTCTAAAATATAAGAAATATAAATAATCACTTCTAATTGAGAAAGTCAACTCTTAATTGACTTGATTACAGGATCGGAAATTATCAAAAGCACAATTAATAAATCTTAATTTGTGGATATAACTGACTGTTTCCTCGTACGGTGGTACTCCCGGAATCTGCGACATTCTTTATTTCGGACCTCGTGGGATTCTTCCTAGAGCTGCCCGATTCGAAGAACGCATGATTTAATCAACTCTGTACTTTGTTCCAAGATTTTGTACGCAGGCAGGCATGTAGTACCACGAATACAGATTGAGATAATGGGTTCTAGCTTCAGTTTTTTAAATTCAATACAATTAAAGACATAGCCATAAGATAACCTTATTCACAAAATGCTAAACATTTTAATTAGATTAACATCCAATCCTGTAAACTCCCCATTCATTTCCAGGTTCATAAAGAACCTGCACGCTAATAAGAGTGAAGTATCTGTATTTATTAATTACTCCAGGGCGGGAAACTTAAAATGAAAGGGTAGGATTGGAATTTTGATGTTTAGGTCCGAAAGATAGGATCGAATTCTTGACTGAAAAGATTATAAGATTTTTGATTAGTTTGGGAACTGGGGCTTTTGGCATGGATCACCTGACCGAATGGGTGATTGGGGCTCGCTGTTACTTTAAGGGCATAATTTATTGATAACTGTTTTCTATTGAACGTTAAAGGAGGCTCTCCTGCTTCACTCAGCAAACTCACTATTGGACTTGTTCTAAAAGCTCCAGTCACTAATCTAATTCCTTGGTTGTGAATGGGGTCCATCATTTTCAAAACATGATGCTTATCGTAAAATCGTAAAATATTGAACCGTAGTCTATTCTACTCCTAATCATGGCCTTGTACGTATTCAGTAAAATTTTCCGTCCTGCTCCCCATTTCTGATGTGCAATTACTTTTAATATGTTAAATCTTTTTGAAAAAGTGGTTTTTATACTTTCGAGCTGTTGTTTCCATGATAGCTTTTAATCGAAGATTATGCCTATATTTTTTGGGAGTTTGAATTTTTGATATCAGTGTTTTTTAACGTGAGAGGCGAGATCGGTACTTCTTTTTGCCTCCTTGTAAAAATTAGTGCTTCTGTTTTGTCAAGGGAAAATTATTTTTTTTTTTTTTTCACCAATTTTCTAGCCTATCCAGAGTATTCTGAACTAATTTTCTGGCGAGTTTCAGGTGTTTCCCTCTACAGCACAGTATTAAATCCTCAGCAAAAAGAAATGGTTTCACATGTGATTCAATTGTTTTAACAATGTCATTTATAGCAACGATAATCAGCGTCACACCAATGACAGACCCCTGAGGGATCCCGTTCTCTAGTTCCACAACAGACGAAATTGTTTCATTTACTCTCACTGGTATTAATTTCTATACTAAAAAATGATATAGGAATCTTACCATATCATTTTCGACTCCATTTTCGAACAGGATTTGGAGGACCCGAGGCTTCCAAACCATTTCATATGCAAACCACAATTGCATATTAATTCTTCTCAAACTATTCTTGGAGTTCTGTCTAGAGTTGAGTTGGAGTATCCATTGTAGATCAATACCTTCTGACACCAGATTGGATAGAATTGAATTCGGACTGGGCAATGGTCGTTTGTTATTTTCTTTAACATTTAAATCTTGTGGGGTTTCGCCATTTTCCATATTATTTTCACATTTTGTTTTAATATGCCCTAGTTTTCCGCATAGAAAACATTTTATTTCGTCCCCGCCTAACATGATACGGAACAATTCTCATTCAAATTCTATTAGAATGCTAGAGGGTAATTGAGCCGATTGTTCATGTTTAAGGAATATGTGCCGTTGGAAACTTAAAATGTGTTCATAACCTTCTTGTTTAATACAAGCTCGTAAGTAATTTACAGAAGATAGTAAGCTTAACTGGAGTTCTTTTATTTTCGATCACTTTATGGGGGATAAATGGTGGGCTGTTTGAAATTATTACTCTTTTAGAGGGGTTAACTACTTTGCTCCATTCGATGAATTTGTTTTCTATTTTGATCCCATTATTTTTTTTAACGAATTCGTCTACAGTTTCTTTTTTATTTAAAAAGATTGCAGTCCTTTTTTTGGAAACCCGACTTGAAAAATAATATTTTTAGTCCCAATCAATTGAGCAGCTCCAAATACATACTTTATAATAGCTATATTATCGAATGATGGGAAAAACATACCTTGTACTTTTTGAGGTGTTAGAGTCGTTCTTGCCACATTTGTACATGTCTCGGAAGTTGAAGCGTTGTTTGCTGATGTTGATGTAGGTCAGGATAACGTCTAAGCTTCCTACCTAGTAGTCCAGTGGTGCACTTAAAAGGGATACCGCGGCACAGGTAAACAGAATGACCTTTTCAGTTGTACTACTGAACTACAAAGAAAAAACACCGCGATCTGTACAGGTCGAAGTCTACGGACCAATGTTGTCTTGTCTGACGTAATCAAATAATAATAAAAGGCTTATCGAACCCGAAGGTTCGATGCCGATACCACCAATCGCTGTCTACAAATCTCGGTCCACCGACTACAGTCCACACCCAAATCCATTAGATCACCTTTAACCTTCAAGTACTAAGATTTTCCTTACGCTAATACTGACACATGGTCCCACGGACCACCTTATTTGAAAATTAATTAATACAACAAAATAAAATATTTATAAATTTTATTGTTTGTTATTACTTACATGAACCTTCTTACATTGCACACAATCAATGAATATATGATATTTTTTCAAATTTCAGTAAATAAGGAACAATAAAGGAAATAGTAAAAATTAAAAACTACATATTTTAAAACTTGTGTATTTACAAAGAATTTGTTAAAATATATTTCATTTTGATTTTAAACAATTAAAATACTATTAGTAACACTAAAAATACTGTTCAAAATTTAAATTGTCACTATTCCAAGCAATTGACACATAGTTTTTCGGAGCACTCCAAGAATATGTTTTTTTTGCATTTTTTACAAAGGAAAGATGTTTTCCTCATTTTTTTTGCTGGGCATATGTAACAAAGCTTTCGCTTATTCTCGGAAGTTTTCCCACGTCATCAACAGAAAGAGTGTTTACTTTTATGCCAAAAAAATCGGCGATTCTCGCCCGAATGGCCCTCGGAACATGAAGGTTTGCCATTCTAGCCTTCAAATATGATTCAACTAGCTGGCGACCTAATGTTTTATAAAAACAACTTCTACCTGTAAATTTTACATCTTTGCTAGACTTGTGAAGAACAAAGGCATTGTTAGTAGTCATGTCGACAATCCTAAAAAAACATTGCCATCGGCCATCTACGTGTACGGCGACTTGACGAATATGTTGAGCATCCCTTGTCCAATGTATAAACTCCACCTTTCGTATTATTGTAAAATGAAATGATTTCTGGCTTACCAGATTCTTCCTCATGTTTTCCGTGGTGCTCTGAAGACAATAGAATAACTCCCCTTCCTTTCTTCGGTACAAATGAGACCAATGTCAAACCTCTTGTAAAGCCATAACTGGATGAGCCAACGGTTCTCTTCCTTGATGGCAAAAATTCAGGAGGATTTTCTCTTTTTTTTTTTTTTTTATAGTGCCTACCAGTGTGAGCCCATTTTTCAATAAAGTAGTGGCTAGTTCAATTGATTAATTGAATTGAGAAATTACTATTTTCGATGTGCTAGGTTGGGGTTCTATATTTGTTACAGAACTAAAAAATAAAAAAATGTATAAATTCGAAAAGAATAAGAAAAATAGTTTATATTTTAATAAAATTTATAAATTTAAAAGTATCATTAATTAATATTGACTAATAAATATAAAACATTAAATGAAAACTTATCTTGAAAAAACAAAAGAAGTCACACAAGTGTAAAGAAGTCACTAACACTGACGTTTGGTCCGTGGGACCAGATATTGCTTATATTTTGTAAACTAACTTTAATATCAACCTTTCACTTTCACATCCAATAAGGTACTAATAATATAGGAAGCTACTGAGTCATCCAGGGATTTCCCATAATCGGTAGTTGGGGAAATTTCTGGAAATGGCTACGGAAAGGTCCCAGGGACCATGCCTCAGTACTTAAGGGTTAACACAATCCTCCCACATGTTTCGGTCTACCCCTCGGACTTTTACCAGTCGGCTCAGCGTGGCCTATGAGGAAAACGTATTGTCATGATACCGTCAATTAATCGATTCTTCGAATTGACTTTTGTCCATTTGGCTTGTCTTCAAGGCCTGAGAAATATACCGGATGAAAATTATAAAATTTTACGCTATATTGAATTTTACTGTCATTGATACTTGGGAGACTGATTATTACGGTACACTGTTAGTTACAGTCAACGCCGAAAGAAAAATGGGTTGGCATAATATCATACAGAACAATAGATTCACTCAGCTCAAAGGAAGGAAATCAACTCGAGAAAAACAGACAGTGATATGTAATAACAGCGTATGGTGGGATCACTGACAGGGGAACGCTAGCAAAAACTGGATGACAGGATGATACCCCATTGTTCAGCGTGCCTCGTCACATCTGCACCCAACGCTCTCTCTCATATTTCCTCTTACAGAACTACATTTTCACGAAGCCTAAACTTTACAACCACGTAACTTGACATAATTACCAAAGTCTGCCAAGTTTATGTCCTGGTGTTCATTATTTCCTCATGGATTGCATACTTTGGAATATTATATCCTTTCTATACGATTGGTCGCGATTTTATCATACTCACAATCCAAGCCACAGCTTCAAAGTCCCACCGTCTATAGTAAGTTGAGGATACGGCCAATTGATTTTTTTCAAGTAATGCTTTAGCTCAGGAATCGGGGCAGGCAATACTTTGAACATGAAGCTGGTATTCACGGAGGGAATCCAGGTTAGCGTGGACTTTTTATGAACCTTTATGATGTCCTACTTTTAGACAGTCAGTAGTACTGAAGTTGCTACATTACTCAGAAGTGTTTTATAATAACTAAGTTCGTGTTTTAAATATCACTTGCTCTCTTTCGGGATTTCTTATGCAATGTTATTATTATATTATTAATATTTATTAATAAACAATATCCTAAATAATGACCTTAAAATCCTATTTGATCTTATTCTATCCAAATCTTGTGTCATTAATATATCTCTAACCTGTAATATACTTATTTCCTAATTGCGATGGGTTATAATAATTGGACCTCAACTGAAGACGGCATAACTCAGTAAAAAAAACACAAATTAGCATTTGAACAAGATACCAACGACCTGTCTAATGATTATCATATTCTGGAAGAAAACGTTACGCACTATAATTTTTACCTCTAGCATTTTTCCCTCAGACCAACCGTTTACCCGTAAAATGCATTGTAAAATGAGCCGTGTAAAAATGAACACCCTATACATAAACACACACACACACATATATTTATTTATTTATATCTACTGACTCACTCTTTTGTTGTAACTTTGAAATAAAATAAAATTGCTTTTAGCTATATAACATATTGTCAGAAACTTTTGTAACGAATTAATGGTTTAGTCTGGTATTTGAGGTTTAGCTGCTCTTTGGAATGATAGAGGTCCGCCTATATATTAAAATTTTTGACGGAAATTCTGAATGTACGATATATATATATATATATATATATATATATATATATATATATATATATATATATATATATATATATATCGCCTTAAATGTAATTTCAATTTAGTAGAAATTTGATAAAAACTGTTAATATTTATTTCTGAAGGTCAGTGACGTAGCCAAATGGGGGAGGGGGATTCGGGAGGTCCTCACTTACTCTCCCATCTCGAAATTATAAAATACTTTTATTTATTCTTATCTGTAAATAAAACTTGTATAAAATTTCTATTTTAATGTGATTTCATAAATAATATAGTTTGTAATAGAAAATATGAGATACGAATTTAGCGGACATTCCAAGTTAGATTAGGTTTGTTAAAAGTAGATCCTTGGACAGACCCCCCCCCCCCCCTCCCTCAATATATATATATATATATATATATATATATATATATATATATATATATATATATATATATATATAAATTTGGACTAATTTGAACTAAGTGCAATTGATCATCATATTTAAGACTTACATCTCGTTCTGTCACTTGAGCCTAGTGATTTTAAGATGCTGTTTTAGTGTGGATATGACCATCATTAGGCTAAAATATGGTCATATCCAGTACCCAACTAGAGGGCCACAAGGGTGCGGTGAGTACGGTTAGTTAGCTAGGGAAGCTAGTGGTAGGATAACACGTTACGCGGTTTGCGAACGATCAACATTATCGTTACATGATGGGACATATAGCCCTTTGTGCGGAGTCATAACTGGCCAACACAATCGAGGAGCTTCCTGTCAAAAGTTAATATATTCACTTCTCAAAAACAAACATTTTTTATTTAATGATTAATATTCTACACCTAAAAATTATTCAGTTTATTTCAAATCTTAAATTTTCTCCTGTCAAATAGACGTTACAAATGAACATTTTCAATAAAAAAAATTGTCTTATCTCCAAGAGAGGCCCCCCTAATATTTTTTTTGTATTGATTCTCCAAAAACGGAAACAGTATAAATCGGTCATAACGAAATTCAGGAGACCTAATAAACTTTAAATTTTGGACGTTATAAACGGTATACGCTAAAACCAATAAATCGCTTATAGCGAACAGTTCGTTATATCTGAACATAACAGCCAATATATAAACATGTGCGAGGGAACATTTTCAAGTTTTTATATAGCCCTAGTAATTTAAAAATATTTTTTTCAAGTTTTTGGAGGAAATTCAAAATTCTAACCTGCTTATGGCATTTATTTACATTCTTACATATTTTAAAATTAATGCATCCGAATATTAATGGACATATTACGTATGCATATGTATATTTATATTATTTTGAATACATGTGTGTGTTATGTAGCTTATAATTATATATTGTATAAGAGAAAACGCTAAAAAAAAAAGTTATGCACTTAATGCAATAACAAAAATGTAAAAATGTTAATGATGCTTTAAAGTGCGGTGTTCAAATCGTTGTGCTGAGAGCCTCGTATTTCTTTAACTTTATGGCACTGCTTGAACTGTTCAATTATCTTCTCTCTTTTTAAAAAAAATCCGATGTAGTAGAGCGAGACGTTTCAATTTTGTTCGCGGAACTGCTCCCACTATTCAATTCCTTTAATTATTCCGAATTTTTCTACAACAGATATTGACAAAAAAAATCAAACTGAGACTCAAGTGTTGCCAAAGACTGTGTTGAGTTCGAAAAGTGAGAAATTGCTAGTATTAATTTGTTGTGTTTACACTCTCTTTCTTTCCACTGAAACCGACAGTAAACAGCTCAAAAGGTCCTGGAATATGTTCCTTATAACTGATTTGTATAATATAAACGGTTGTATGTTATAAGCGAGCAGCTATGCATTTCAGGGGACCTAAGATTTTGTGCATCACTATCCATGTAATTAAATGTCTAAAAATGGTCATATTATATGTTTTTTATTTTTGTCTGGGAAAAGTTTTTGACCAATTTAAATTTTTCAAAACTGATTTTTTTTTCTTTTTAAGTGCTATTACGTACTTTTTTTTCGCAGCTTAAATGTGTAAGATCACTTTTCGGCACGAAATATGATTTTTTTTTTCACTAGATTGATTTTTTTTTACTGATTTTTTCTAAAACATAAATTTTTTAAAAAATATTTATATTCTAATTATCACGTCCAGGAAATTAATTCAAAATTAATTTCAAAAATTAATATTTTTTCGCTAGTCCACCTGGACTGGATATACCGGTTACCTTGTATGTACGTCTTTTATTTTATTTATTTATACATTTTACTAATTTTGTTTCTGTAAATTTGATATATTTGTCTAAATTACTTATCGCGTTTAGGAGTGGAAAATTATGGTAATTGACACCAAACTATTTTTATTAAAAATTAACTATAATACCTGTGATAAACGACTTCACTTAGTCTTAGTTACTAAAGAAATAATATACTATTCTCTGTTTTTCAAACAAAACAGTCTTCAGGCTAAGGAATGCCCCATAGAATGTGATATAACAGTCTTATGCAATCGAAATGAATCAATATAAGTAATATATATTTTAATATTATTAATTAATGCTGTAAAAAAAGGAAAAAACGGGTCGAAACGTTCTTATAAATATAATCTATTAAAATAAATAAATAAATATATATATATATATATATATATATATTTTAAATAAATTAAATTTGTGATTGTAAGAGACTCTCTGTTTCCTAATTTAAATTGATTAATATTATAAATTAACTATAATAATTTTATGCTCATTTGTATGACGCAATTTTGCTTGCTAGTGGGCAAATTTGTATAGACAAAAAACGAACGATTTAAAGCATAATTTATTACAGGACAATGAATAATTTTTATTAGACAAATGACAGCTTATACTTAATAGTTATACTAGCTTATACTTAATTAATTATAGTAGTAAAATCGGCAATAATTTTATTTACGATGCGTAAATATCACTCTTACATACTCGTAATCTAAAGCAAAAAGTATATTTCTGACGAACTAATACTAGCAGAATGCTCGTATTTGAAACAGTCTCAGAAAGAAAAACAAAGAAACTAGTAGAGTGGTTTCATAAGTGTGGAATCCGAAAGACGAGTTTTATATCTTTTCAGCAGATTGGAGATTTAGAAAAATTCATCGGTGGTAGGGGCTATGAGGAAGTTGGTTGCTGTAGAAGCCGAATAAGAAGATTAGTTTCCTCCTATAGCAGCCAACAACTCCCTCCTCCCCTCCACGATAGCAGCTTATGAAATAACGAAAATTCTCCTCCTCTCTCATTGGTCAACCAGATAAAAATGTTTTCCTGAAGAAAATGCTTGAGGGAGTTTTAATAAAAAATATATGAATAAAATTGGTACGGTGCGCGCATTACACAACTTTTACATACTACCTATTATACACTTGAAAACACAATTTTAAAGACTTCACACAAATATCACATTTTCAGCAAGATGCATTTCTAAACGTCTTTTCTCACAAAAGAACAATAAACACAAATGCAGCAGGACAATTTCGTGTACTACCTCTTCTGGATTTTTCCAAGTTAAAAATTTCAATTAAGTAGAAATTGTTAGCAACATCAATTACTTAAGTTTATGCGATTTTCATCCCTATACATTACCTTGATATGTTAAATATTAATTTTTGTAAAATCGCTTTCCAATGGTATATTATATATCTATTCATATTCCCAAAGATTTTCCTTCTTAGATAGGCATCAGACTGCCAAACCTGCATATCTTCATTTAAGGTGATCAGGGGTTTAAAATGAGCCCTCATTTAAAAATATAGTCTTGAGTTCAATTCAATGCAATTTTGGGATACTTTAACGTGGTCTGGCGCGATGAACACGGACTCTTCGGACCGCTAGACCTGTATATAATAATTCAGGAAGGTCGTAGCTTTAAAATGAGCCCTCATTCAAAACAAACCTTTTTTTTTTGGGGGGGGGGGGGAAGAAAAACCTTTTTTTGGTTGAATTTAATCTAATTTTGGGCGTCTTTGACTTGGTCTGGCGCGATGAACCCCGCTTTAGACTACCAGACCGGTATAACTATATCTGCAGCCCAGAATCAATCAGTACCTGGTATATTTAGATGGTTCGGGTTAAATTAACGTGTTGTCAACTCTTGGATTATCGGTACTAAGTCCCGATCGACGAATTTTTACGTTTAAAAATGCAAGTAGTTTTCAGCTGTCCTCCTAATAATGAGTAGATCGTTTTTTCAAATGTATAAATTAAGTTGTATGTATTAATTATATTGTCTTTACATATTTCAGGTATTATTATATATATATATATATATATATATATATATATATATATATATATATATATGTATATATATACCTACATATTTGGCATTTTTAATTACATGAAAATCCTAGCCCTTGTTATAACTCAAGTGTTCCCTGTGTCCACCTTACGTCACATGTACTCGCGGACATAAACTATTCAGCGATCACCATGGAAACAGGAGACTATGTTTAACTTGGCCTACAGCTGTTCGACGAGATTTCAATCAAATGTTATATATTATTCCATAATCACAAATAATTAATTATAAATCTTTATAAACGTATTCGTTGAAAAATAATAATTTATTGATATAGCATTTTAACAATATATTTTTGTCCGACCTCATCGTTTGATTTAAACTATTTTATTAACAGAACCAATAAATTAATGACAATAATAAACTGGTCAACGCACCCTATGCCTAGTTATAAGTCTGTTTGTTATTTTATAGAATCAAATTTCATAGTTTTTTTTATTTTAATCTCAAAATATATAAATCAACTATAAAACTATTATATTTTACAAATTATGAGACAATGGATAATGACATGTTTATTTGTATTAGACCGTGGCATGATTTTGTGATGAGATTTTTTTGTCCAGCTATTTATATATATATTTGGAAGGAACTGGTTCCAATAATAACTTTTTTTGTGAACATGAACATATATTTCATTTTACTTTTTATACACATTATTTTTTTTTTTCCACAAGAGTTCTTTCTTCAAAATGTTACTCCATTTTTTCATCTACCAACTCTTTTATACAAAACTATAATGTATTGTTTATGGTGTTTTTACCACATTTAAGTTTTTGTATATATAATAGATTACAATAATTTTTTTTTCTATCCACGTGATTATGTGTAATTTTTTTAATATTTCTATATTACAGTTGTTTTTTTTTCCTCTTTTTTCTATGTTCAATATTTTTTTATTTTTTTTTTTTTGCTTATCATATGAATTTTGTTTTTCTTTTCTATTCGTTTCGTCTTTGAATAGAATATATTGTAGCATCATCCTTCATTTGTTCTTATATATATTTATTTATATATATATATATATATATATATATATATATATATATATATATATATATATATATATATATATATATATATATATATACATACAGTGCAAGTTCCCCAAATAGACACTGTCGAACACCGAAAGCTTTTATTTTTCCAGGCTTGATACCATTTACTTTACCTTTTTTCGATTTCTATTGAGCGTACTTTCTAATAAACAGACACGGACACAGATTTAGTCTTATTCGAAAAATTCTCTCTAAAGCGGACAGTAGGGAAAAAAGACAAAATTCCTTCGACAGGCGGATGGGTATAGCTAATACGGCTTGTTAAAATAATTTCTTAGAATTTTATTTCAGAGAACGGTAGAGTGGGCGTTCCCTTTTTTTTGTTTCTGAACAAATCATTACTGTTTCAAAGAACATTTTTCTATCTCCCTCCAATCTGTTTTGACAATTTTTAATATGCCGTGTTAAAAAAAAAAATGGAACAATGTAAAATGGCACCAAAGAAAAGGGAAATAACTTTAAAAGAAATAGTTCAATTGATAAAAGTTACTGAAAATGTTATAGAAAGTTTCTGGGCTCTCGCTTCTCGCTTTAACGTCGGAAAAACAAAAGATTAATTTCGCAGGTAGCAGAGGAGAGGAATATCGATTCAAAAATATTTTTTTTGAAAACAGGAGGTCTTGAAATTGACAAGTATTTGCATGAGTGGTTTTGTCGAGCAAGGACTGCTATGTATAACAATAACGATTAGCGGGCCTTTAACAACAGAAAAGGCGTTGGAAGTTGCCCAAGCATTAGGGCAAACCGAATTTAAGGCTTCCGTCGATTGGTTAGGCAAATTTTAGGCTAGAAACGAAATAAGTTACAAAACATCGAGTGGAGAAGGAGGATCAGTGGATGCCGACGTAGTTAGTGACTGATTTGCAAAAATTAAACACTCGTAATGAATATTTGTCAAAAGATATTTTTAACTACGATAAAATGACTTTATTTTTTACAGCACTACCAAATTAAACAATGATGCACACACAAATTAACGTTTAACGTATTTGTATATATATATATATATATATATATATATATATATATATATATATATATATATATATATATAAAAGTGTGTATATACATTATTGTACAAACATTTTGAAGCTACTGCAATGTATTGCAACATGAAAAAATTACGAGAGCTTGGGCTTCAAGAATTTGTTTGGACTTCAGTCAGAAGTATCGTATTATGCTAGGGCCCAGTTTATACCTGCTTCTTACGTTCATTGACAGTGTCGTCCCATTAGCCAGCAGTAGAGTTAGGAGGCAGATTTGTTGAAGAGAGGAAAAAATAAAGGAATACTGTTTCTCTCCTGGAGGGCTTCCCCAGGTACCAGAAGCAAAGATTAAAGAGGGGATTATCGTGGGGCCACAAATCCGCACATTTTTAAATATTCTTGGTCTGCATTTGAAAACATGTGTGAACAATTCTTGGGCAACAAAAGAGCTACAAATAACAAAGACATTGTTGTAGAATTGCTTTTCTCATATAAGGTCATGGGTTGCAACATGTCATTAAAAATTCATTTTTCGGACTCCCATTTTTATTTTTTCCCTCCCAACTTGGGAGCAGTTCCAGATGAACACTGAGAACGGCTACTGTTGGACAGTACAACGGGACAGCTGATGAAGACTAAAAAAGGAAAAAATATATACATTGACTAGGCATAATGTTATATTATGTTCAGGATTAAATATTTTATTATTTTATATATTATTATTCACAAGAAAATGAAATAAATATTTCAGTTTTTTTCAAAAACAACCTTCATTTTATCAAAAATGGTGCCTGATAGAATTTTTTGGACTTCAGATTCGAACTCAGCCAGCACACACGAAAATATAAAAATCAGGAAAAATATCTCGAGGGAAAGAAAAACAATTTTTTTTTACAGAACAGTGTTATCATTCGCAGTGATGTCCGTTTAAGAGAAGTTGAAAAGTATGTATGTATGTATATATATATTTTTTTGTTTTATAACTAAATATACATATATATTATATATAACTGCCACCGAATTACCGCTTTAGTGTTTGTCCCACATCTCAAAAATTTCGCCTAAGGTATACATTTGAGCATAAAACATTCGTAAATAATAGTTTATATCTATTCAAAAAATTCAAATCTTAAAAAAAATGCTTAGTTTGAGAGCTTGATCACAGAACGGACAAAGGCACTCAGCCTGTGAGAGGAAGATATATTTTTTTTTTTCGATCGAAAATATTCTGAATGCAAAAATAAATACCAAAACTAAATACATTTACAAATTGACTGTCGCGATTTAAAAAGAAATACAAAAAATGCACCGTAGTACAATTATATACCAGAATATTGTTTGGAGAAAGTGAGATAAACTAAGATATTTTCAGTAACTAAAGACATGAGTTAATAAAACAACGCCTTAGGGAGCTGAATATACAGGCTCATCTCTTCACACTCCCTTTCATCGACACGCAGTTAACTGTTTTCAGTTGGAAAATTTCAATCGGACGTGTTTCCCTCCTTAGCCATATTGAACTTGAGTTCATATTTTTTCACAGGTCTATAAACTTAATGATTAATGGAGTAAAAATGTTATTCATTCCAACAGATGATGCCGAAAAGAGGCAAAAACTACCAATTTTGTGAGATGGTAGTTTTTACACCATGATGAATGGTAATTTTTGCAACAAAAGATGACCGAGAAATCTAGAGGTTGTTCTTATCCGTGAGCATAAATATTAAAAACGACAGTGCCAGATAAAGAAGCCTCATTAATGTTTTGATGATTGCAATCACGATTTAGATGTTTTTTTATTCATTAGGTTTTTTTCGGGGGGTGTGAAAGTTTTTTTTTTTTTTTTTTCAGGGTTTATCTAGTGCTAAATGCGTTCACCATTATTATCTGATTAGAAACTAAAAATTAGAATGATTAGAAAAAACAAAATTTTGAAAACACACCTTGGGTTTTTATTATTAATTTGTTTTACACATAATAAATGTTCAGTGTAACAAGCTAATAAAAAACATGTTCCCATAGCTAAGTATCCCTAATTGTGACGTAACTATGACGTAGCAGTCCTACGTTCCAGTAGTGAAAGTGAATTAAAATATTAAATAAATAATGCGCTGAAACCTCAATGGTGACAATTTTTAAATAATAATTTTGGAACTTTTTTTTTGTTTTTGTCTATTAATTGTTCATTTTTGATCCATCTTACATTGTGTTGTTTTAAGTTTGCTTGTAGTCATTAATTTGACCTGATATTTCAACTAGTACAATATATTTAATTAATTTTAAATATATTGAATTGAAGCGATAAAAAAATGTTTAAAAACAATTGGATAAAACTTAAAAGCACATTTTTTATCATTTAATCTATCTTATCCTAGGGCATAACTTTGGTTACATTAATGGAAAAATAAGAATTAAGCATTTAGGGTTAAAGTTGGTGGATTTACAGTAAGTTAAGGGGGAAAATACATGACAAACATGGCGACACCGATTTTAAAAGAACCGGAAAGGATGAAACGTAGATGTTTATAAAAAATCATTTTTTAGTCACTTATTGCCTTTTTTCAAACTTCTTACGATAGAATCCATTCGTTTTCTTTAGGTATGTCTGATCATGTTTATTGTATTATAAGGTATGTTTATTGTGTAAAAAAACACTTTTCTTTTTTCTTTCCGATTGTATATAGTTCTAAAAACTATCAATAGTTCCGATAGTTTAAACTACCGATAGTTTTTTACATCACTAGTCACAATACCCATCTCAAAGGGAGTAAAAATTACATCAAAGTTGACAAGAAACAAACTTATCTCATTTTATTCGTTTAGTTAAAATCCTGTATTACTTAGCGATTTGTGGATTTGAGTGAATTGAAATTGTTATCCTTGGAATGAATCTATGCAAGACTGGGTGACTTATGACGCCAGCGCGCTCGTTCCAAATCAAAATTGAATTTTCCCTGTCATGTTTTATAAAATAAAATGGGGTTTCAGAAAATGATGGAGATTGTTAGTTAGTTCACTTTGTGCTGCCTTTTTAGCTAATGTTATAAAGACGGGCTAATGTAAACTATTCCATTTCCCTGAATACCAGAGTGAACTTTGACACATTTTAGTTTTATTCCGAAATTTAGTAGACTAATTTGATCAAAGTTCGCTGTGATAGTTTCAGTGAGTTCTGGCCGTGCATGTCCGGGTTGAGAATTGATTGCTTCCGTCTGTGCATATTTTATTGACCTCTTGTGTAGTTAGTGCGAACTGAGAGTATAGTTTAGCATGTGCTGATTGGTGAAACCACGGATGTTGCTAAAATTTATAGGAGGGAGGGGCAGGAATCTATGATTTACCAACAATTTTTGTGTCCGGATTTTCCAACTACATTAAATATTTTAATTTTCCCAACCACATAATGAAGTCTTTTAATAATCCCAATTCTTTTGGATTTGAACTTTTCAGTTGGATTGGTTGCAATTATTTGAGAGCCTATCTATAGCATTGGTGACATCACACCTTCTCCCTAAGTTTTAATGTTTTAAGTCATGCAAAATAATAACAAATAATAAAATTTAATTAAAGAAAGATAGCTGTTAAACTTGAAAACCTATAAAAGGTTTGGCTTATTGAAGCACCTTAAAACGAAATACTGAACTCGAATCCAATTCAAGAAATTTACTTTCAGTTGGAACTTGTCAATTAGCCTATAATTGAATTCTTTGATACAGTTTCCTGGAAAATTAAAAAAAAAATAGTAAAAGTTCCAGAAACATCCTTTCTCTTTTATAGCTGTTTTTTCTATTAGAATTTCTAGATTATTCATCACCTCACCTTTGCCCTCCTAACGGCAACTAAGTACGACTGTGCATTTTTTACTATTGAGTTAAGCCCAAGCAAAGCAGAGGAGATAATTTCTTTTTTTTGCCAATCATAGGTTGCTTGGGTAACTGATTTATGTTTAACTCAACAAAAATTAATTAATTAATTACTAAAAATTGTACCCTACATAAAACCTAAACATTATTGGCCAAAAAGGAATTCGTTTAATTTGGGAATCAGTTCTTTCTTTCCCCAGAAAAGTGCAGAGAAATGGGAATCTAAGCCCCCACAATCTTCACTCGATAGTCAGAGATATCCAACTACCGCCAACTCTAATTTTCAGTTACTTGTAGCGAATTTATATATATTCAATTCAGTTACGTGTTGCGAACGCTTGACAACAATAATGTTCTATTCTATTCAAACAGCATTGCAATCTCACAACATTCTAATTTCTTAACATTAAAATATTAGGTATTATGTAACTTGAAACACAGTAGGAAGGAATATAAATATATAAGGGGGCGTACACAGAATTTTTTAATCGCAACTCCTTCGTAAGCTCTCTCTCTGCAAATCGTCTTCCTCAGCTATATTCCCAGTTTCACCTAATGAATTAAATTCATAACACATCTCCATCTTCTTCTTCCTATTTTTCCTTAGTACCATCATTTAACTCTGATAATTTTTATTTTTCCTACATCTCTCCTACCGACCTTATATCCTCTATTATGAAATTCCACATCAACTCCACCGGGTTTGATGGAATTTCCGTTAAATTGTTGAAATTATACCTCACTGAAATCCTACCGGTTCTTCTCTTCATATACACTTTTTCCCTCCAAAATTCAATATTTCCCACCTTTTGGAAAAAAGCCTTAGTCCATCCTATTAACAAAACTTCCAACCCTATGACCCCAAAAGACTTTCATCCGATTTACATCCTCTCCCTTCCAAGCCGCTAGAAAGAATTGTTCAGTCACAAATATCCTATTTCTTTGAAAAATCCAATCTACTCGATCCTCTGCAATCAGGTTTCCGACCCGGCTTCCCTACTTAATCCACTCTCATCAAAATCACTACTAGTGACTTACATATTGGACAAACAAAGTTAACCATACTAATGCTACTTGACTTCTCCAAAGCTTGTGATTCCCTGGACCGTTCTATCCTATTTACCAAATTAAAATCAAAATCCTTTTCCAACAGCGCTATTCGCTGATTTCGATTCTTCCTTTCCGACCGGACTCGAGCACTTTCCATTCTAACCAACCTCTATCTTACTTCTTAGCCCTGTCCTCAGAAGTATCCCAGGATTCAAGCATTTCACATTTTCAATTCCTATATCAATGATCTTCCTAATTCAATCAACCACTGTTCATACCACCTATACGCCGATGAGTTCAAAATCTACTTGTCCTTTCCTCCTTCTGAGCTATTAGTAGCGTTTGCCAATATCCGGGAAGACCTAGATAGGATCAGTGCAAACCTGAATAGATTAAGGTTAAACTCTACGAAAACTCAGGCCACTGTTATAGGTTCCAACTCCCTCCTCAGATCCGTCACCTACATTTATCCTAAATGATCACCCCAAAACGTTCAGCTCCTCTGCTAAAAACTTGGGTAAAACTACTGACCAAATCTTGTCCTGGAATTTTTTTTAATTTAAGTTAAACAATTTGATCAAAAGTTCAACAATATAATTGTTTTCAATGTTTAAGGGTCAATTTCAGTTAATTTTTATTTAATTAAATTTAAATTTTATTTTTATTTTTTTCTCCTTTTTACTCTTATTTCGTTTTTGTTCAATACATTAACACTTTTGTTAAGAGAAGAATTCATTTTTATTATAATTGATGTAAGGTAAAAACTTATGTACTTAATTTTTGTCATTTTAAAGAGACCTAGTCCCAGAATAAAGCAAGTTTTCTATTCATATATATATATATATATATATATATATATATATATATATATATATATATATATATATATATATATATACATAAAAATTTTAAATATATTTATGTATGAATGTGTGTATTCTGACAGACTATATAGTATTTCAAATGAAGGAAGTCAATTATGATAGCATCAATACGTGCTTAATAAGTCCATCTGATTTCATTTTTCAACTAATCAATGATGATAGTGTACATCATTTGAAAGGCTGGCCAGCAGCAAATGAATCACCGATTGCTTCATCGTTATCGATAAAGCTGGGCAAAGTCCGGGATGAAATAAAATTTAAAAAACGAGGAACGCAGTAAAGTCTTAATCGTCAGGGAAAGTATCTGGAATAATTAGGCTCCTGAACGATTTCCCCAGCTACTTACCAAATGGGATTCGGCACGCCTTCCCACGCTGGGTAAATGTTCAAAGTGATACCCCCATTAGTGTTTTTATGCCTACCATTTTATAAATACGCTCATTTTCCATAAAAACAGATAAAAACCTTTCCGCCATACATATCGACAAGAAAATGGCGACGAATAAACGGGTATTTCAGAACAATTACAGAACCGCTTCTTTTTTTTATTAAATAAATTGTGATTTTAACATATACATCTTAGGTATACATAATATAAGCACATGTACTCGTATATGACAATTGTCCTGTCAACTCATTTACAGGGTCCATTCACTACAATAGTAGATTAAGACCCTATCCGGACCATCTCCAACATTTATGAAAACGACCAATGGAGGCTAGCCGGGTAAGCAAAAAAAAAAAAAAGAAAAAAAAAAGAGGGACGAAAATTAAGGGCGGAAGGTGGCTCCCGAGGGTTCCATGAATAAGTATACAGAGATAGTATGAATATGGGATCCCCTGTTTTTGGCCTCTACATTATGACACTTACCTGTTGCCCTTCATCAAGAACAATTACCTACCATGCTTTATTTCTTTTTTATTGGTATTAAAATTATAGAAAGGCGTATCTGGGGCAGGAACTCAACAAGTATCATTATAGTACGGATTCGGGGTAATGTTCTGTTGAAGACTGCTTTTCCCCTTAGAATTATTCACACGAACGATGCAGAGGTACAAATAGTTCGGCGATAGTTAGTTAACCCGAATATTTTTCTTCGTAAGATAATAACAAATAAATAAACGAGATAGAATAATAACAAAACTGAATTAATACTTACAAGTTTTTACATTTAAGGAAAAAGAAAAACACGATTCTTGGATAGATAGAATTTAGACTGAGAGACGGGATTTAAATGGGGGGCTTTGCGGACTAGGGGTGAATTAGATTTCCACAAGGATGAAGCACAATACTGCTGTCAAATGCACCAGACTTATAGGATGGGATACACATCAAAAGCAGGGGAGTGAGTATGGCGGGATTGAAACAGTTGAAAGATATAAGGAGGAAGATGAGGTAGGATGTGATATATGAAGGAATCAAAAAAGGACTTCAGGAAGTCAGAGAAATGGCACTTTGTCTGGAGATCACTCACTCCCTCTCTCTCACTCTCACTCTGGATATTTCAAAAATAACTCGAAACGAACGAGGGACAAGCTGTTTTGCAATATATTGCAAGGTTCTTCGAATATGCGTTAACCTACTACAAAAAATATAGGTTAATTGTCAAAAGGAAAGGAAGGGGGAGGGAGGAGTATACATACAATAAACGCAATATATCCACATTTGCAGAACGTTCGAAGGGGATTTTCAACGGTTTTGCATCGAACTGAAAAGTTCTAATGTTCCATTAAGTTTTAAATAGCAGATTTTTCATTCCACATCGATGTTTTTGTTTTTTCTAGGGTTTTAAGGCAATTCATATATGATAATAAGGATGTGAACCATGAACATATGTTTTATATAGTTATTAAATCAACTTTAAAATGTAGATATTTTTATAATGAAGGACTTACATATCTATATATTTTTTTTTTGGCATTTTGGAATGTACAAATTGTTTTTATTCAAATTTTATCCACTAAGCCTTCAAATTCCTCCCGCATCCAATCCTTACTATCCAAAATCCTTCGAAAAATCCTTAATTCTCCTTATTTTGTCACAAATAAAATTATCCACAAAGACCTCAATATCCCATTTGTTGCAGATTTAGCCCGAAATAGATATACCTCCTTTAATTCCAAACTCCTTACCCACACCAACCCTCTTGTTCGTAGCCCTTCATCCCCATGTATTTCTGATAATCCTCCGAGGCGTCTGAAAAGAAGATGGCCACGGGACCTTCTAACTTAAAATAGTCATTGAAATGCTACCAATGGGTGGTCCCTTCCCAAGTAATTATTATGTCTTATACTGTTACTTCACATTTACTTGTTTTATGATTGTAATACAGTTGTAAATTTCAATAAAAAAATAAAAATAAAAATGTACCAAGAATTATTCCATTCAACTTTGGAGACAAAAAATTGAGCTAACACTAGGTCTTTAGAAAATTGAAGAAGTTGTTATTTTTTTTCCAAAGATAGCGGTCGCTATGACCGGGTGTTCCATGTAACCGCATATTCTTAGATGTTCCCTCTATAGAGCTTGAGTCAAAATAAGTAAATACTTCAATTCCAGCCTTACCAATAGAGGATGAAACTGGTTGGCTGAAGAAATCCCTTAAGAAGTGGAGAGATCATGGCGTTATGTTTAAGAATATAAAAAAAAAAGACCCCTGGAATCGATGCAACCCAAGCTCATCTTGGACATGCTAAAACTGAAGCACGTATGAGAGAAAAATATTACAGAGATATACGAAAAATTACAAAGGAAGCGATGCCAGAACATTTCTCCAAAGCAGTAACATGTCCAATCTACAAATAAAAAGTAGCATATTACACGATAGTCATTATATTTCCTCTTAAGGATTTTTACAAGATTGCCTTGAGTGGGAATAAGTGAAGGGCTTATAAAATGGACGCGAAAAAATAAATGAATACAAAATTATGGAGTAGCAGTATGGGTTTAAGCCAAACAGATTTACAAGTTATCAAATATCATGTTAAAAATGCGAGAGAAGACCTGTGAATATAATGTTTCATTAAATTATTTATTCGTAGACAGAGAACGGATTTTCACGTTATTGCACAACTCATTCGCTTGTGCGTAACACATTTAAAACCAAACACATAAAAAAAAAAAAAACACATTTAATGATATATTAAAATTTAATATTTCACAAAGTTCTAACGTTTGTTCCTTTTTAGGCTAAATTCATGATTTTGCTTTTCGTTGAATAAAAATGCAAACTTTTTGAGTAATTTAGATTATATCCATTTTAACTGCATAAAATTGAACCAAATTTCCAATATAATAGATACTGGTAATTTATATAAATATTTATTGTTTTATTTATTTTTCGTTTACTTATTAAATTTATAGTTTAGAAGAGGAATATATTACTAGATACCGAATTTATATGTTTACAGGGTATACAACATAAGAACCAGGAAACTTCAGGGCCTATCCAGCACCTCAAGAACAACAAAATATTCATATGGACCATGGTCCGATTATACACAGAAAAACAGGGAATTTAAGTTTAGTGTTTTTTTACGTAAGTAAAATGTTTTGCTTGAATAGGAAGCGATCACTCAAAAACAATTCAAGGTAATCAAGTTCCAATTGAACCATCCTAAAGTAGACCAAATCCCCTTTAGGAAATATGGTTTGATTTAACTAAATCCCTTGCAAGGGTACTTTAGAGAGGATAATAGCGAAAAGTTTTATTTTATTTTTAATACCACACTTTAGTTGCGAATGTTTTCCTCAGCCTCCAGGTGGGCTACTTTTATTAAGATTTATTTCGCATAAATGTTAAGGTTTCCTTTGGGCCAGATTTGGCACCTGATGTGCAAACACTGCGGTTTGGAACTTAGGTTTTCCCACCAGAGATATACTTCGACATTGAAATTTATTTAATAACACGGAAATACAGAATAAAAAACTTCTTTATGAAAACAAAACATTTCCAAAAAAAATTCTGTAAACTAACCAAAACAATTCTAAAACTAAATATGAAATGAAACTGTCATTAAAAGTAACAATAAAATAAACATCGAAAAATTAAAATGAATAATTCTGAAATATTTAAATGGAGAAAATAATTTTATCACCGCGATAACAAAAATATAAAACATAATTAAAATAAACATATGCTTATATGAAATAAATTTTTAATAAGGCCATAGAGGACAATACGCTCTTACTTTTATTAAAACAGTGTCTGCGCCATTCTTTTATATATATATATATATATATATATATATATATATATATATATATATATATATATATATATATATATATATTTATATATGTGTGTGTTTTTAATTTTTATTTTTTGGGACACTTTCATTTTTATATTTAATTTCAGAATTGTTGTGATTAATTTATAGATTTATAGATTTTGGTAAAATTTTGTCTTATTTTACTAAGAAGCTCTTTATTCAGTATGTCCATGTTATTTTATTGGCTAGAAAAAAAGTGAATTTAATAAGTTTCATTGTCAAAATATTTCTCTACAGGGGAAACCTAAATTCCAAACCACACTTTTTGGCAATTCAGGTGCCAATTCTAGATCAATCCCAAAGGAAATCTCAACCTCATTAATACCAAATCAAAGCTCAATAAAAGGAGAACTTATCCTGAAAGTGGGATATCTATAGCCCGGCAGGGGGCTGAGAAAAATCTTCGCAAGTAAAGTTTGATATTAAAAATAAAATAAAACTTTTTGCTATTAATTTCCTCTAAAATACCCTTACAAGGTATTTAGTTAAATCAAACTATATTTTCTAAAGGGAATTTGGTCTATTTTAGGATGTTGCAATTGGAACTTAATTACTTTTAACAGTTTTTGAGTGATCGCTTCCTATTCAGCAAAATACTTTATTTAAGTAAAAAAACAAAAAACTTTCCTGTTTTTCTGTGCATTGGACCATTTTTTTGGTCATCCCCGAAAGTTTCCTGTTTATTATACTGTACACACTCTGTGTATATGCATGCATGTATATATATATATATATATATATATATATATATATATATATATATATATATATATATTATACATACCCAAACACAGGGATATACGTAATATTATATAGATATAGGTGTGTATGTAAATATTTATGGTTTTAAATTTATTTTAATTTAATTTAATTTAATTTTTTTCCTTATTAAATCCATTATTAAATTTATAGGTTATGTTTCTCTTCCATCTGAATTTAATCGTAATTTATTGTTGCGCTAGAATTAAGAATTTTCTCACGTTTCTATACGTTACATGTAATTATAATTCAAAGGCTGTAACTCTGACAAAATGTTAGATGTACGCTTTCCATGAATTAATATCATAAATTAAACAAAAATGATCATTTTTGAATGTTTTATATACACACTTTTACACATTTTTTGATCTTAGAGCATAATTTTCCACATTTTGAATTTTATATTTTTTGAAAATCCAGCCTCTATTCATAGATTTCCACTAAGCATAAAATGTTGCGTTTACTAAATAAATTAATAAAACATTATAATTTTGGGGATTCATTAACAATATAATTTTTTTGAAATTAAAACTTAAAATTTTAAATTAAAATTAAATAAATTAAATTAAATTGAAATTAAATTTTTTTTTTAAGTTGAATTAAAACATATTTAAATTTAAAATAGTCCAATGATTTTTTAAAATTAAACTAGCGACATTACATTTTCACTCTTTCAAAAATATTTTAACTATATGTTTGGAAAATTTAATTTCTCTCTCGATTCCTAGATGAAAGGTGAATAAAAAAAAATTCTAAACCAGAACTTTTATAACTCAATCAGAGCCTAAGAAATATAATTAAAAATATATTTTAATATTCATCATTGTATGCATATAAAATTAGTCTGAGTGATTTGAAATGCATTTAAAAATAAAGGCAATAAAAGTATCCATATCTATGAAATTATTTTTCTAAGCCTTAGAGGAGCTTTTATAAAAAAGAAAAAAAAAGAAATTGGCCTCTTAACAGGCCTATGAATAAATACATACATTATTTATTAAAGAGTCGTATAGAGTCGGATTCCTAAAACCACATTTTCATAACAAAACAGTTCCCCTCCTCAAACCAATTCAGCTTCCAAAGACAGTGGCACTACAAAGCCCTTCTCAACAACATCACAAAAACTAGATATCTTACTAAAAAATCAAGACAGTAAATTTTTTACATCCGATTGTGAATTTCCAATAAGCAATTACTTTTTTTTTTAAGAACAATTAAAGCATGTAAGACGTAACGCTGTCGTAGTTTATTTAATTTAATTAATTATTTCAAATATAATTTTGAAATTATCCCATTTCAATGGATTGTTACTCTGTAATATAAACAATAAATGAGGAATAAAGTTTTGAATTGGAAAGTCGACGTTTTCATGCAAGTCTAAAACGTCCACTGGTGGTGTAAAGCATGCGAAAGCGACGATGTGCGGCTAAGTTATGTTGAAGCAATGGAAACGTCGCAGCTATTCGGGCATTCAAATGCTGTTTGAATTTTCTATCCGACCAAGGCCCAACGTCCACTAGATGCGTAACATGTTAGACAAATGGTCGAACGATGAATAGTTGCGGCGAGTATCACAGATATTCAAGATTAATTCAATTTAACGCACCGTCAATGTCCCATACCTTACACGTCTAGTGGAAACGAGGCCTAAGGGCTTTAGAAACGATCTAATTTATAAACATTACACCGAAGACCTCATGTTACATAAATAAAGAATCCTAAGAAATATTGGTACTTAAATAACTTTCAGAAAATTTATCTTCCAACAAAAACACTGCATCAAACGAAGTTTTAAAATTCTGAGGTTTTCGATCGCTAGCCTAAATCCAAAAACTAAGATTATTTTTTATTTGGCGTCTTTTTAATTTATGATAATGTTTTAGATAGTGATAAGAGAGAGAATCGAAATGCCTGTCATACTTAATTTATTTATTTTTATAATACGATCTAATTTGATGATATAATTGATACAGTTTCTGATGTGGACACCACATGCCTTCCTTGTACGCCTATTTAACTATAAATCGGTGGCTCAAAAAGTGATCCTGAATGACTATTTGGTTACTAGATTCCGAAGATAGCAGTATCTCAAAAACCATACTCGGCGTCGCGACGTCTATTGGCTTCGGTTACTAGTGACAGAGTCCTGAATCATAATTCTGGATGTGTTAATAATTAGAATTTTATTTGAAGCTTTTATATCTAAAATTGATAGAGAACCATTTAAAAAACCTTTTATGATGATTAAAAAAAGGCTATTATGAACCTCAAGTAAACTAACACTTCCGGTTATTAAATTTTAACAAAAATCAAGTGTGTTATTGAAACTGACATAAAAGTCTATATACCAAATTCGAGAATTTTAGCAATATATTTTAATATAATTTTTTATGATTCTATTATGACCAAGTAAAGTACCACTCCCAGTTTGTCAATTTAAACCAAAATCTAGTGTATTACTTATATTAATATATAACTTATAGCATACCAAATTTGAGAAGTGTTGCACTATAATTTAATATAATTTTTATAAAAATCAATTATACCTACAAGGAAACTACCACTTCCTTTGATCATGTAGTTACCAAAAAGGAAGGTACAAAATTAGATGTTGAATCAATTCCAAATACACCATTTCACATTTCTACGGATAGCCGTATTGGGAGATACGGACGAACAGACGTCACGACAAAACAAGTCAAAATGGTTTCAGGGATGGTCAAAATGAAAATTTCCGTTAAAATCTGAAAAACCAAAATTGTCGCAATTTTAGAAACTTTGAAGCATGTTTTGATTAACTAATAACAAATAATCATTGCATCTATCCATGTTTTAAAAAGTTTATTCTGAGAAAAATTGGCATTTTACTTCATACACACAGATAGTGCATTAAAAATTATTATGCTTCAAATTTTAATTTATAACATACATATTACATAAATAATAAAACCGAAAAAATACTATTAAATGCTAATAAAATGTTATTAAAACCTGGATGGTGTTAATGCAAGGTAGTCATAAAAGTTGAGCTGTTTCTGTTGCAACCGGAAATGGTACATCATGTATGTTTAGTGTATAAGCAAGCAGAGGCATCCCGAGTAGATACACAGCGCTCGCTATTCTACATCCCACTCCAGCGTATTGTTTATGGGCACAGCGATTGTAATATGTACACTGATTGCAATGTACGTATGGGTACCGCTATGTTTATGTTTAATGATGGCGGAACATTTCCAATATTAGCTTAATAATTACTGGATCAAATAAGTGGATTTGTGGTTACAAAACATAATAAACATAAGCACCCGATGATTTAACAGTTAGGGGGTCCTACACGTGTATCCTAAATTTTGATGAAAATTCGTTAGATGGATATTATAGTGCGTCCGAGATTAGCCGCCATTTCGCCTCAAGACAACCGGAAAGCAATATGGAAGTTTGCATGATCAACACACATTTTATTTTATATTTCTTGTTCTGATGAAGATAGAAAAAATGGTTTGTTTAGTACCAAACTGCCATTATTACTAACCAGAATAATAAAAAAACAAGCCAATAAAATTTATGAATATAAAGTTTGATGAGAATACTAAAAACACCAAAAAATCCTTAAAAATTACGATTTTTGGGAGAAAACATTAGTTTTCTCAAAAAGCCGATCTTAGATTTTTTTTTCGATTTCCAACAAATAATTCTGAAATATTGCACGCTGAAAAATAAAATAAAAAATGGGCGTGTTGGAATCTAATCTCGAACGAAGTCCAATATTTTAAGGCAAAGATCCACCTAAAAAAATTTCATCAAAATCTAGAAGAAGCATGTGGGATCCCCTCCTTGTAAGTATAATGCATTTGATCTGAGTATAGTAACATTAGGTCTCTTGCAACAAGTAACAAATAACATTTAGCAATTATTATTAATAAAAATAAAATAAAATAGTTCATAGAGGATGTCACTCTCCCTCTTCGATACCTTCATCTTGGTCTCATGAGGCGTACTTAGATTTTTTTTTTTACTAAATAAGAGTTTTATTGGGAGAAAGGATTGCGGAAATCGATTTCAGTATCGGTAATCGATAAATTTTTTAGCCAAATCCTTCCTCGGCATTTCGAGATCCATTTTACAGTCAGACAGTTTATAGGATTTGAGGGAGATTGTAATATTATTCAATAATACTTCTTCAAGGAAAAAGATTCATTCTACATAAAAAGAAGTTTTTATAATAATTCATTCAAATACTTATGCTATCATACTTTGTTTTAATAATATATATATTTTACCTTATATACAATTACTTTGATTATAGTGTCAAGAATAGGCCTCTCGAGCAACACGCAAAAGATAAGCTAAATGTAACCGTTTTTTCAATGGCCCAAGTGAAATATTTATCAAACTATTTGTTATTAAAAGTTGCGGGGTAATTTTAAACATACGCAGAGTTGTCACGATTGTATAACAAGCGACAACAAAGGATTTTTCGAAGTTCTCATTTCAAGTTGAGATAAGATGATATATGTAGGCTGCAATGCCTTTCCTTGAACCTGAAAGGATGAGCTGAAATGTTTACATTTTCAAATGTTTACAGGCTGGAGAGCAGTATTGTTCCTGATAAAGCAGTTGGTTTCTCTTGTCAAGAAAAGGGTGTCAGCGCTTCAATTTTTATTCATTTATTCCTATTATGTCAGCTCCCCAAGAAGGTAAGGGGTATGGTATCAAATCTATAGAGTAAACAATAAAAATTAACATTAATTATTATTATTGTCTCAATTCATTGTTACCTAACAGACAAATTAATAAACGCAGTTGATTTATTAGAATAGAAAACATTCCGAAAGGCACAGAACAAATTACAGACAATCGCAAGCTTTCAATTTCCTAAGTTTTTATGTCGTAAAACAAAAACCAAAAAAAAAACTAAAACTTTAAGACATCTTGATAAAACACTGTGTTTTTCTTTCCTTTATCAGAAAAGAGCCATGTAGCGAAAAACATGGACCTCTTTTCAAAATGGCTGAAAATTCAAGGCCCTGAAGAGCAATGGCGTAAATGGATTTTTTGCGCCCGAGTTCGAACTGCGGAAATGTGCGCCAGTTGGCATTTATAGACGTAGTCCATCGTTGTTTCGATAAAGCAAAACGGCAATGTGACCAACATAAAACGACAGGCCAAACAGTATAACATGGTATAATATTAGGCTGATTCAAAATCTAAAAATTTCTGGATTATTTTAGAAATATTTTTTTTTTTCTTTTTCAAAGCATATACCACAGATTAAAGAGTATACGGCAGATGGTTTGTTCTCACTACTAAAATGGGACAGAGTGATTAGTCAGATTCATACGAAGGCGATACTAAAGAAAAAAAAACCCTCGAGGAGTAGTTTGGAAACAGCTGTGTTGAGGCAGACTTTAACTGGTACTCCCCGCTGTAGCGGTATGCAGGGCTTGCCAAACGTAACCGCTGTTACTGCTTGAATATTTCGTTGAAACTGCTCACCGTAGCGGCCAACTCCCCTCACACTAAACACTCTAGCTTAAAACAATAGTAATTAAAAATGTTAAGGCTTAAATTCAATGGTTTTTATCTGTATAACAAGGGCAGAAATAAACGCAGTGGCGGAATCATAAATCGAAATCTTATTTAATCAACATACGCCATTTTTCCTGGTTTAATAATAAGGCTAGTCTTACGTCTTACTAGTCTTGTTACGTCTGTAATAATTTGTAATCAATATGTATCAATAAACTAAATATTAGCGCCCTGCTTCTAGTATTGTAAATAGAAAATAGAAAATCTGAAGGTATATTTCTGATTTTAAATTTATTACTATATACAGTAATGGCCGTTAGTCGTACGATTATTTAAGTAATAAATATTCTAAACGAATAGCGAAATCACAACAGATAATGTTTTATCATTATGTGATTTTTAAATCAGTACTTTAATTAAAAAGAGAAAATTTGATTTTTCAATATTCGAATTTGAGTATTTATTTAAGATGAAAATGTATTTCATGATAATTGGATTTATATTTGAATCCCTTTTTAAAGAGAAAATTCTTAATTAGCATAAGATCTAAAATGTAATGAATACTGTTGTTACTCGAATCCTGCAAAATTGATTGGCTATGGCTTTGTTTAAAATATTTAACAATATTTCATCTTATTTTGTCTCGCATGACGAAAAAAATAATAAAGGTAACATAGGAATTTTCGGAATGTTAAGAGTTACCATCGGAATTTTGTTTCACATGACAAAATAAACTAGAACCGTCGTACTGCCGAGCGACAGACTAACGGAGCGGTCAGGGCAGCAGCAGTATAGGTATGACCTCACACCATTATCAGGCAGTGCCAACGAAATATGCCCCGTTCTAATCAGCCAAAACAGTAGTCAGCTGCCAGCAGTCTCTGACAGCCGCAGAGCTGGCAGTAGCAGCGAAGTCTACCTTTAGAGGAGAGGCGAAAGGGGAACGCAGTATTGTTGGCGAGAGGGAAACTATTATTCAAAATTACAATTTGGCCATTCTGGATGGATAAAAACTTTCAGATTAATTTTTTGTATCCGAGCGGTCAAAATAAGACAAATTATAAATAATAAATATTAAAAATTATTTGACATAGGTATTCTTTCATAAAACGATAAAAACAACTTCCTTTTTTTTTCCATTAGTTAAACTACATTTTCTTCAACTTTTATTTTGATTCAACACAAAATGACATTATGTTACACTATCGACATCACACCTTAATAAACGTCCCAATCAACCGTAAAATTAAAACAACTATTAACAATTAAAATTAAATACGTTACTAAAAAATTTAAATACCACTTCTATGACTAAAAATAGACCAAAAAAACTCAAATTAAACAATACTTAAATAAAATTTAATTCTTTAAGTAGATGTACTAAGTTTAATAAGAACAGAAAAAGGCTCTAAAAGTAACAAAAAAAAAATTGAAACTATTAGTAATACTCAAGTTATATAATAATGAAGTATTTTTTTTTTTAATTTTCTGAGTGGTAATCATATTTTGGTTCATCCTCAATGAGTCATATTTCAAATTAATTTGGACACTAAAAATAAAAAAAGCCGAAATATAAAAATCCCCAAAATGGCACAAGGATATTTTCACGTGACAACGATGATATATTTTTAAAACCTCTGGATCTCAAGATCTGTTAGTGTTAACACAACGTTTATGTACTCGACTAGTTGCAAATGAATTGTAGTTTAACAGTGGTTTGACCAATTAAGTTATGCTGTTGATATGGTCATTTAGATGCTACCGAGCAAAAATTGTTGAAAAGTTCAGATCTTTCTATTGTTTGCTAAATTGATCTGAAATTTGGAGAGCTGCATTTCCAAAATTATTTGAGGTAGGAAACTCAATTTGGTTTCAAACTGTAGCAAATTTTGTCTACTTTTTTAATAGAAAGGACGACATTTTTTGTCAGAGGCGTATTTTGGCAGCTAATGGGCTAAAACTAAAAGATACGCTAATTTGTTTGTGTGTTTTTCAAGATGGCGGTGTCTGCGGCAAAAAATAAGGTAGGCAAAATGTCAGAAATCACTCACAAAACCGTCCCAGACATATTAAAAAGTTAGCTCTACCGGAAATATTGAATCTATTTTGACTAGTTCATTCTAGAAAAAATAGCATTTTTGACTTTTCTGACAAAAAGGGCTGAAACGGGCTAACGTTTTTGGTCCTGTGTTCTACTTTAGGTTCTTAAGTCTCATTGCTAATAATTTGTTCAAGACAATATTTTACAATGTAAGAAAGTAAACTTCTTCCAAAGTTGATAATGAATTATGAAAAATGTAAATATTTATAGTGAAACTTGAAAACATTTAGAAGACATTAAAATTAAAAATAATATTGCGTAATACTGCTAATATTTACCTTAAACGATGTATAATAGGAGAAAAATAAAAAGTTTGAGATAGCTATAAACAGTAGAGCTCCCAATGAAAATACCGAACTACCGACCCTTGTATGTGAGGTTTGAACAGACAAGTTCAATCATGTCTTAGGTTCCTTTATCGAGCCCAAAGGTACTAACTCTTTAGTTTCCATTACCCCCAACGTTATACCTGACATATGAAGTATTACGAACCCTTAAAAAAATAGTACATTTTTCTATATACGTCTTTCCGGAATGGCAAACTATAGGTGTTGCGCCAGTGGTACAACGGTTTCTTAAGTTTACTCGGTTTTAGAATGTCTTAAAACAAACAGAGGAGCTAAAACGGTGAGAAAAAAATATGTAATATGATTTCCTTTACCGCCGCATTCCTTTTTTATTGAGTTTCATTCATCTTTCATCCTTTATTAAGAAGTTGCAAGTGTTGCGATACGACATAGTTTACACCTAACTATGGTCGATGGTAAAATGTTCAACTCGCAATCCAACACTCAGTCGAGATATCGCTACATTTGTAGAGCGAAACTCAGCTATATAAATAACATTGAAAAAAAATGTTACTAATATGCCACTCGTAATTGAACTTTACGTTTTTTGGTATTTCTCATCTTCCTACCTGGATCAGAAGTTTAGAGTGAAGTATAAAAATTAGTTATAGGCTTGATTTCAAAAAATCAACATCGTGTGTCATTTCTTAGGAAAATCAGATGCTTGTGTAAACATATTTTCTGCTCTGAACATGCTTAACGAAGCCATCGATAAGACCCGTCTTCAAGGATTGCGCCAAAAGAAAAGAACCGAATTTCTTTCAAATATAATATTTTAAGGTTTTATTGACCTAACTATATCGTTTGTATGTACATTCATATTAATACAAATTTGTATTAATTTTGTTATTTCCTATTTTTTTACTACCGATTATTGGAAATCTCGATAATTCATATTTAACTTTCGAACCCTTGACCATACGAATTCTACAGTATTTTATTTTAAGTAACAATTTATTTTATTCGATCAAATTCCAGAATCGTATCCCCGACATGGCGGAGGTCTGAATTTTTAAGATCAGTCAGATTCTAAAAATCTAGACGTCCGCCATGTTGGGATGAAGATGCCGATGATTTACCAGTAAATATAAGAATAGACAATATTTAATTACCAAACGATAATTAGTAGATACGATTTATATACAAATAATGTTAATTAATCCAGTGTAAAGACAAATTGATAATTATATAAATGATGATTGTACTGAGATGTACATCAAATGAATTACCTGCTTTTAGATGAATGTTTTGAGAATGCACAATTTTGAGAATGCACAATATAGTCGGAAGCGTTATAAGATAAATATTTTTTTTTTTAAAGTTTGAAGATTTTATTAATGGAAAACTTCTAGCATTTTAGCCAATTAACTAAATTTAGCCAACTTGGCAACTTTAGCCCAATTCAGCATTTTTATCCAACTTTTTTCACTTGATTGTTGAATGTTGACACAACAATGATTTTGTTTTATATTCAAATACAACATGATATCAATAAAATCTAAATTTATTGACGGGTAGGGATGTGAATATCGAGAAAAAAAAATATCGGCATTTCTGTAATGATATAATTAAGATATTGTTTCTGTAATATCGATATTTCAGTACCGATATAATTAATACATTGTTTTTATTAAATCGATATTTCAGCGCCGATATTATCAATATATCGATATTGTTAACCAATACCAATATACTTTGCTTTCGACATCCCATCCCTAGAAAACGCCCACTGTACACAGTAACCCGAACACACCATACCAGAAGTTTTTATGGTTCTTTGTTAGTCGAACACACTGTCGATCTAGATTTTTTTATTTCATTTTATATCAGTTTCTCCTTTATTTTATTTTGTTAATTTAAAAATTCCGGGTTTCGATGCGCAAATTTTAATATCGATGCATCGAGAAAAAAATATATCACGAAAAATAGATATATATTTTTTAAAATCCCTACTCCGGATATGGGTATAGAACAGCTGTGCATAGATCACACCTATGCTTTCACACCAATTGCAATTAATCATGTGCCGTGAAGATCAATCTGTGGATACGAGAACGTTCATCCCTTTCATGTGGAGCAGGAGGCCACATCAAAGAGCTGCGAACTACTGATTATTTGAATAACAAATTTACGGAACGTAATTTAACCATCAGCACAGTTATTACTGTTCATAACACAAATTTGCTCAATAATTAGTTAAAAGAGCGCGGTTTCCATTGTATTTACCACATTTCCAAGGACACTATAATTGATATAAAACAACTGACCCATCTGAACAAGTTGCATGTAAAGTAACTTTCGTGACCCTATCAGATTAGAGTCCATGAAATTTTTATTCCAGATTCGAGCCATCGGTTTAGATTTTTAATGATGACGCGTAAATAATTCAGCGTTATAAAGTGTTTTCCCCACAACCAGGGAGCACAACGAACATGGGAGATGCATTTTAAATGAGATGAAAAAAAAAAATATATATATATATATATATATATATATATATATATAATTATTAAATAGGATTATATAGGATTAATGATATTAAATAAACGTAAAACCAATTTTTTTTTTTTTTACAAAACGTTGTAGAGAATTAAAATAAATTTGAAATCAGCCTATTTTCATTCCAGAACGCTTTAATGAATTTTTAGTATCCAATAATTGTAATAAATACAAAAAATAATAATCATCAAATAATTAAAAAAATAAATAAAAATACTTTTTGCTGTTTTCTAATTTATTATTGCTACTCTAATACGGTCTGGAATGGAAGTAGAATCATTTCAAACTGATTTTATTTCTTTATTACATTAACTGGAATAGTTTCATATACAAAAATAAAAGATCCAGAGAAATTTGGAATTTTGTTTAATTTTTTTTATGTGATTAGCGCCCAAAAATCGAAATAGATAAAAAAAAGTGCCCGATATAAATTCGTCTAAATATTCCATTTCCTATCACAATATCTAAAAATGTTTACCCCACCCTATTGGAAATTCTAGAGTTTCCAGAAGTTTTTTTAAGATTTATATGAACAAAGGAAACATCAGGGGACACAGTTGAGCCCAACCAATTTTCACTTCTAAATTCCAAAAATTGATGATTTTAAGGGGGTTATGTCAATCGAGTCTTGAACCATATTATAATGTTCAATTCCACTGAATTTTCATATTATTCATAGTTTTTAATAGCAAAAAGCGATAAACAATAAACCAACTCAGATCATTTTTACATTTGTATAATGCATTACAATAATTAAAATGATATGTACCTATTACTATTATACATATACATTACATACAACTGTTTACAAACGTCTTGTTAAAATTTTATAATAATGCTCAAACAAAGGATTATTATTACATAATGAATGACCTGCTATAAAAACATATCTACATAAATGTCTGCTTTTCCTTAGCGATAATCATTGAATTATGATTCCATATGCCTTGACTACAGAATGTCCAAGTCTCCGTTGATAACAAAAAAAGAAATATATATATATATATATATATATATATATATATATATATATATATATATTATATAATAATATAATGTATATATATATTTTTTTTGTTATCAACGGAGACTTGGACATTCTGTAGTCAAGGCATATGGAATCATAATTCAATGATTATCGCTAAGGAAAAGCAGACATTTATGTAGATATGTATTTATAGCAGGTCATTCATTATGCAATAATAATCCTTGGTTAGAGCATTATTATAAAATTTTAACTAGACATTTGTAAACAGTTTTAAAGAAGCTTTAATCGAATATACTACTAATTTTTCTTCAGGATTCCTAAAGTTTTAAAGAAACAACGCCGAATCTTGCGAAATATTAAGGTTAAAATAAAATTTGCGCTACCGTAAAGCTGGAAAGAACTATTTTAAATATTGAATTTGACATCGCATTATTTATAACCTCATCCAGCTGTAGGACAGAACATATATTGCTCCATAATAATTCCAGCATAAATAATAATAATAATAATAAAAGGCTTAGCGAACCCGAAGGTTCGATGCAGATACCTCCAATCGTTGTCTACATACCTCGGTCCATCGACTAGCGTCCAAACCCAAATCCATTAGATCACCCTTAACATAATCCTTCCACCTACGTTTCGGTCTACCCCTCGGACGGCTCAGCGTTTATTAACTTTTTAGTACTTCGTTCGTTCCTAAGGCCAGCAACTTTACAAGGCCATTTCAACCGTCGCTATATCACTTCGATTATATAATATTAACAGGATGCATGCTCCGCAATTCCGCGTTGTGTAACCTCCTAAATTCTCCAGTTGACTCATCCTTTTTCGGACCAAATATCTTACGCAATACCTTATTCTCGAAGGCCTTAAGGCGATGTTCGTCCTTCAAGGTTAGCGGCCACTTTTCACACCCGTTCAGAACTGTAGGCAAGATAATAGTTTTGTATATTCTCACTTTTAAGTTTCTGGAATTAATACACGACATTAGTAACGTTGATACCGAAAAATAACAAGCATTTCCCGCCTTTATTTCCTATTGAATTTCGTTTTTTCTAGTAATCATAGACCCCAAATACTTAAATTTCTCAACATGTTCAAACTTATTCCCTCCTATACCTATATCATTGGAATCGCCGCTAATTCCAATACAAAACTGAACTTAAATATTTAAAAAAATTGTCTTCAGAAAATAATTTACGGAGACTTGTGTATTCTATTTACAAAAAAAAAAAATAGTAATGAACTCAAATATTAAATGGTAAAGGAGATTATAAATAAAAAAAACCTGAGATACCTGATCTTAATACATGTAAACAGAAAAGAATCGTGAACAGGTCAAATATTTTTGTTATTTTTTGTTATGTTTAAAAATTAATTTTCAAATAGAACCCTGTAAATGGGAACGCACCTCCTATATAAGCTTGCACAAACATCTGATATTGTAAATTAGTAAATGCAGTAACAGAATAACGTATTTTGGTCATATGTATTGCGGTATAACAGCAACAACTGATCTAGATAATTAAATAACACTTGAGAGGTGATAATTAAAATGAAAGTAATGACAATGATAATTCAAACCACTTTAAACGACTCAAAAGAGAATTATTAAAAAAAAAAATCAATTCAAAAAATACAAACAACTTAGGAATATAAATTAAATACATAATTAAGCCTCACCACAAAGTGGAACTTGACACTGCTAATTAATTTCTCGATTAATATCAATCTAAATACGGAATTGAATGCTAATTTGGAACAGTTATTGTTGATTCGTGTCTACAATAACTGTTCCGAATTAACATCCAATAGTAAGCAAACTGATTATAGACTGTTTTGGAATCTGTATAGCACCCATCACATTTACATCAAGCATTTTAAATACTTTAAAACATTTAGGAATATTTTAATGCAGTAATCAGGATTTCAATTAATAGTTCAAAAAAATTACTGTATGTATGTTTATATAGAGCAGTCAATCTTCAAATACATACCAGACTAAACCATTAATTCGTTATACAAGTTTCTAACAATAGGTTATATAACTTCTGTAACTAAGAGCAATTTGATTTTATATTAAAGTTACAGCAAAAGATTGAGTCAGTAGATATATATATATATATATATATATATATATATATATATATATATATATATATATATATATATATATATATAATATCATATTATGATCAGTTCTCATGATGGCGTATAGAGATTTTTAGCGTCTAGGGATTTTTACTCAAGTTGGAGCGACCTATTCATAATATGTAATCAGAACATTTCGCAGATTGTTCCTAAGTGTGTGAGCTTCACAAAGAATTTTCGAAGGACGATATTAAAGTAAGTAGGTAAGAACCAAATATGAAAAATTGAAATAATTTATTCTGAATTTACATATTTTTTAAATGTTAACGAGCATAATTTATAGGCACATTATACCTATATATTACATAGGTATACCAGATAATAGTGACAATATTTAAATAGCCAGACTGTCGAGAACAGCGGAGACAGGCGAACGCTAACTTACTATCTTTTCTATAACTTCCTTTGATGTTACCCGTAAAATATAACCTAATATTTGTTGTACAATATTTTTCATGCGACTATATAACAAAGTTTTACAACTTTTAAAAACTAGTTAGGTATATGACGAGGCTTGTTACATTGTGTGGACACAGCTTCAGACACAATATGTGATCTAGTACCAACATGTTTAAGGGAAAACATCCTGAGGGCTTCTACGTAGAACAAAGCCTGTCTCTACTGTTCGCTCTACAGGATATCCAGTGTTATAGTATGAAAACATTCAAGCATAATTCAAATATCAATAATGCATGAATAATAATGCTATCGAATAACGTCGGATGTGATAAATAAATTAAAAACGCAGTTTGTATAATGATAGCAAAAAAGTAAATTTAAGTGCTTAAAATATGGCATGTACAGTGTATCTCCATTTCAATTTTAAAAAGATTGGCATAAAAATAAGATTTTTATAACGTTCAAGGCTGTGAAAAAAATCATCTTTCGATATTTCGCCGATTCAGGCATCATGAGAACAACAGGAGAGAAAGGAATAAAATATAAAGAAAAAACCTAAGAACAAAATGCAGCACATCTCACATCCAGAGTCAAAAAAATCACTAACCAGAGACAGCAGCCCTCACCATGACACCAAGGCACATACTCAGGGAAAGAGAGGTTACACGACAACAGCTGAGAAGAGCTTTACATATATATATATATATATATATATATATTTTGGGTCTAGGAGTGATGACCCTACCCCGTGTACCTTCATTGTAAACCGCGTTGTGGTTTTGCAGGACGTAAAATAGCCGTCCGGAGGTTTGGTCCATGGAAGGTCTGCTTCGGGAAAAGAAATATATGTCGTCGTGCGCCTGCTGACTGCGAACAGTCATAGTTCGTGGATCTAGACCGACTTCACTGTCCTTGAACCCGAGTGAGTCGGTGGGAACGTCACTGCCAAATTGGCCTATATATATATATATATAGTAGTGGCCTATATATATGCAGTCCATTATCCTCGTGACGTATCCGGCGGATTAACCACCAGGCCTACTAGGCTCGGGCATAGAAATCATTTGAACAATTCCTGCCATCTTTGAACAATAATTATTATTTATTTTTTAAATAATGAAATTTATTTGAGTAATAATCAAATTTCGATTTTAATTATTCTTTATAAATTAAAAATAAATCAACTAAAAAGAAGGTCAATCAAATAACTGAATGGAATCAATAAAAAAGAGTGGATGGAAGTTTCGGATGGATGAGAAAACCGATGGCGAGGGGAGTATTGTTATTTGTTCAAAACCGGCGGTTTTCCCCCCACCATTTTCCATCGTTCAAACCGACGGTTGTGATGGATCAAAAAACCGATCGTGTAGGTGCAATTAAACACGTAAACAGTGGGGTAGAACGTAAGCTTCATCACAGGTCTATCAAAGGCCGCCGCTCGGTCGGGTCGAACGCTTGGCTGTCTGTGTGTATCTACTGGTGGTGGGGTGCTTAGTTCCAGTATGATTATTTGAAATAGTTTCTTAGAGTAAACAAGAACTGATAACTGTTTCAATCAATGGAAAATATCTGACTCTAGCGGGCTAGTGGTTGGAGAGAAGGATGAACAAAGTAAAAAGAGGGAAACACTAAATGAACCTGTTCCCTGCAAAGCGCTCCGGCGTCACTATACGTATTTGGTGTTGATAACTACCGAAGAGATTAAGCTTATTTCCAATAGCTTGCTGGGTTATTTAATTTACATAATGCACCCAAAAACAGAAAATTGATTATTTATCAAATTATTTTCATAAGTTATGTTATTATGCGATAAAATTAAAATTGTCATCATAAACATTATATCCTTGAGGAAAATTGCCGGAACGACCACATCCTCCTCTCCTCTCCCCATAGTATGAAGAGGGGGCGGCAAAAAGTCATGGATCTAGGAGCGCCAAAACTTTTAATTCAATGTGCCCAATTTATTCTGGATGTGCGATATAACAGAAGGAGAAATAACATTTGCCTGATTCAGTACGTAATTGATATTTTTTACCGTACATCATCGATCCAATATTTTCAAACATGAAAAAATATGAGATCATCGAAGGAGGACGCATTGCCAGTGAAGACGCAGAACCAAACAGTACAATCAGTCCCTATTGGTTCGTCACACTGACAGAGAGAACGTCATTGGTTCTATAAAAGAGGGCAGGGACCTACATTTAGTGGTATTGAATCACGCTGTCACTTTTGATTGACTCGCCGGCAGATATTTGCCTAAACCAATCGCAGGATGTCATCTCATTGGTGAAGCGGTGATAGAATACGAACGGTGATTGGCCCATCCGCTCCCCTCTCCTGTCACAGTCCTTTAGAACTCATCTTCATTCATACTTCTACTCCCTTTATTAGATTGAGGGCAAGCTGGATATGTCACCTGCAGGCTATATTCCCACTCCACCAACTAAATGATATTTTTATAACATCATATTTGTTAGTTCAATTATTTTTCAATTTTGGGATGCCATCTTATAGATGTTGCAGTGCTAGCTCCAAAAAGCGTCCACTGCCCTATAATATTTGCATTTTATAATTTACTTCTTCATAACGTAATGTTTCGGGAGTTGCTTCATAACTACAACCAAATATTAATATTCCTTAACCAACAACACAGGTTTATTTACATACATAATATTTTGTATTATAATAATTTTCTAATAGTAATTTATTAGCCTGTTTTTAGTAATATTTTATCGTAAATGTAATTGTAGCTCCGATGGGATGTGAATTCGGAAACGCCAAGTTACGAATAAATAGTAAAATTAAATAAATTATAAAACAATGTAGGTCTTTTGTTGCTAACATTCTTTATAACTTTGCATATGATTTCAATATCAAAATTTATAATCAAATTCATAAACTATTAATCGAAATCAGTAATTTAAATTAAAGATCTTATCAGTATGCATTAAAAGTAAAATTGGAGAACTATCAATCGATAATGCCAATAGTTTTCATCAGTTATTGATGATATTCGATGGTTAAATATTATACATGTATAATTCCCTAGGCATAATAATAGTAGACTGACAGCTAAAACGCCAATGTATAGACAGCATAAACCAAAATTGCTCTTTGTTGATATTATACGTAATAATAATAATAATAATAAATGGTTTAAAGAACCCGAAGGTTCAATGCCGATACCACCACCATGCCTCGATCTATCGACCCATGTAAAAACCCAAATCCGCAAGGTCAGCCTTAACACGCTGATAAGGTTTTTAAGGATTCGTTCATTATCAGCAATAATTTTTATTTACTATTGCATCAATTATATTAGCAGAGCGCATGCCCCGTTATTACGCGTTGAGTAGCATCCTAAATTCTTCATATGATCAATTCATCATTCTTCGGACCAAACGTTCTACGCTTACTGTAAGAAGCGTAGAAATTTATTTATCCCTAAAGTTCTTATTTTCGAAGAACTTTAGGGATTGTTCTTCTTCATTAGTACGTAAGGGCAATAGTAATGTAAGATCTAATGTTCATGTTTCTGGGAGGTTGAGTGTTATATATCATATATCATTATTTTATTTTATTATCATCAGTTTCAAAATTATGAGGAAGATTAGAAAAGATATTCAATAATTCGTCAGCTGATGAACATTTGTCCGGTACGATAAAAAGAAAAAAGTTGTGGTTCCAGATCTAAATTTTCCATTAGTTAACCGGAAAGGGAGAATACACTTTGTGGACACAATTTTAATGCCTCTTCCTGCATACTGTTGTCCGAAGATCGGTGAAACATTACGAACTTTTCTAACGACATAAAAATTTAAATTACTTTTTGAAAAGTTCTCGCAGCTTCGGATTAACCGCTGAGTCTAATATCTTATCAATAGTTGGGCGAACTACGCAAAGTTAGGTATTTAAAAATTAATCAGGATAATTGGAAATTAAGTATGTGCACGGGAATGGAAGAAAGTTTGAATGCGTGACTTTAAGCTCGTAGTTAATCCGATATTCTTCAGTAATTGATTGAATAAGAGAAGGCATAAATATGTTTAGGAGGGGGAATAGCTTTGAAAAATTTCGATTTCGGGTGATTGTGAAATTTTGATCCAATGCTGTGTTAATTAGAGAACGGAAAAAGAAATTAAAGCGTATTGATAGCTGTAATCGCAGGTCATCAGTTATTAAATCCCGAGCTTCATCAGAACCTAACTCGTCATCCCCATCCAGCTCTAAAACCATCCCTATCCATCTCTAACCATCCCTATAACCCTCTTTGAAGGTTGAAACGGTAGTGGCCCCGAAGGCTTTTGTAAATATGATACTGGAGTTCTGGCAACGGTTAGAATCTCTACTCACGTTCTGAGCGTCTGCGGCTCTAGTGCCTTCACTCAGATTCCACTGGCTTTCAATTCCAGTGATGTGCCTGGAAGAGAAGCACTGGATCTTCAGGAGTCCTTGCTTTTACATCCAAATGCGAGGGAGGTAAAGCTTGCTTAGAGTTGCTTAGGGCAGAATGGAAATATCGTACATATGAATGAATTTGTTCAAGATGGTTTATTTTTTTTTTTTACTCAACTCTAATCTTCTTTACCTTGGCTGTTTATTTGTTTTGTTATTATTTTAATTTATATTTGTGAAGTACATATAAAATTTTACTTATTTATATGATTATTTATTTCATTTTTATAATTAATTTTCTTCAGTGTGTATTTACGGTGTGAATGGATACTTGAAGCCCTAATACCTATTGCTCTTGATTGTGACAGCTGTATTATTTATCAATAAAAAACTTTAAAAAACACAAGAAAACTTAGTATATCCCGAACGACATTATATTGCCTAAATGTAAAATTATTTTTTCCAGTTTCTACACCTATTTCATATGTTTAAAAAAATTATAAAAAAAGCACAGCATGTGCTTTATTTTATGTGCTAACATATCGGTGGCACTTTAAGGTCAGAGGATGTAACCCTCAATTTTTAAACGTTATATTTTTGCATCATCCAACTCCTTTGCAGTAATTATTCAACTACATTTTTTCACAGATCCAAACCTCAGAAAACGTAAAAACATTTCCTGAGGGTTGGATGACTGGAAAAATGCAGTTGAACGACTGAAAAAGAGTTGGATGTTGCAAAAATCTAATTCTTATGACCAGAGAGTAATATCGTATTAGCTTAACCCCCAACCTCGATATAACTTGACAATAATTATAGAAATTCAGCACGCTGTTTAATGTGCTAATTATGGCGTAATTATTATTTACACCACAAAATATACAAACTGAACAACATTCCCAACGATTCGCTGGAATAAAATCGATATCGCGACTACAAATTAACTCCATTATCAGTGGAATTCACATAAACAGGATTGTAGTTGATTTTGCCACTACCTGATTATTTGAACCAACATATAGAGAGTTAAATAGTACATAGTGAATAGTACATTATAAACATCAATGTCAATAATGAAAACGAATTTCATCCTGAATTGATTCAGTTACCGCTTACTGCACTAAACAGTTAATCGATGTTGAATGATTAGCATAATTATTAGCACTTTACCAACCAATCAGGTCATGAATTTACTTATCTCCTCTTACGGGTGTTCCATAACTCTATGTACAACACATTATATATATATATATATATATATATATATATATATATATATATATATATATATATATATATATATATATATATATATATATAGTTTATATAAATGTGAACAATTCAATTTATTTATATATATTTTTTTTAATAATTTTTAAATAGCCTATTTACAAATATTTAACAATTCTCTAGCCCGGTTACAATTTGCAATAACAGAAATTTAAAAAAAACATTAATAATATTGAAATATAACTGCCAAAGCAACACAATACAGGAAAAGTATAATTAAAACGAACAAAATGAAAAATCTATCGGGATAATTGGGGAAATATAATTATTCCTAAATAAATTTGAATTAAATGTTACCCAATATTTTCTTAAAAATTATTATGAACATTAAAGTAGTGTATCGTTTGAAGCTCAAAACTAATAATAAAAAAACTAAGGCAATCAAATAAAAAATGTTATTTAGTCTCTCAATAAATTTCAATTTAAAGGCTGCAAATTATGGCTATTAATTAATAATAAATTATTAATATAAATTATTAATGGGACTGAGCTGATTCTCATCAGTAATTGAGTTTTTTTCTTAGTTACGATACCTCACTGCATTACCGTTAAGCATTAAGAAGCCATTAAGTTTATTATATAATAAAAGCTCATGACTCAGTCCTAATTATTTTTTATTGTAAAAACGAATGTTTCAACTTTAACAAGTGGGCCATCATCAGGGCTGAAATTAAATTTGGAGATACGAGAGACATAGATATGTGCTCAGTACAAATACAGAAGAGTAAATAACATAAGGAAAAATATAAATAAATATAAAAGTAAATTAAAAATACATAATTATATAGTGATAATTAATTTATTAAAAAGTAACAAGCTATATTTAATGTTCTTTCATTATTTATATTTTTTCTTTGTCATTTCCTTCCTTCAACATAAGTACAAGTACATTGATAATTCCAAGAAACAATTATTAACCATACATACAGTAAACTATCTAAGAATATATGGATTCGGGAAACTACACAAAAGTGAAATGCCCTTAAGACCTATACTTAATAACATTAAGGGGCCAACCGAAAAATTGGAAAAATTCTTTAAGTCTTCCTTAGATTATTTAAATAATACTAATGATTACGATGTGAAGAATTCTTTGGAATTAAAAGAAAAACTTATAAATTTGGTCCTAGAAAAGGATGAAGTCCCTGTTAGATCATTTTTCACCCGCATTCCTCTTACGTTAGCTTATAGTATCATAAATAAGGAATGGGAGAAAATTAGTAGCCACGTCCCCATAAGAAAGAAACAAATTTATACGAAATTTATAATAGCGTCTTAGATACTTTTAATAAATTTCATAGTAATCTAAAATTTACCTATGAGAGGGAGATAAATAATTGTATTAGATTTTTCGATGTTTTAATTATTAATAGCAATGGTCAACTCAAATTTAAGTTGACGAAGAAAGAAGAATGTAGTAATAGAATTTTAAACTACTTGTCAAACTACCCATTTGATCAAAAACTGAATGTTATTAATAACTTAATGTACAAAGCTATAAAACTAACCGCTAAAGATTATTTTAAGGAGGTAAAAGTATTATTTTTTTAAATTCTCAAACCTAATCTACATCTCGAAATATTAATTACATCGACGTAGTTTGAAATCGTAGGTAATGCAGATAAACCCAGAATCCCAAATAACCAAATGCCAAATTAGTTGACATCCGCACGATGGAATAGAAGGATCAATCTAATTAGGGATTGATAAATTATTTGCCACTTCTATAAATTTGGTTTATTGAAAACCAGTTTCGAATGTTATACATTCATCCTCAGTTCAAGGTTTAAATGGATTCAACTACTTAATTAATCCATTTAAACCTTGAACTGAGGATGAATGTATAACATTCGAAACTAGTTTTCAGTAAAACAAATTTATAGAAGTGGCAAATAATTTATCAATCCTTAATTAAATGCCTAATTGCCCATTATACCCAACATACAGACCTCTTACTTATGTAAAACATTTAACTGAATCACTCAAGAAAATCTTTTTTGAGTACGATATACATGAAATAAAAATCGCTTACAAACCTTCAAATAAACTAAACCAAATATTAACTCTACTCAAGGATAATATAGATACAAATTTAAACTCTAATTTAATTCATAAAATTGATTGTCTGCATTGCCGAAATTCCTATACTGGCATGACCACTCAAAATCTAAATAACAGACTTTACCAGCCTAAAAATTCTTGCACAGACTACAAAATAAATATAAAGGAATAAAAAAACGAGAAACCGCCCTGGAAAAACATGTTTTTGAACTCAAGCATAGTTTTGGTTTGAGAACTCGTCATTTTACATTGGGAAAACTTAAAAATTAAAATACTTTCAAGCTTTATATATTTCTGAAGACATAAATAATGTGGTAAATTTTAGAACAGACGCTAAAGATTTAAATAATTTTTTCTTCGAAACTATAAGTATTCTAAATCTAATGTGATGAGTTTGAGTAAGGCGTTTTATTGACCTGTCACCAGCTCAGGATTGTTCCGATTTTATAAGTTTTTAGAAATGAGTAATTTTAAATCTTCTTAAATGAATATTGATTTGTTGCAATGTTTTAATGAATTGTTGTTTTTTAGTGGTTCAGTGGAAAATTGTTCTGATCTTCATTAATTTTTTGAACTTGTTATTGTTGACATAATTGTAAGGTTGGCAGCTGCTCTCCTTCTCAGAGAGGTTTTGCAGTTGGTTATCCTGGACGAGGTGTCTGCGCTGGACAAGGATTTTTATGTGATTATTAATTTCAGCTCTTCTTGTTTTTGATTTTGTGCTTGTACTGTTGTGATAGATTGTTTCAAGGTTATTATATTCCCTTTGTGTCTGGCCCTTTTTATGATTATTATATTTTTCAGATGTACACCATCGCGATCGTTTGAAAAAATATACTAATTCCTGATGATGACTGAATGGGCGAAAATTTGGATGATATATGAATTAATGTATTAAAATTAATATATATTTTTGATATATACGGTGGCCTTATTGTCTTACTATTGCATATATTTAAATGTAAATATCCATTAATATGTATTGATATTGGACAATATTATCGTTATATAATTTAAACAGACCAGGTGCGAACAAAAGAAATAAGGGACGAGCAGGTAGAGAAGGGTAACTGACAGGCGATGACAGATGTCACCACATAAGTGATAAGGGATAAGTTAATTTAAAAACCTTACCGAGAAGTTAACAATGTAACAACGCTAAAAGCTGGGATTCCTAATCAATTTTAAGAACTGGTCCCCTTAGGCTTGGCTGGCCTCGAGGAAAAAGTGGAAACGGCCTGGAAAAGGCATGATTAAATTATACTAGTTGGATAATGGTTCGCAGATACCGACTGTCAGGACAAGGGGTGGAGCCATCCGATGAAATCCCAGAATTTCCTCCCTCTATAAAACTAGTCGGCCAATGAGCAACGTTTTCGACTCCCTCTTAGGCAGAATAAGAGAGAAAGGGGGATAGAAGCAAGGAGGTGTAAAAGAGGAACTTCTGAACTGACCGAGGCTGAGGGAAGACTTCTAGACTAGGCTTGGCCGAACGCTGACCTCGCCGGACTCAAGGGCGGAACAACGAGACTCTGAAGATGAGAAATGCGCTCTGGCTCCATGACTGAAGATATGCGGGGGAACCCGAGGGAGAGATGCTGAGGAACCATCAACACCAATTAGTACAGATAAGAGATTTATGTTAAAACAATTAATGGCTAAGTCTAGGCTGAATCATTCCATGGTTAACTTTTTATTGTAATAGTTTGTTATTTTAATTTTGAAGAATAAAGATAAATGTTAGCAAGGAGGTTGTTCTTTAGTAACCATGCCCATATTTAATTTGAATATATTTCATTAAGATAGCAGTAACGTTGATTAACATTAGTATTAAACTTAAAAGTAGGAACATTATCTTGGTTAATTATTAAATAATGGTAACCACAAACCAGGCCTTTGGAAAGGTATCCAATTTAGAGGACAAGGTAAGAAATTCAAAAGTATTCATAAGCTTACTTAATTTTGGGATAATCATCCTCAATGATTGCCCAATGGCATCCCTATATATATATATATATATATATATATATATATATATATATATATATATATATATATATATATATATATATATATATATATATATAGACTAATTTATGAGCAGCTAAGAGATATCAAGCTCAACTAAACTAGAAACATAGCACCATAATACCCTAATACAAACAATTTCTGTTTGTCCATCTGCATGGCTACCTCTGGAAATCCTGCGGAAGGAATTGTGCCAACTTTTAGAATAAGATTATTTTTTTTAATGAGACTACCGAATTTTTTTACTCAATAACAACTCTTCTTTAGTAAAAACCGAGATTAACATTTTTTTAAAATAAACAATGCGCCATTAATTATTTTATTTTATTATCAAATAATGATGATGAATTCCAAAAATATGAGTTGGTTCCCCGATTTCCCATTGCTAAAAGTTTATGTAATTGGTAAATACTATGTTGTTACAAAAGCCCACGTGCATGAGCACAACCCTTATTAATTATTACTTAATTAATATTAAGTAATATGAAATAAAGGTATACTAATGCACAAGGACTTTTGTAACAAACTAATACAACCCCTCAGTAAACTGTTATCATTTGGTAACTAAATTATAAACATTAAGTATAAGTTAGAATTAAAAGTATGGTTATTACTTTTAAATGTGTTTCTTTCAGGAAAATGTATAAGTACTACTTTGTACTAAGTTGTATCTGTGATATTTGTCAGCAGTAAACTACAATATTTTATTTATCATTTTATAAATTGTATTAATTTTGCTTAAATATATATAAATAATGAGTTGACATATTTTAGTATCTACTATAAACACACTTTGTTGCCATAAAATTATAAAGTAAATAACCGTTGAAGGAACTTATACAATATAAAATATACCTTCATTTTATTTTATAATAACATTTTTTTTTTTATAAAAACCATTAAAAATAGATTGATTTTTTTTTTACGACTAATACGTGTCTATCATTCTCAATAATAGGAGTAGTTATAGATAATTAACATGCTGCATGGCTTATGCCTATATTTAGGCATATACGTATTTCAAATCCGAGCGAGTCAATTCCACCGTTCAAAATCAAATGCTATATCTGAGGGAGGGGATGCTTCGGGATCAGTTCTGCGCACAACTTCCTTTTAATATCCTGTCTACGCGTTCGTCCACTGACCCACCTGCCCATATCCTGACATAAAACCCAAATAATATTTCGCTTTTCGTAAAATAGGATGGTGTTGAATCATTTAACTTGCTAGGCTGAGTGAGCCAGAACAATACTCAAATATTTGCGGAGGAAAGGAAAAATGGATATTGATTGCATATAGTTTCGATGTTTCCACACAGACCTCACACGGACATTTTTCCAACCTCTATATGGTCCTAACATTTATAATTTAAAAAATAAATAATTTAGTGTAAAATAAATACATAATATTTTGCTTTCAATCAATATTTTCTATTTAGTATATATTTCTTATAGTCCTTACATTGTTATCTCATGCCCGGACATTTCAGGCGACATTACGAATCACTTCTAGCACATTTTTGTCAAAAACTCTAATTTTTGACAAAACCATTATATTAACTACTAATACAATACTTTATATTTACATCAAGAATTAATAGTTAATCAAATTTTATTATGCCCGACAAAAAAATATTATTTTATTTTAAGATCTCTCACTTCATTATTTAATTATAGAAATATCGATATGTGGATGCCTCTTTAAAATATTAAAATATCCGAAAAAGGTCCGATACATCGAATTATCGATATTTTTTCGATATATCGAACTACAATTTAGATATATAAAAAACTATCGATACGATATATATCGATATTTTTTAAAGATATTCACATCCCTGGATGTGAATATTGTTTTGCAATCACGACCAAATTTTTCATGAATATTCCTCGAAGACTTTAGATCACTTCAAAACAAAATAAAATAAAAACGCCTATATCGATTCGTGAAGTCTACTGTTCACAGAACTATTAGTACATATATTTATTGATTTATGAAAATTCTCAATATAAGAATGAATTCTAAGTCTTGTCCGAAACCTCACTGATCGGGTAGCACTGTGCGATGCTTTCAAGATGACCTCATAGCGGATTATTACTTATTAATGCGGTACGTGTTTCAGTATGAAACGGTAGATTTTTTATATCCCGAACGCTCTCAATTTTCAGTTCATTACAAAACGAAATCCTGAATATGATCGGGAACGGTTACAATACTCACATTTTTATTTTCCCCATATTAATCACTATATCCAGCATATATGTTCGTGAGTAAACATATCCACATTTATAAGGTATTCCCTCGCCGCGATTTTTAACATAGCTGAAACTCCTCTTCAACTCGCCTGATATTACCATCAAGGCTCTCCGTGAATCCATGAACGAGATGAAATGTTTCGAAAATGATGAAGTTAATAACGACATTAAAAGTTTATGTCCAACATGAGGACGGGAAAATAAATCTGGTTGGATGTAAGGGGTAAGATGGAGTTGGGAAGGAAGGAAGTTGGCTCTATGTACTAGCCTCGGTAATGGGAGCCCAACTTGGGCGGGCATAGGCGCCAAAACTTCCGCTTTAGCCAAATCTTATTGACGACCTCTGCTAAGAAAATTCAAGCCTCCTCTAACGGCATTCCTTAGTCTCTATAAAATCTTACCATGGTGCAGGAAAACTATTCGATTATAGTAGCACGGTAGAGGGGGGAACCCCCTCCTCCCCCCCCCCCAAAAAAAAGACAACAAGATGTAGCAGTTGTGAATCAAAGCATACGAAAACAAACAAAAAATTTTATATTTATAACAAGAGTATATAAACAGATATTGGAACCAGCAACTACAGTTGGCCAATGTATAAACAGGATATCTGGCCAGGTCCCGTTACGTATTTCTAAACAAATACTCTGTGATGCAAGAAACTAAGTATTAAAAATTGAAAATTTGTTCTGAATAAAGAGCAATTTAAAAAAATAAACAAATATTTATAAAACTAACAATATTTAAGGGAGTAAACAAGAGATCGGTAGGGCAAATCCCAGACTGTCCGGTTCGGATCGGTATGGGTTAGATTCATACAGATGACTATATTTTAAATATATCAATATATATGAATGGATAAATAAAAACTATAAAGGAATTATAAAAATAAAATTTCAGGAAATAAAAGTAGTAATAAATATATATAATATACCGTTAGAAACCTAAGATTTAAATAAACATATATATATATATATATATATATATATATATATATATATATATATATATATAGGGGGTCGGGGTGGCCGAGCGGGTTAGCGCGCTTGCAAAAGTGCACCTACTCACAAACCCAAAGGTTGTGAGCCTCCCGGCACCGGCACTACTTTAATTTAATTGAAATAATAATTCAAGAAATTTATCACCCCTCCCCCCGGGTATGTGAGGCCCGTCAGCCTACTGGAGGCTACTCACACAGACCGGGCGTAGGAGTGATGACCCTACCCCGTGTACCTTAATTGTGAATCGCGTTGTGGTTTTCCAGGACATAAAATAGCCGCCCATGGAAACCATGGTTCGCAGCAACGTGAGTTTGGCTGACCCCCTCCAGGCTGTCTGTGCTCCCGCAAGCAATAAATGTCTGTAAGAACATCACATCGCGCGGCCAAAGATCTGCAAGGTCTATAGAGCCAAACGGATATATATATATATATATAAAACATATAAAGGTAGAAGGTAGAATAAACATATCTAACCGTAGAAGGCAATTCAGAGCAAAGAAAAACTCATAAACTTAAGTTATATTTAATTATTTCTACTTTTATATGACTTAATGAAAAATAAACGTTTCCATGGAAACTAAATAGAAAATTTTCTCGCACAGCACCAGATTTTTATTTTTTGTCAAAGTTAACTATCAGGAAACAATAAACCATTGTGTGATAATTTGCAGGCCTGGTTAAATTAACTGTTTTATATTGCATCTGATTAAAATAAATTTATTAAGAAATTCTTAATCAGATTTAAGCTGCTCGATTCCTTAAAAGCCTGATTCCTGGTTAGCCTCTTAACTTAGACCAGGTCTTTATACAGCTTTAATCCGAACAGATTTCTTCTTGTCCAATATTGCAGGTAATTTACACGATTTGAATAAAATTTTCCCAGGATCGGAAAACTCTTGACGGTAGTTTCATTTGCTGCCCATCTTCAGCTTTCCAGCTTATTAAAAGATTCTCTCACTTTAGCTGGCAGAAATAATTTAGTGCGGTTTCCCGGTTCCTCTTTAAGGCCGAAGAATTCCAAAGCAGCTTTAGTTGAACATACTTTATTCCCTTCGATATTCAAAATTAGTTCATTAAATTTCAAAGAGAGCCGATGAATTAAACAAGCTCCAATTTCTTCAACGGTAATAACGAAATAATTGTTTCAAATTTTAAGGACAATTTTCGGAAGAATAACAAAAAGGGTTTAACGTCCCTCCTATGAATAATGCCAATGATATATTGTTATCTTTTGATCACAAGTGAACAATAAAGAATAAGGCCTTTTTACGGCAGAGTTATATTTTTAATGAACCTTTAATAACGAATAAAAAATAACGGATTATTTTAGAATGTTACCATGGTATAAACTTCTGTAAAATGAACCGTATGGCCTGGTTCTTTCGGATTTTATCACTCAGTCTAGAATAATTAACGGGATAGACTAGTATGTAAGAGCTTTGTTATTTCTTAAATTTCATTTGATTTAGCTGTTAATACCATTTTAATATTATTCTGAAAATTCGGTTCCTAGATAGATGAAGGGTCGAACTCTTTCAAATCTATATTTTCCCATCGAAACATATCGCTCTCCTGCACCACGTGTAGGTAAGATATCCATGTAGTTTGTCTTTTCCACATTAATTAGCCGGTAAGAATAGCTTTCGATAACTGTAACAATCAGCGTCAAGATTGGGTCTCAGGATAAATGCGAAAAAAGTTTTTATGCAAAGTTCCAAATTTCTCGAGAGAAAAGCATTTATTTAAATAAAAATATTCTTGTAAACGTTGTGAAGAATTAAAATCACTTTGAATTGATTCTACTTCCATTCCGGAACGCTCAGTATTAGAGTGACAATAATAAATAAAAAATAAAAAAGTCACTAAAGTCGTAATTTCACGTTAAAAACAAAATATATAAAAACGGGGGTGTAAAAAAAAAATGAGACCCACAAAATACAGTTCCCTAACATACCAAAATTTACTCGTACTTTTACTATATGGTTTCTGTCTCTCCGCTGACCTTCGATACAGAAAGTCCCGCATAAAGAATAGAATATCAGCTCATTTGACCCAAAGGGAGCCTATATATATATATATATATATATATATATATATATATATATATATATATATATATATATATATATATATATATATATATATATCATCTCCAAATCTTCCATAATCGTACTCTAGGGTTTATGAAACGGATAGAAAACGCAGTCCCGCCGACCTTCGACCCACTGCAATAGTCTATTTTTTTCGGAGAAAAAACAACGACTAAAAAACAACAAAAAGTATTATTTAGAAAAAAAATATTGGATGATTATTATTCGCATTTGCTATAATTATTGTAAAACAAAAAATGCATTTGATACAAGGCGCTCAGAGGGAGCTAATTGCATAAAACATTTTTATACAATGTTCCAAATTACTCTGAACGTAAAACCAATTTTTTTTTTTTTTTCAAAACGTTGTAGAGAATTAAAATAAATTTGAAATCAGCCTACTTTCATTCCAGAACGCTTTAATGCATTTTTAGTATACAATATTTGTATGAAATACAAAAAATAATCATCAAATAATTTTAAAAAAATACTTTTTGTTGTTTTCTAATTTATTATTTCTATTCTAATACTTAGCGGTCTGGAATGAAAGTAGAATCATTTCAAAATCAAAGCGATTTTAATTTTTTGTACCATTTATTGGAATAGTTTTATATATATAAAAAAAAAAAAAATTCTCCAGAGAAATTTGGAATTTTGTTTAAAATTTTTTATGTGATTAGCGCCCAAAAATCTAAATCGATAAAAAAAGTGCTCGATATAAATTCGTCTAAATATTCCATTGCCTATCACAATTCGTAAAAATGTTTTCCCCACCCTACTGGAAATTCCAGAGTTATGTGCGTTGGATAGGTACTGAAGAAAGTTAGGGTGTTTAATATAAACAAAGGAAACATCAGGGGACACAGTTGTGCCCCACCAATTTTCACTTTTAAATTCCAAAAGTTGATAATTTTAAGGGGGTTGTGTCAATCGAGTCTTGAACCATATTATAATGTTAAATTCCCCTGAATTTTCATATTATTCATAGTTTTTAATAGCAAAAAGCGATAAACAATAAAGCAACTCAGATCATTTTTACATTTGTATAATGCATTACAATAATTAAAATGATATGTACAATTTGTAAATAAATTTGTTCTTCACAGGGTTACTAGACAAGATAAAAAAACAAAAACACTTTTAACTAATTTAGGTTTTAACGAAAGATCGTCTTCGAAACTGCATCTAAAAAAAAGTGTTACTAAAATAAGTAATTACGGAAGTAATTATTAACTCGTTAAGTGATATATATAGTATTCTACAAATAAAATATTTCTATTTTGTAATCATTACTCTAGCTTAACAATTTCTGTTCAAATAATTATTTCATGTAAAAATAAAGATTGGAAAAATATTCTCGTTACCAATTAATATCGTTTTGTAAACATTGTGTTGTTCAGAAATCACATTATTTTTTTACGTAGTTAAAAACGACATATCATTATAGTAAAACCATAATCTTTCATTATAATAAAACTATACCCTACAACTCGTGATTTAATTATATTTTTGTACTTTGTTCAACATAGAGAAATATGCGTAACTTGTAAATAAAAAAAAAAAAAAAAAAAAAAAAAAAAAGTGTTAATAGAAGTTCAAAACTTTACTAACAACAAGGCCTGTGTAATTTTTCGGACAAATTACCTAATAGGATGAAATTGTTAACAATTGATTGAAGCGTCGGAATAATTCTATATAATTTTAAAAATCGATGTTTCACCTGTCTCAGCTAAAGATTCAACGGTCTAATTTTGCCCAGCACATATCATTAAGTTTAGGCTAAAAATATAGGCAAACTAAGCTCTAAATAAAAAAAACACGATTTTCTTTCCTTCAGCTATAATCTGATAACGTATTATAAACGCGACAATAATGTAATAAAAATTGCCTGGCAAGAAGGAAAAATTATATTAGTTTGTCACTATTGCAATTAAAATTCCAAATATTAACTTTTGTATTTTTATCCCAATTTCCAACGAAAACTGAACGCTCGCTCCAGCGTGAGGCGTGAGTATTGAATAAACAGTAGCTATTAAAACTGAGCTGCAAGCTTCAATTTCCGGCAAAAACAAATATTGTAAAAAACCTTTCGCCAGAAAGGCTGTAAAAATGATATTTACCGTTTGGTATAAGTAATTAAAAATTAATTAATTAATTAATTAAACATTGAATTCCACTGCTCATTTCCTTCCGTGTCCACCTCTCTCAAGACGATTTATTATTGTTAGTTTCTCCTCTAAAGCTAATTTAAGATATTTCGTTTTTAAAGAGCACATTTGAAATGAACAAAAGTTAAGCACAAATTAAACATAAGATGTTAATGCTCATAATTTTTTTGTATAACTGATTGGTCGACAGGGGAGAAAGTGAAGACGCAGCTTAGTAAGAAGTCCCGGGATGAAAAGCTTATAAACGATTTTTGTAAAAGAATCCTTTTTGTATTTTCTTAAAACTCATGACTCGAAGTTAATTATATTCTGGAATAGCGTAAGCTGCTCAGTGTACTAACAATACAATTGAGCGCTGAAGATCAATTTAATGAAAAGGTTAATTAATATTCACCGATAAAGAAATTGAGAAATAAATAAGCTTCCAAATTTTAATTTTAAATAAACGGAGTTGGTACATATAGAATACAGGGATATTCAATTAGAGTCACTCCCCAGAGTATTGTATAATGTAATAATTAATATGGACGAAGTAAAATTGTATGGAGGTGGGAACATTAGGAGGGCACATTGTATTTTTGAAGGTAATATGAAATTTTAATATGTAACGAAATACAGTGTAAATTAATGCTATGAATATTTACTGGTTGTAATTGGTTTATGTTGCATTGTAGAAAATAAGTATCCTGAAGAGGAAGGACTTCGAAACGTCGATGACAGTATTTCAGAAATTTTTTTTTTAATAGAGAAGATTGTCAAGGCAAGTTGTATCATGATACACTGATATTCTCTAATATTTGAAAATTATTTAATATAATAATACAGACGGTTTTATTGAATGGGTGTATAAGCTTCCGATAAAATCTTCATTTTGACTTCCTTTTTTTTAAGTTCGGATTACTGGACGGTTCGAATTAGCGAGAGTGGTATGAAAAGAGTTTAATCTATCTTCGCACCGAGCATACAGAACAGTCAAGAAAAACTCCTTAATGCCACTTACAGTTCAATTATATTTCCAACATCACATAATTTCATTGTATATTGTAATTTTGAGAAATTCACTACCACGGCTTGATTTAGTCAGAATAAATTTCCCAAATTCAAATTCATCTTGAATTGTAAACTCATTGCTATGTGAAGTCTGTAGTATTGTAGTATATATATACACACAAATATATATATATATATATATATATATATATATATATATATATATATATATTTATTTTTTTTTTAAATTGCTAATTTTCTTATTAAACAGTCCACCCCTAGTACGTACACTGTTTACATCCCAAATTCATTTAACCAAATTTAAGGAGCCTTTAAATATAGGTTATTTAATAAGGTAACTAAATAATTCTGCGGATTAAATAATTTTTACTTTTTGTTTACAGTACACATTGCAATCGATTATTCGCTAATTGTCGAGAGGAAATAAAAAAAACAATAATGGTTGGCAAATTGATAAAATTAGACGTGATGTTGTGAATATAAGAAAAAAAAATTCAAATAGGATGTAGGGAGAGTTTGTGCCGCAGATGGTAAGTGGGGGGGATTGAACTGAGCATCTCAGGGCATCCCATGCATAATTCCCCACCAACTTGAAATAAGTTTGTGAGGTCAGAAGGACTGACTACTTCTTTATTCCAGTAGCTGAGCAGTTTGCTCCGCGATGCTGACTGGACCAGCCCTTATATTGACCGAGCTCTGTAAATGGTCTCAGCAGGTTTTGCATCGAATTTAAGTAAGGACAAAACATACACAGCCAATGAATATGCAACAAGCTTAGAGTACGCTCAATGTATCCGCGACGCACAAGTAGAGATGTTCACTATATTTTAGGTTATAATAATAATATCACATGGAATTATTGCATACTTTCGATATTTGTATTGAAAGTCTGTAGTATACTATACTGCCATTTTAGTAATATGTATTACATACTATTTTGGCTTCTATAATCTCTAAAACTACAATTTGTTGATTTTTCTCATATATAATTCAGATATACATATTGAGGTATTTTTTTGAAGAAGGCGTGAGCGCCATTAGGAAACTTTACAGGAAACCCAAAAAGCGTTTTTTCCCCAATTAATAATATATATTTTTAAACTTTTGCTACAAGACACAGAGTACAAGTCAATCTACAATTAGACATAATATATATAAATACATTTTTAATTGTGATTTTTGAGAGCTGTCAGTATTTGGTGCTTAATTAAACAATATTCGATTTTTAGACGATTTCCATTTTTTTTCTCGATATATCTTGAGCGGGAACCGATGGAGGTAGTGTTTAAGTCCTGTTAGGGACTTTTTCAAAAGCCGAAGTCGATATGTTCATATATAATAACAAATTCTTCATATTTTCATACTTATGAATTTCCATACTTATATTGATGGTCAACTTCGCAGATATTTTAAGTACCAATTTGATCAATGCAGCACATAGAGTAGGAAACTGCCTAAGCTATATTACATATCTGTTTGAAATTAGTGCTATAACAACATCAAAGTAGCCAAACATACAAAAAACCAATGATAATTAATATATAATTATGTAATTACAGGATGCTAATTATGTAATTACAGGATGTAAAGTTGCACTTACATCTGTGTGTTGACTATCGATATGTATCTATTCGTATCTACTTATATATTTCCTACTTTTAAACTTCCACTAGCTCATACTCCATGGTTGTTATCTTATTTTGCTTAGCCTGCAACTAAAGCCGAAACGTCGTATCTACATTAAAAATAATCGTTACTTATCAGTGTGTTTTGATCTTTGGCCGCATCCCCCGACCATCTTTAACTTGAATTAAAATGGAAAAAATTATATGGTACAAGATTGGATGACTGTAGACGGGAAACGGCTTAAAGTTTATTTTGACAAAATCGTAAAATTTACAATGTATGTTAGATGCTTAGAGGCCAGTGAATCAAAATAACACAAGATCGACATTCATTTGACTTACTGAAAGATAAAAATTGATAAATATTAGATAAAACTCGAAATTTTAGGATTATTTTTTTTTCACCTATATTTTCTGAGCGGCGCGTTCTAAGCTATGGTATATTTAATTAAAAAACATCAAATTCTGCCTCTAATGAGTACAACATAGTAATTTGATTAACGAGTGTAGTCGAAAACCATGGTCATAAACGAAGATTTTGTAAAAAAAACAGCGACAGACAACTACATATTAATCTGCAGTATAGAAGAGAGAGAGTTCTTTAAGAGAAAATATCATAAAATAAAAGTTGTAGAGCATCAAATTCTGCCACCATTGAACACAAAAATTTTAAAAATCGGTTAAGTGCACCTCTCGAAATTCTCAGGCTTTTTAGCGCAATTTTGTTTGGAAAAATGCAGTCATTTTTATTTTCAGGAATGTTGTATGTATTACCCCTCTTGTAAAAAAAAAAATCCAAGTTTTCGACCTCCTCCTTGTGCGTTTTTCGCTATCTTGAAAAACCGCAAAGAGGAAACTCTCAGTTGTTTTCAAAATAACTCGCTTCCAGTGCATTTAAGGTAAAAATTAATGATCACCAATTTTAAAGAACGTTACATTTCTTGCAAGTTTGTATTTAATATTTTTTTAATAATTCAAAATGTTTTTTTTTTCGGATGATTAGGGAAATATTGTTATTCCAGAATAGGTCAAAAATGACTCCAAGGTTTCTGACAGAGGTATGGAAGTGAATCGGTAGGCAATTGGGATAAATTAAGGGATAATAAGGAAGAGAATTAATGAGATACTTGGAACCGATAAAGATGGCCTTGGTTTTTTTCTACATTCAGCCTCAATTCGTTGTTTGCTGCCCATGCGTAGATAGTTTCAATGTCTTCTTGCAGGAGTTGTTAGTGGAACCAGGAAGATCAATAATATAGCAAGAGAAAAGGGTTAGTGAGAGTGAGGACCCCTGAGGAACACCTCATCTTAGTAGAAGGGAAGAGGAAGGAGGCTTATTAGGAATGTTATCTGTTCGGGAACGAAGGGACAAGAAGGGGAAGAACCACTTCAAAACGCTATTAGATATGGAGATGTTATGGAGTTTGGAAAGGAGGACCTCTTGGTAAACGAAATCGAAGTCGAATAGAACAAGGATAGTGATTTTCTGTTGGACTATAGAGGATTGAAGTTCTTGAGTAATTTTCAATAAGGCAGACTGCATGGAGTACTGGGATCGAAAACCAGACTGGAGAGCTTTTTGCTCAAGAAAATTTTTAAGCTAGGAGTGGACTATTCTTTCGAATGGTTTTGATAAGTTGGTGAGGATGGAGACAGGTTAGAAGTCGGAAACTATGGAGGGAACTACGGGGAATTTTATTCAATATACGAACTATGACTTTTTTCCAAGCTTTTGGGAAAATGGAGATTTGAAGGGAAAAGTTATAGATATGCAGAAGAGCAGAAAATATGACAGGAAGACACAGTTTAATTATTTTCATAGGAATTTTATCGGGGGTCTAGTCATTAGTTCTGGAATTAAGAATAGAGGAGAGCAAGTCTTCAGGGGAAATATTTAGGAAGTAGAAGTTTTCAGGATCAAAAGAAGTTTGTAGAACGCAGTATTGGAAGGAATGTAGTGTAGGAAGAGAACTATCAAAATAGGAGTTAAGTCCATCAGGATCTACAGGGAAATAAGGACAGGCTTTGGAGTTAACTACTGACAGTTTTTAAGAATTTTTCATCTTGATTTAGGATCTGGAGCTTGTGATAAGGAATTATGAAAATAGTCTGCCTTGGCACAGCGTAAGGAAGATTGGTTGAGGTTCCGTAGGATCTTGAAAGAGAAATAATCAACGGATGTTCGAGTACTTCTGAAATGTCTCCTGGCAGCATCTCTTCTCTTCATCAACTCTTTAATATCTGAATTAATCCAGGGTATATGTATGTTTGTGTATGTGTGAATTAATGTGGGTATGTATAGTATATGATACTATCATATATCGATATGGATAAGGGGGAAAACAGGAGTAAGTAATAGCTAATAATATAACAATATATAATTTTAAAATGCAGATAAGTAAAATATCTTGCAGATGGTGTAGAGCCACGAAACGTTAATGACACTAAGTTATGATAATTTAATATAACAATATAATTTCAGGAAAATCTTCTCTTCACTAAAGCCTAAATATACTGACTTGATTAGCTTTTAGAGAATCGTAAATAAAGATTGTGGCATAATAAGGAACTTTGTTATATTTAAAAAAAAAAATAATAATGGAAAAAATATGTTATTTTTTTTTATTTTAAAAACCAACTGCAAAACGCTGCCTCAATTAGTTACTTTTACACGAAATAAATTACAAAATATTGATTTATTTAATACATATATAGGAAACATCAATGTCAGACTCAATGTTTTCAAACATCGATGTATCGACTTTTTTTTGCCATAAAAAGTTTGAAGACCCCTGGTATAGATGATTATGTTATAAAATATGTATATATATTTTATTTTATATATGTGGACGCCCATATATATATATATATATATATATATATATATATATATATATATATATATATATATATATATATACATAAAGGGCGTCTACCAATAATGTGTACATACACATTATTTTCCGATTGTAAAATAGGTATGTTGCTTAAGGTTACAATTACAATATTGATAGTGGATAAGTACCATTAGAATAGAAGCTTGAATTCGATAATGGGACAAATGAACAAAAAAAGGATAATAAAAATAAAATAAAAAATTCAATATTAAAAAAAATACATTCGATCTGCGTACTGTTTGTTTGGGCATGCCCATTTATAAAGTATAGGATACCTAGCAATCATACAAATTATGTAAGCAGATTTTAATTGAGAAGATAATAAAATTAACCGCAGTTATAGAAATAAAAACAAATTCATAGAAATGATAACTATAGTGGGTATTTGAAAAAGTTAAGCAGTGATTAAAAAGAGTTATATAGCTAGAAGAGGAAAAGCGTCCTTCACAATTCATTCCCTCTGATTTACATAACCAATTCATTTCAAGAGCCACCTTACTTAGAGTTAGCGATCTCATTCTTTACAAACCGGCCGATGTAAAGAATTGCCTCCCTTAGTGTATTTTTTTATTTTATTATTTTTTTTTTGTCAAGTCACGATTGTGGCCTGATACTTCCAGATCCCTGCGGCAAATCTCTTTCTCCTCTTTTTCGATAATTGCCTTTAGAAAGAAAACCTTCCTCTGTAATATCCCTTCTCTCTAGAAGTCTCAGTCTAAATCCTTACGAACTAACGAAGTCTGTTAAGAAAATAATGGTCTTTATTTAGCCAAGAATGTAAATCAATATTTTTGAGAATGGCCAACCTAACTTCGTGGCGCTACATCCCGGAGTGGGTCCTGGTCTCCTCAATGAGCCGCCGCCATTCGGGTTCATCTTGCGCTACCGCCCTAGTTTGCTTCGAGTATGGTGTGGCAGCGGATACCATCAGCTCACCTCAGCCTGGGCCATCCAGCTCTTCGGGTTCGATGCAGGAGATCCTCAAGTATTTTCTTCGGGATCTTTTTTTCATTCATTCTGTCCTGTCCAATCAAGCCTCCCGAACTCACAAACTTAACTATATCGGGTTCGCCATAGATATCGCATAGTTCTCTGTTTTTCCTTGTCCTCCACCCAGCCACATCCCTGACTGGTCTAATAACACGATGTAGAATTTTTCGTTCATAGATCATCAGGTCCCTTTCGTAGTGCTTGGAGGTAGTCCAGGTCTGAGAGGCATAAGTTCGTACAGGCCGGATAAGCTTGGTCCTTTATAAAACTCTCCTACTGATTAAACTACTGCGAAAGGTCTTGAGAAGACCGAGATAGCATCTGTTGACAGCAGTGAGGCGATTCTTAATGTCAGCAGGCATATCATTTCCTGAAATCTTGAGAATGTCCAATCTGGGATAAATTGGTCTTCTTGAACCCTTTACCGCGCACACATTACAGTTCAACTAACTTGCAAGTCTAGGAGATCCTTAACGCTAATCCTTTAGTGGAATGGTGTTATTGAAGGTGCATTATTCTTTTCATGTAATAGCAATACATTTTTACCTTAGGAAACTTATTTTCCCTATTATTGAGTTTTAAAACAGAAAAATCTAGGTGGGCCGATTTTTTTGTGTACTAGTGTACATGCAGTAGCCTGTTCTCCTTCATTTCTTAATTACTTATTTATTTTCTTTTTCATTTTGAAGTTTCATCCATTTTCAGCAATCAGTGCCAACTTTCTTCATCCCCCCCCTTTTATTATAGCTCTGGTGGCCTTGTCTTCCCTTAGAATCCTCCACCAGCCAGTTCCATCCATCACCATTCGCCTCCAGTTACTAGCACCCAGCTTCCGAAGGGCGCCTTCCACATCTCTCATCCAATGTACCCTTGGCCGCACCTTACTTCCGGTATTTGCATACAGCAGCCTGTTTGGTATTCTCTCCGCTTGCATGCACTGTCCATGTTGCAGCCAGCTAATTCTGCGAGCTTGATAAAGTAAACAATGTTTTGATGGTGGTACAACTCTTTTAGTTTAGCGTTAGTCCTTGTCCTCCAGACTCCCCCAAAATAGACAGGTCAAAATGTTTTCCTTAAAAATTTTCTCTTAAAAAAAAAAAAGTAGCATCATTGCGGCAGCCGTATTAAGAACCCAAGTTTCGGGACCGTATGCCATTATTGGGCGTATGAGAGTTATATAAAGGTTTAACTTTGGTGGTCCTGGACAGAACTGACGAACGAAACATACCGAGATTAGCATAATATGCTTGATTCCCAGGCATGATTCTCTTTTCGATTTCGTTTATCATTTTATTTTCACCATTTAGGTCGACGCCAAGCTACGTGAATGAATGCACTATCTTGAATGTGTGACCTCGCATGCTTATATTCTCCGTGAACGGTTGCTCCCCACATCGTGCCATATACACGTACATGTACTTGGTCTTATTGTCATTGATCACCCCATCTTCTATCCCTCATTCTTGACCTGTGTGAACATCTCTTCCAAGGCACGCCTGTTTCGAGCAATTAGGCAGATATCATCCGCATATGCGCATATCTTCAATTTGCTCACAATATTGTCTCTCACATTCATTTTCTGAACCACAAAGTACAGCACCAGGGTAAATAAGATCGCAGATACAGCGCCCCCTTGCAGCATTCCAGAGCATACTGTGAATTCTCTGGTCAGTTCTCCATTGGAAAGCACTTTTGTATGACTCCCAACTAAAGTCATTCTGACGAGCCTAACTATATTATCAGCAATTTCCAACACCCGAAGTGCTAAGTAGTAATTCAGCCCGGTTAACGCGGTCAAAGGCCTGTCGGAAAACAATGAACAATATGTGAAGACCTACATTGTGTTCCCAACTTTCCATTGTTTGCCTTATGGAACAGATCTGGTCAGAAATCCCACGTCCTCGCCTGAACCCGCATGGGTAATCACCAATAATGCGTTTGGTATATGCGTTAATCTTTTCCGCCAGGACGCTTGAGAAAATTTTATACGCTACAGCTAGGAGGAATGTTCCGCGATAGTTTTCACACAGTAGTTTATCTTTCTTCTTTAAAACTGGGCAGATTACACTTGACGACCATTCCTCTGGCATTATCTCCTTGTCCCAAACAAGAGTGTGCAGTAGCTAAGCATACAAACGGTCCCCTTCCCCATGCTTAAAAAACTCAACTTAAAAACCAACGTATTTTCTCCTGCAGCCTTTAGGCGACGAATAGCGTCTTGGGCCTCGGTAAGATTCGGGGGAGCAATCACTTCATCCTCTTGTCAGACTGCTTGCTGAAATGTAACTCCGGTATCTTCAGTAGTCTCCGGTCCACCTGCAAGAAGGGTCACCAAAATATTCAGCCCACCTATCCATCATTTCAATCTTACCTGAAATAATCTCCCCGTTCTTATTTTTGTGAATTGAAACCCAATATTAGTCCTTTTAACATCCCTATAAAGCTTCCTGGATTCATTTCCTTATCGGAATTCTTCTATTCGTTCTACTTGCTTCAGGTGTTCCTTCTAATTGTCTTCTTTACTGCTCATCTTATATTTGGCAATGCTCCTTCATGTGCGAGATTGTAACAGCACGAGCCTATCTTTATTCCTTATATTCAGTGCCTCCCTACATTCATCATCGAACCACTCCAGCGCCATTCATCCTCTCCGACAAGTCTTGGCTGACTCCTGAAGAGAATTCTTTATACCATACCACTTAATCTCTATATTATAAGAGCTGTCTTAGTTTACTGGATTTGACCGAGATATTTTGTGCACAAACTCATCATCAAGTCTCTTTACATTCTCTGGGTCCTTGAACTTATCCAAATTCCAACGAACTTTCGTTATATATTCATGTTTAAATATTTCCGTGCCTTCAGCTCTCTCATTATTTGCAATCTCTTCGTCTATAAAATTCTGCATATCCAATTCTTGTCCTGGTTCACACACATTTTCACTTCCCTTCACCTCCTATGCAGAATATTATTAGAGGAGTACCAGTCAACCATAAATCCAACCTTTACACATCAAAGTAAATTTATTTTTATACTATTTCCTTGAAGCACATGATGCGTCGTTCGCTTTAATTCAATTCATTTCTCTTCGGTCCTTACGATAAGACTACCTATGAATTATAAACTTCATAGGTATATGTATGTATGTATTCAATATATATATGTATATTAAAACATTTAAGTATTGAGGTCCGACCTATGAGTCTCTTTCTTTATTTCACAAAGTATATTATAAGATAATATTAAAGAAATATATCTTGAAAAATAATTATTTATCGTATGCAATAACTAAAAAATCATACACAGTAATAATTAGATACAAACAAAATTTTATTAATGACTGATTTGAGGAAAATATTTTTCAGGCCATGCACTATTTTCTTTGTAGTTTCATATTTATTTTGTTCATTTTGGAAAGAGAAAAAAAAAAAAAAATATATATATATATATATTCTGCACCACATATATATCCCACTTAGAATTATCATTTACATATTGAGTTTGACAGTTAAATGTAACAGTAACCAAATAAATAGGATTGATTGACTCATTTATCTGACACAACAATGACTTGGGGGTTTACAAGATAGCGAAAAAAAGGTTTGTGTAGATATTTTTTTTTCTAATGGAAGGGTGTAGCGAGCGAAAACTGCAACAAATGGAATTTTAAAATCTTTATTGATTACTATAAGCAGTATTTAATCACGAATTTATTTAATTTAATATTTATTAGTATTTCATTAGGTATCGGGTTACATAGTGAAGGTCCACCCACTTCTTTACAGAGAACAAGTAGGCCTGATCATAACAATGCCACAGGGGCATCGTCATAGGGGGGCACGGAGGGTTGCCATCCAACTCCCCCCCTCCCCTAATAATTTGAAAACCCAAAAAGCTGGAAAATTTGAGATTTGAGAACCAACCTCAACCCGCTAAAATTGACATTAACATTTTGCTTAAAGATTTACTAAAATTTAAAACCAATACTAATGCATTTTAAGATAATAAACTGGGATTTTATCTATAGAAGGTTGTGTTTGAATAGAAAATAAAATTGTTGTCAAACGTCAATATTCGCAACAAGTAAGTAACTCAGCAGCATTCACTTTTTCACATATTTTCCACTCAAGTAGAATAAAGCAGTTTTTTAAACAATTTTAGTACAAAAATTCTGTACACTACCTATATATTTTAAGTTTGTCAAGTTGAAAATATATTTTAAAGGCTTCGGTTTAGTTTCAATGGAAACATTTTCTTTCCATTAAATAATATAGAAGTAGAAATTATTAATTTGATTTCCGCTTTTGTATTCTTAAATTAATTATTACAGAGAGTATTGTTGACAACAGATTGGCGGGGGGAAGTTCGGCCGCATCCATCTCCTTTCGGATGCGCTAGGCTATCCGTCTAGGGTCTTGTACTGCTCATAAAATACGCTGTATCTTTGCTAATACTGATTCGATTTTGATGATTCTTTTTTTGTTTTTTAGATAATGTAATAAACCTTCATGCAATTCTAAACATACTTTAATATATAGCATTTCCACGTCAATTGTAACCTTTTCCAAATCAATTGTCACCTTTTCCATTTCAATTGTAACTTTTTCCATTTCAAATGTTACCTTTTCCATTTCAATTGTAACCCTTTCCAAATCAATTGTCACCTTTTCCAATTCAATTGTAACCTTTTCCATTTCAAATGTAACTTTTTCCATTTCAATTGTAACCCAACCGGACATGAAATAATTCAATATTATTCATTTTATTATTGAAAAATAATTATTTTAATTACATTAATGACTTTTGAAATAATTTCAGCATATTCTTTCGACATTTATTTCGTTTATTAGATAATTGATATTAAGTGCTAATTTCAAGTAGGTAGTTTAAATTTTTTAAATAAAATTGTCGTTTATTTATTTTTAAATATTTATTATTTTTATTTGTTTAGTGGGGGAGGGTGGATTTCATCGATTTGATGATCGTTCATAAGGTTTTCGAAGTTGTTAATGTCAAATTTACTATCGAAATTTTATTCGGCCATGAGTGTTTCTACTTAAATATTCGTTTTCAAAATTCTTCGGTATTGGCATCGTTTACTAGGTTTTCAAGGGCGCTATTTCCGAATTCACTATCGGATTTCCGATCGCGCATGCGCATTTCGCTTTTACGTTGCTATTGGAGATTTCTATGATAAAGGGATCGTTTATTAGGTTTTTAAGGGTTGTGATTCCATTTTCTTAGTTAGATTTTGGATCGCGCATGCGCGTTTCGCATATCCGTTCCTGTTGGAGTTTTTTTTATGATAATGGTATCGTTTATAAGGTTTCCGAGGATTCTGATTCCATTTTTTTAGTTAGATTTTGGATCGCGCATGCGCGTTTCGCATTACAGTTGCTATTGAAGATTTCTATGATAAAGGTATCGTTTATAAGGTTTTCGAGGATTCGGATTCCATTTTTTTAGTTAGATTTTGGATTGCGCATGCGCGTTTTGCAATTCCGTTGCTATTGAAGATTTCTATGATAAAGGGATGGTTTATTAGGTTATCGAGGGTTCTGAGTCCATATTTTTAATTGGATTTTTGATCGCGCATGCGCATTTTTCATTTCCGTTACTGTTGGAGTTTTTTTATGATATAGGGATCGTTCACAAGGTTTTCGAAGATTCCGATTCCGTTATTTTAAATGAATTTTTTATTGAGCATGCGCATTTCGAATTACTATTACAGTGACATTTCTTTGGTACGGATATCGATTCTGGTTTCGAGGGTTCTGATTCGATTTTGTTAATGGGAATTGTGATTGAGCCATCGCTCTTCCATATTGATATTATCTTTGTAACACAAATCGTTAATTAGGTTTTCGCGGGTTCTTATTCCTTTTTTCAAATTTTATTTTTTATTGAGCATGTGCATTTCAAATACAATTATATTTGACATTTTTTTGAGTCTATCGTCCTATAAAACCTAATAAACAATAACTTTACCGAAAAAAGGTCAATGGTAGCGGTTATCCGAAATGAGGATGTTCGATGAAATATCCAATTCCAAAAAATAAATGAGAGCATTTGAAAATCTAATAAACGGCTCTTATAAGCGAAGAAAAGTTCATTAAGAACAGTCAATCGCAATGCACACGCGGGATTAAAAATCCGATTGTTAATTCGAAAATATGACGATTGATAACTTCATAAATGATACTGATAATAAAGAGATGTCAACATTAATAGTAATTTGAAATGCACATGCTCGATAACAACCTTCGAAAATCTAACTAACGGTAAACTATAAATAATATATATAAATGAAAAAGTTTAAACGCGCATGCGCGATCCAAAATCTAACTAAAAAAATGGAATCAGAATCCTCGAAAACCTTATAAACGATACCTTTATCATAAAAAAACCCCAACATTAACGGAAATGAAAAATGCGCATGCGCGATCAAAAACCCAATTAAAAATATGGAATCAGAACCCTCGATAACCTAATAAACGACCCCTTTATCATAGGAATCTTCAATAGCAACGGGAATGCGAAACGCGCATACGCGATCCAAAATCTAACTAAAAAAATGGAATCAGAATCCTCGAAAACCTTATAAACGATACCTTTATCATAAAAAAACTCCAACAGGAACGGATATGCGAAACGCGCATGCGCGATCCAAAATCTAACTAAAAAAATGGAATCACAATCCTTAAAAACCTAATAAACGATCCCTTTATCATAGAAATCTCCAATAGCAACGTAAAAGCGAAATGCGCATGCGCGATCGGAAATCCGATAGTGAATTCGGAAATAGCGCCCTTGAAAACCTAGTAAACGATGCCAATACCGAAGAATTTTGAAAACGAATATTTAAGTAGAAACACTCATGGCCGAATAAAATTTCGATAGTAAATTTGACATTAACAACTTCGAAAACCTTATGAACGATCATCAAATCGATGAAATCCACCCTCCCCCACTAAACAAATAAAAATAATAAATATTTAAAAATAAATAAACGACAATTTTATTTAAAAAATTTAAACTACCTACTTGAAATTAGCACTTAATATCAATTATCTAATAAACGAAATAAATGTCGAAAGAATATGCTGAAATTATTTCAAAAGTCATTAATGTAATTAAAATAATTATTTTTCAATAATAAAATGAATAATATTGAATTATTTCATGTCCGGTTGGGTTACAATTGAAATGGAAAAAGTTACATTTGAAATGGAAAAGGTTACAATTGAATTGGAAAAGGTGACAATTGATTTGGAAAGGGTTACAATTGAAATGGAAAAGGTAACATTTGAAATGGAAAAAGTTACAATTGAAATGGAAAAGGTGACAATTGATTTGGAAAAGGTTACAATTGACGTGGAAATGCTATAAATTGCATGCTTTTTAAATTAAGCGCAAATAAAATATTCTTTTCGTCATAACTTTTTTCCCTTCATTTACTTGGTGATGTACTACATAAATGGAAAGTTAAAGTCCTTTAGGAAGAATAATTTAGGCAAGTTTCATCAAAATCGTTAGAGCCGTTTTCGAGAAAATTGTAAAAAAGTGTAAAATCGATTATATAAAGTGGCACTTCCGGTCAATCAATTTTGACGAAAAAGTTGCTCTTACATCACAACCTATATATATCTATCTTAAATACGTAATTTCAGTATCGTACAACTTTTCGTTTTTAAGCTAGGCTGTTCACATACACACAAACTCACTGACACAAAGACAGATCATTTTGCGAGACTTGGTTATTTGGACTCACGAAACCTTTTCCGTATTTCCGTTTAAAACTTGAATTCGAAAATTTTCACTTCGTATATAGGTGAGGGGAAGTAAAAAAAGATGAAATGGATGACGGGAACAACGCATGAAAAGAATTTCGGAGGAACGAAGGAAGAAAAAAATCATGATTGCTCAAGTTCAGCCGCTCTCTATAAAAGGAAAATACGAAAATAATAATATTAATATATATATATATATATATATATATATATATATATATATATATATATATATATATATAAGGTTCCAGAGATTATAGGGGAGAGGGCCATAGGAGGGGATATAGGCCAAATATGTTAAAATACAAAAGAAAATTAATATAAAGTATATATTATTCGCAAAAAGCGATAACGATAAATATAGCAATAAATAATATTAGTATTGTTATTTAAAAATAGTATGACCAAAAATAAAACCGGGATAGATAGTATTTAATTAATAAATGAATTATTAATTAAATATCACTCACATTTCTTTAATCCAATTCATCCCAATCATTTGTCAAATAACTTTTTCTGATTAAATTTCAACATTCATTTAATGAGAATTTTAACGCGATGCGATGTTCTAGCTATTAATAAAAACGTAGGATTGTGAGTGTGGAAATTAGGTAAAGGTGTATGTTAAACAATGGTTGCAGTAAAAGTGTCTAATATATTATTTCTTAAAAAATTGAAAAAAAAAAAAAAAATTGAAAATGAATAACAAACGAATTATTCATAAAAGGGGCGAGCAGAGTTGTTACTACTAATTATTCAAAACTTAAATTTATAAATACACCGTGCCGTTAAAAATGTACAAATCCAAGAATAAGTTATTTATACAACCCATTTTATAACCATTTGGACAAAAGCATTTAAATATTTATTTGAATTAATATTGCGAAGAATTTAAAAAAAAAAATGTTCGTGAAATCTACAGTGAGTGCCTGCTTTAATGAGGTTTATTAATAAATTTAATTAAAATGATAATTCATGGTAATGGAATTTATGACTTGATTGTGTATCAAAATTTTCAGAACAGCGGTAGAAGTTTGTTTTTGCATTAGCTTCATCGGCATTTATAAATCCTAATTAATAATTAAATTAATTATGTAGTTAACAAAATGAGACACTGTTCGTACTAGGGGTGTCGGTTTAATTGAAAAACACAGGTCATCGGTCATTCGTGTCATTTTACCTTAAATTAAAACTGATCGGTTTTAACAGACGCAAATAACAACGGTTCATTCATTTCGAAATGAAAAAAAAAGAAGGTTATTTTAAATTAAATAACTTCCCATCAAGCATTTTTTTTATGAGGTCACAAACAAAAGTTACTGAAATTGTTACAGATGACTGGTCTTTAGCAAGACCTGTAGTTCACGTAAATTACACATTGATCTTTAAGAAATAATCTACTTTTTTAATGTTTTGAATGTTTTAATGTTAATAACTAGTTTCAACGGGCTCAAATACGTTACGGAAATTTTATTCTTAATCACGATAAAACGCTGGTGAGAATCATAGTACAGTAAGTTAAGTTTTGTAATTTTAAGAAAATCAATGTTTTGCTAATTTTCTTTTTAAGCATTGCCCAAGTGAGAAAAAAATGGAACAATGGCTCTATTCCAGCCAATAAAGATTTAAAGTTCAAGAAAATTAGTTGTCCAAGTTTAGTTGTCTGCAATTTGTTCACTTTTCGAGTTCGGCAATTTAAAGTAATTTTTTTTTTAAGGCTGCAGATATAGAATTAAAATTTCAGCAATTTTTACATGTTACTCAAAACCGTTTTTGGAGAGATTAAAAAGATAATTAAAGGCTATATTGCCTACCATTCAATTATCAGCAATTATTTCACGTTCCAAGTTCCGTAAAGCCAAGTGATTGTAAAGAAGACTACTTACTTTCCAGCACTTTTTCTTGTATCAAGTGCAGCCATTTTAAGTTGTTTTTCTTTAAGGTCACAGAACTAGGTCTTTTTTTTTTTTCAAAGAATGAATTTTTCGTTGCCATTTTGTTAATTTTTAAGGAACCGACAGCCTTGAGAAATAATTGTGATTGAGACAGAGAAAGAAAATGAGCAATAATAAACTTAAAAGAAATCTGTAAACCTCAAAACCGCAACTGCGTGACTGGTGAACGTGAAATAAACAATAGAACTTCAGTTGTTGTTGTGGTCAAGTGTCAACGGAAGGGTAGACTTTCGCCGGTACTGCTCGCGGTTGCGGCTGGCAAAGTCTGCTGGCAGTTTACTACTACTTTGACTGAATACATAGGGACATATCTCGTTGGCACTGCCCGGCAGTCTAGGTATGGCGTCATACCTGTACTACAACTGCCCTGACCGCCCCAGAAATCATACTTCCACGGTTGCGACGATTCCCGCTTGTTTTCGTCATGCAAAACAAACTGTAAAAGGGATATCATCAAAATGCCGATGAATATCTTTTAAAATTTTTTAATGAATATCTGGTCCTTTATATAATAATATAACAAAAATGAATACAAATAAAATAAATAAACTTCTATATTTGTCTGTTTCTGTGTTTGGAATATGCTGTTAGCATTAGATCTTATTAGTAACATAATTTCCTCTTCTTCTAATATAAAAGCTAGAATTACATCCATGTTGTAAACTTCCATGTATGTAATCGTTTCACGAATGTTATAAGGTATAGTCTTAAAGATTTTAACGATATAAAATATAGCTATAACGATGTAATATATGCACGATTTATTATAAGATATATGATTATATGTATAGGAAAGTTTATAACGACATAGGTTACGCGAGAGTAGTTAATTCGCTGCGGTGAGGCATGTGGGTGAAAGGTAGGATGTTCAATTCCTATTTTTTGCTCAATATGTTTCTTAACGAAATTTATTTTCAATCAGTATTTTCTCCGATCATAACAACCGAAAACAACCGATAGTGTAATAAAACCGAAAAAACCGGTTATTCAATATAAAAAAAAAAATTAAAAAAAAAAAAAACGATTATCGGTTATAACCGACCAGTTATTGGCATCCCTAGTTCATATTCAATTTTATTCTCCTGGCAATGTGAATTAAAGTTATAAAAAATTTAAAGATATTTTATAGGTGTATATACTATGGAGAATATGTAATAAAATTGAAAATGAAATTGGTAGTTTGAATTGCGCTCTATTTATTTAAGTATAAAGACTTAATTGAAGAAATTGAAGGAAATAATATAATTTTAAATTTATAGATAAAGTCAGTATTATATTCTGACGACAAGTTCAGTCATTAATAAGTGATCTAAAAAACAGCATCTATATCTTTTAAAAGAGGATTCGAAGTGCTTAAAAGTATTTCAAAGTATGTAAGTACTTTAAACGACCATTAAGGCGCTTTAAAACCTATTTTTTGATTTTTTTTTTTTTGTTGGTCATTTTATTTAAATAAAAATAAGTTTATAGGATAAAACTAACTTTCCATGAATACTTCTCATTTAACCATTCATACATTTTAAAAGTCTTACAATGTTTTCATCCTTTTTTATTTCATTAAAAGGAACACAAACTGAACTGGTTGTCTTAATGCGGGGGACGGTCAAATAAGACTGGTTTATATTAACGGCAAATATATACAATGTCAGCTAATTAGAAAGAAAATTATTTCATGTAAATTTAAAGAAATTGATACAGATTTTTCATCGTTATTTTATGTAGAGTTTTTACTATATATATATATATATATATATATATATATATATATATATATATATATATATATATATATATAAAAACTCTATATATATATATATATGCACATAGAAATGTCTGCATGTATCGTATGCCATTTTTCAAAATAGCATTAATAGAATATCGAAATATGAAATCTAATATTATTAACTAATCAATGGCTTTCCGTACAACTCTCTATGATTTTTTTTTATTTATCTCTATACAAAACTTCAGATTCTGAAAATCTATAAAGGTTTTAGAAGGCCTTTTTTTAGCATGGGTTTTAAACACTTGGCAGATTTAATAATTAATAAAAAATTTAATTTATCTTTAGAGGCAGATTTAATAGTTGGAGACAAATATTATAATTCTTAAGGCTTATTATAGGTCTCAAAAATTAAATAAAAAAAGGGAAAACATTGCCGAATTCAATAGAGTTTCGACCAACATGCGATCACTTTTAAATTAAGACGTCAAGGGGCCAAAGTAATAAAATGTAAATATTGAGTAATTTACATTTAAAGTATCTTTACTGTAAAAAATCTAATATATACCGTAAAATGAGTATTTTAAAAAATATGTGATTGTTTATTATTGAGTTGCCTATACTTTAACGTTAAATTTTGAACTTTCTAAGCATAATTTTTATTTACATAATTTTTATTACCGTACTTAGAAGCAGGGCTGTCTAATTTTGAAAAATATTGAATAATTACTTTTGGCAGTATTGAAACTTATTTTATAATTAAATCTTTATCCATCCTAATAAATACATTTATATATCTATCTATCTATCTATCTATCTATCTATCTATCTACCTATATATACACATAACCCCTGTTATATTAATGTATATTAATATATTAATATATTAATGTTATATATATTGGGAACCCCTTTCCCAAATGTGATATTAAAATTTTGCACATCCTGAGAAAAAACAAAACAAAAAACTCATTAACAAATTAAAACGGCAATATTTTATAAATCCATAACAATATTTCTTCTGCGCAATAAAAATTAATTAAAAACAATTCTAAATTCCACGTACAGCTAGTCTTTGGTAAAACACTTATAACTGTCCGAATATGGGAAACTTACCCTAATAAGATTTAGTTTACATCCCAATAAAAACTAATTTTTACACTGTAAAAAAAAAATTCGGGCTATGCTGGCCTAGCATTTAAAAGATTTTTTTTTTCCTCCAGTGATTGGAGTTTAATGGATTATATGCTCAAATCCGTATCAGGCTCAAAGTCCCCAAAGTTTTATTTTTTGTTTCTAAGCCTTTGAAGTTTTACATGGTCATCCTCAAAACAAATGGTCGGAACATTGTAGGAGAAATGGCTTATACTTAAAACTTCATATCGCGAATTATTGTCTTCATTACTAATTTTTAATTATCACTACTCATTAATCAAATTAAAATAAGTTATTAATATTATCGTATAAAGTATTTAAATTCAATAAAAGAGTCAGTCAAAAAATAGTGAATTCCAAGTATTTTATTTTTTTATGAAAATTCTTTTTTATATTTAATAGGAATTAAGTTGTAAGTATTTAAATACTTCGCAATAATTGTTTTCCCGTTTTCCACACATAATTCATCTAAATAAATGATGTTCCACGACTTCTTCCAAAAGGTTGCAACTCACCATAAACTCATGTGTACAGTAGTACACACTTCCGCCTTAGAGCTTGGGTCTCATGTCAGCAGTGCTTCATTAAAATAATCCTCTGAGCGTTAATATTGTCATTAAATAAAAAAATCTGCAAATTATTACACAAGCGGTATTAACTGAGATATAGCGTATTGAACTTTTTAGACAAACTGCCCGGCGCTGCAGGCTAGCGTAACCCCTTATTATTTCCAAATAGTTTTATTTCAAAAATATCTGGTGTGCCCATACACGCGACATTTCTTATCGCTTTGCTTTAGAGTACGGACAATTAGACTATCTTTCAAATGAGCATCTGGAATGTTCTGGGAGATTGTAACGCTTTCGATTTATCAAATAACTAACCAAAGGTGAACCGGTTTCCATAAGAATATGTGCGAATACTTTAAAGCATATCTACCAGGTTCACGAAAAAAATCAGCAGCAGAATAATGACGGGTAATAAAACCTACTAAGAAAAACTGAAATATCTCAACTGCTGTCTAAAGGAACGAAATAAAAATTATGGGCCTAGGGAGTGGAAACTTAGTGTTATGTCCTAAGATGATTACCGTAAACTGAGAGTGTTCGAAAGTAACTGTATCAAAGCAAGTAGGACATGTAACGGAATGGAGACTGAAATAGAACAGAGGAAACGATTGGAGGCGCACACTCGGGGCAAGAAGAAGAGGAAGACCGGGAAAGATACCGAAGTGGAGGATGGATCCAAGGAAGAATGAAGTGGAGAGAAATGCGAGGAAGCTGGGGATTCCGCAATTGAAAACTCAGGAGGCCAAGGGATTACGCTAACCTGCTGCGCCGGACAGTTAGTCTAAAAAGTTCAATACGCTATATCTCAGCTAATACTGGTCTGATTTCTATGATTTTTTTTTTGTGTGTTATGTAGGGAATGTCATTATTCTTCAATTGTTCATAACGATAAAAAGGGTGCATTGGGCCCTTTCTTGGGTTTATACTAACACCTCGAAAACGATGCGTCGTACGGAAAAACGTGTCCTATCCAAAATTAAAGATGGTAAATTTCCTTTTAGAACATTAATATTCATTATCTTCGTATTTTATATACTTTTCAAGATAACAGCTATAAATGGCCAAGTTACAGGGGTATAAAATATGTAATCGACCGCTATTTTGAAACGGAAAGGCTGATTTAAATTTCGAGTTCCGAGGATCACCCTGGAGTGATTTATGACTTTGGTACCAAATCTCATCTATTCTATATTTGGATTATACGTATCTTGAAATGTAAAACCTCAAATTTTGACATGGGTTTAAAATGTTTGTTTCTAGGTCAATCACAAAGGTTCACCATTGGAAATAATAAACCAAAATATCAGTGTACGTATTTTTCTATTCCTCTTTTTATATCCCTACAGAACGTGCTAAATGATACATTTAAGGACAATATTACAATAACGCTAAGATATAAACTCCTTAATGTGCGTTTGCACAAGCGGGTTCTTCACACTTGGGAGTGGTAAATATACCCTCGAGATTAAAACTCGCAAGAATAAAGGCCTCTGAGAGTTCGAGGGTGAGCTCTCCGAGAGTTATGTCGCGTCGAAGCAGGTGTAAACGTTCCCTCACTCCTCTCGGAGAGTGATTTCAATCACTCAAAACAGGTTTGAATTTCCTGAGAATACTCTAGGAGAAGATAAATCTCAGACTTTCCACTTGCGAGTTTTACTCTCGAGAGAATATCTACCTATCTCAAGTACCACTCGCTCGTGTAAACACATCTTTAGAGGTGAGTGGTTGATTTAATTATATAAAATATAAATCAGGGAACCGACATGCAATATGTTGAGTTCTTCAATATTAATACCAATAAAATAAACAAATAGCTTCGTAACAGAAAGTTCTAAAGTATATAGTATACCTCAAACATACACCCTTGTGCTTATCAATAGCGCCATCTTCAAAGCGTAGGACAACAGTCCTGCACTATATTTCGTCAGATATAAAGTTTACTTTTAAAGAATGTTGATTTTTTTAAAACACCAAAAATTCACCCGAAAATAATTAAAATCATTATTATCAAAGGAGGCTATTTTACAAATTCAGCACCTCGAACGCGCTACTCTCGATATTATGCTATGGATTGTATAAATAATTCTGTTATATTTACAAAAAAACAACAACAAAAACTGATATTAATAAGTAAGCAATTTTTTTTTTAAATTGAGATTTCAATTTTTTTTACATGACTTGTTATTAAGAAGCACTCGAAAAGGTTTAGCTCGATTCTGTACGATAATTTTAATTTTAAAAAACAACAATATTGTTTTCAGCATTAAACATTAAAAAATTAAACAATTCAAATATAAAACAAGGCGAACGGTGGAAGTTTGTAGGATTGATGCCAAAATGTGCCCAACAGTTGGCAGCTAGATCAGATTTAAGCTAAGTGAGCCAAATCGCTGTAGGCTCTTCACAAGTCATTTTCCCAGGAAATTCAAGCCAAATCTTATGAGTATGCTACAACCGATTAAATATCAATGAAGGGCCAATTTTTCAGAATTGAATAAGAGAATGGATCATTAGATTTCCAGTCAATATCGAAAGTAAAAACAGTGTAAGACATAAATAAGTAATATCTTAAAACAAATCATTTATTATACAAGCGAAGTGTATTGTAATAATAATCAAAAATACTTTCATAAAAAACGTTGTAGCTAATAATATTAGCTATGCAATTAATTCCTGTACAGAGCCCTAAGTTAGGTATTAACTGAGATAATCCTGTTTTGCTGAAAAGGTTGGGGTAGAATTCTCAAGTATAGTGTGTGTTTGATTGCCGTTTCTTTCACCCAAGATGTCCTGTTATTGCAGCTCATTGCACAATTAAATTGCACCGATCTAAGAAAAGCAAGACGATTATATCGAGGATAAAGAAAAGACAATCGATGTGTTTTGCGGGTTCTATTTTTGGTAATGACGCGGAAAAATTTCAAAGAATTGTTCTTAAAATGATGAACAAATATTTATTTTTAATATACTGTACGAGACGGTCATCAAACGTACACCACACTCGAGGATTCTATGCCAACCTTTTCAGCAAAATGACAATTTTGGCTCATGTTCAAACAAGGCTATCTCAGTTGAAACTTATTAACGTAGGGCTCTGTATATGAGTTAATTGTATAGCAAACTCAATTAGCAACAAAATTTAATTTGGAGGCATTTTAGATGAAAGGCTTTCTCTAGGAAGAAAATGAAAATTTGTCAGAAAAAAAAATCTTAATAATTCTGTTTTTTTTTGGGGGGGGAGGGGGGGGAGTAAGCATCGGATCGATATTTTTATCGATACAAAATCGTATTAGAATTTGATTTCCTATAAGAATCTCTCATGAAATATATCCCATTCTATTGAACATTACAGAGATATGTGAGCTGGAGAATTACTGAAGATAGGGGGCTGCATATGAACTCAAAGGAAACTCTAGATATCCTTTATTGCCCGTTCCGCTACTTTCGGGAATTCTCTCCCTCCTAAAATCCGACATGCCCCTTCCTTAGCCACTTTTAAAACCCTCCTTTTCCAATTCCTGCTCACAACCCAGTCGGACACTGGCTAACCATAGCATTATACTGTAATGCATCAGTTTTCACAACGTACCTTTAACGTACAATGCGTTTCATTATTCATGTAGTTCGTTGTTTGATTTGTAAATCTCGTGGATTCTTTTCTTTTTCTTTATGAATTATTTTTTCTACAATGACTTTTACAACTCGATTGTTAAGAAGTTCAAATATGCTCTTTATGTTCTTAATTTTGTATAAATGTTTTTTAGATATTAATTCTCTTTATTTATTTTTTCTATGTGCTTATCTTATTTTTTATTTTTTTTCTGTATCAAATCACAATGTAAATATGTGTGTATATATATATATATATATATATATATATATATATATATATATATATATATATATTTTTTTTTTTTCTCACTAGGACATTTGAATAATTATTTTAACGATAATGATTTGTCAAACGGAGGAATGTAATTTTCTTTTCTCTTTTCTATTAGTACTCGTTTATATTGCTTGACAAGAATTCCTTTTTTTCTTATATTATTTCTGTATTATTTATGAGTCTTATTTATAAATTAGTTAGATCTGTATCGGTTGAGAATTGAGATAAAGAAGGGTTTCCTATACCTGAACATAATAATAATGTATACACACGCTAACGCAAACACACATACACTGGACGAATTCATTATAAATTTAATATAAAGCAACGTTACAGGTCATTGAACCATAAACTTAACAGGACTTTGTTATCGAACTTAATCAAACCTCTATACTATCAAAATTTTCAATGTATTATTAAAATCAACCGACCCGGAATTAGAATTTTAAATTATGAATAAAATTACGCTATAGAGTCCAGTTAGTTCCATTTATGGTAACAGGGACGGAAAATTTGAATGTGGTCGAATATTAATATATGACTAATATTTTTTTTTTTGTTTAAATAAGTACATAATAAAAAATAGTCGAAAGAAAATATTTAATAATCATTTTTTTATGTTATAAAAAAATGATTAAGCCAATAATGGAAATCAAATTATATTAAATGACATCAATTTTTTAGATCGTTTTAAGTCAAAATAATTGCGCTCATTTTGTAGACAGAAAACCTTATTTATTATTTTTAACATAATTAATTAAGCCTTAAAAAGTCGGATAAAAGCCAATAATATTGTAATTATTGTTAAAATTGATTATTTTTTGTTTCCAGTGAAATACGAATGATGATACTTTAATCTTAAGCCTTGTAAGATTTAAAACAACATTAATTGCTTAACTTAAATCCAAACTACAATAAATTTCTTTTAAAATTTTGTTCTAGATCTTTATTCAATCTAACAAATGAATAGGTATACTTATACAATAAATTAGAAGTGCAAGTTTTGCATGATCTGCTAGTTATTTGATTCTGAGGATCTTGGGTACTCTACTACTACTCTACTGACAAATACCCAAGAAAGTAAAAACGGAATAAAACAAGAAATGACTTCCTCCCACGATAATTAAACCTGTCTTTCTTTTTTTTCCTTTTTTTTAAAGATATTATTATTTTATATTAAGTTTATATTGCCATTTAAATCTTCATATTTTCGATTTTTGGGCGAAATAAATCATATTATCGAATTCAAACTATTTAAAACATCGTATGATTATTTTCTATCAAGTTAATTTTTAAATTGTCCTTAATAATTAATAAAAAAGAAAAAATAGGAATATACATTTTTACTTTCACTTACCTAATTATTAAATACACATTTTAAATTCCTCTGAGCCTAAATAACCAGGTCTCGCAAAACGGTTTCTGTGTAGATGAACAGAAAACGAAAAGTTGTATGAAACTGAAATTAGACATTTAAGGTCGGTTTATGACAGGGATGGAACGGCAACTTTTTCACCAAAATCGTCATACCGGAAGTGACAGTTTATATAATTAATAATACCTTTTCTTATACTTTTTTTTAAATATATATAAAAAGATTTATACAGTATGAAAATCAATATATATACATGGAGATCGGAGAGGCCGAGCGTGTTAACGCACTGGCTAAAGTGCAACTGCTTACAAACCCAAATATGGCGAGTTCGAATCCCGGTCCTGGGATTCCTCAGGCATTTAATCACCCCTCCCTCGGATAGGTGAGGCCCGTCGGTCTACTGGAGGCAACTCACAGAGACCGCGATGTGAGGACCCTACCAAGTATACCTAAATTGTAAATCGCGTTGTGGTTTTTCAGGATGTCAAATAGCCGCCCGGAGGTTAGGTCCAGACCGTCTGCTTCCGGGAAGGAAATATATATATATATATATATATATATATATATATATATATGTGTGTGTGTGTGTGTGTGTGTGTGTGTTCGTGCGCCTGCTGACCCCGAACAGCCATAATCCATGGATCTAGACCAATTTTTCACTGTCTTTGAACCCGAGTGAACTACCGAATTGGCCTTCAAAGAAACCCGTTATGAAGTTATGGGTAGCATGCTGCCTGCCCCATCGAAACCACAGTTCGTATCAACGCGAGGTTGGTGATCGCGTCCTGGCTATCTGTGCTCCCGCAGGTCAATGTCTGTAAGAAGACCGCATCGGGCAGCCAATGATGTATATATATATATATATATATATATATATATATATATATATATATATATATATATATACATTTATATTTAATTAAAGAGTTATCAATTTTTTGTTGATCTTCTAATACCTTTTTATTTCTTGTTTAGGAGTTCTTGACACAGGCGGGAGTGGATTAAAATGCAGTTTTTTTTAGTACCTTTTTCTGAGGAACCATCACAGATGTAGACGTTACGTCTCATATTGGGGAGTATTTTAAAAGTTTTCCAAATAAAAATAGTCAACGAGAAATATTCTACTGCTGGGATTATGATTTTCAATTGTCCAGAACAGACATCTAATTAAATTTGTTAGAACTTAAGGTAATGTATATATATATATATATATATATATATATATATATATATATATATATATATATATATATATATATATATCATTGGCTGCCCGATGCGGTCTTCTTACAGACATTTATTGCTTGCGGGAGCACAGATAGCCAGGACGCCATCACCAACCTCGCGTTGCTACGAACTATGGTTTCGATGGGGCAGGCAGCAGGCTTCCCATAGTCTACAATGACTTTTACAACTCGATTGTTAAGAAGTTCAAATATGCTCTTTATGTTCTTAATTTTGTATAAATGTTTTTTAGATATTAATTCTCTTTATTTATTTTTTCTATGTGCTTATCTTATTTTTTATTTTTTTTCTGTATCAAATCACAATGTAAATATGTGTGTGTATATATATATATATATATATATATATATATATATATATATATATATATTTTTTTTTTCTCACTAGGACATTTGAATAATTATTTTAACGATAATGTTTTGTCAAACGGAGGAATGTAATTTTCTTTTCTCTTTTCTATTAGTACTCGTTTATATTGCTTGACAAGAATTCCTTTTTTTCTTATATTATTTCTGTATTATTTATGAGTCTTATTTATAAATTAGTTAGATCTGTATCGGTTGAGAATTGAGATAAAGAAGGGTTTCCTATACCTGAACATAATAATAATGTATACACACGCTAACGCAAACACACATACACTGGACGAATTCATTATAAATTTAATATAAAGCAACGTTACAGGTCATTGAACCATAAACTTAACAGGACTTTGTTATCGAACTTAATCAAACCTCTATACTATCAAAATTTTCAATGTATTATTAAAATCAACCGACCCGGAATTAGAATTTTAAATTATGAATAAAATTACGCTATAGAGTCCAGTTAGTTCCATTTATGGTAACAGGGACGGAAAATTTGAATGTGGTCGAATATTAATATATGACTAATATTTTTTTTTTTGTTTAAATAAGTACATAATAAAAAATAGTCGAAAGAAAATATTTAATAATCATTTTTTTATGTTATAAAAAAATGATTAAGCCAATAATGGAAATCAAATTATATTAAATGACATCAATTTTTTAGATCGTTTTAAGTCAAAATAATTGCGCTCATTTTGTAGACAGAAAACCTTATTTATTATTTTTAACATAATTAATTAAGCCTTAAAAAGTCGGATAAAAGCCAATAATATTGTAATTATTGTTAAAATTGATTATTTTTTGTTTCCAGTGAAATACGAATGATGATACTTTAATCTTAAGCCTTGTAAGATTTAAAACAACATTAATTGCTTAACTTAAATCCAAACTACAATAAATTTCTTTTAAAATTTTGTTCTAGATCTTTATTCAATCTAACAAATGAATAGGTATACTTATACAATAAATTAGAAGTGCAAGTTTTGCATGATCTGCTAGTTATTTGATTCTGAGGATCTTGGGTACTCTACTACTACTCTACTGACAAATACCCAAGAAAGTAAAAACGGAATAAAACAAGAAATGACTTCCTCCCACGATAATTAAACCTGTCTTTCTTTTTTTTCCTTTTTTTTAAAGATATTATTATTTTATATTAAGTTTATATTGCCATTTAAATCTTCATATTTTCGATTTTTGGGCGAAATAAATCATATTATCGAATTCAAACTATTTAAAACATCGTATGATTATTTTCTATCAAGTTAATTTTTAAATTGTCCTTAATAATTAATAAAAAAGAAAAAATAGGAATATACATTTTTACTTTCACTTACCTAATTATTAAATACACATTTTAAATTCCTCTGAGCCTAAATAACCAGGTCTCGCAAAACGGTTTCTGTGTAGATGAACAGAAAACGAAAAGTTGTATGAAACTGAAATTAGACATTTAAGGTCGGTTTATGACAGGGATGGAACGGCAACTTTTTCACCAAAATCGTCATACCGGAAGAGACAGTTTATATAATTAATAATACCTTTTCTTATACTTTTTTTTAAATATATATAAAAAGATTTATACAGTATGAAAATCAATATATATACATGGAGATCGGAGAGGCCGAGCGTGTTAACGCACTGGCTAAAGTGCAACTGCTTACAAACCCAAATATGGCGAGTTCGAATCCCGGTCCTGGGATTCCTCAGGCATTTAATCACCCCTCCCTCGGATAGGTGAGGCCCGTCGGTCTACTGGAGGCAACTCACAGAGACCGCGATGTGAGGACCCTACCAAGTATACCTAAATTGTAAATCGCGTTGTGGTTTTTCAGGATGTCAAATAGCCGCCCGGAGGTTAGGTCCAGACCGTCTGCTTCCGGGAAGGAAATATATATATATATATATATATATATATATATATATATATATATATATATATATATATATATATATATGTGTGTGTGTGTGTGTGTGTTCGTGCGCCTGCTGACCCCGAACAGCCATAATCCATGGATCTAGACCAATTTTTCACTGTCTTTGAACCCGAGTGAACTACCGAATTGGCCTTCAAAGAAACCCGTTATGAAGTTATGGGTAGCATGCTGCCTGCCCCATCGAAACCACAGTTCGTATCAACGCGAGGTTGGTGATCGCGTCCTGGCTATCTGTGCTCCCGCAGGTCAATGTCTGTAAGAAGACCGCATCGGGCAGCCAATGATGTATATATATATATATATATATATATATATATATATATATATATATACATTTATATTTAATTAAAGAGTTATCAATTTTTTGTTGATCTTCTAATACCTTTTTATTTCTTGTTTAGGAGTTCTTGACACAGGCGGGAGTGGATTAAAATGCAGTTTTTTTTAGTACCTTTTTCTGAGGAACCATCACAGATGTAGACGTTACGTCTCATATTGGGGAGTATTTTAAAAGTTTTCCAAATAAAAATAGTCAACGAGAAATATTCTACTGCTGGGATTATGATTTTCAATTGTCCAGAACAGACATCTAATTAAATTTGTTAGAACTTAAGGTAATGTATATATATATATATATATATATATATATATATATATATATATATATATATATATATATCATTGGCTGCCCGATGCGGTCTTCTTACAGACATTTATTGCTTGCGGGAGCACAGATAGCCAGGACGCCATCACCAACCTCGCGTTGCTACGAACTATGGTTTCGATGGGGCAGGCAGCAGGCTTCCCATAGCCTATTTACATATATATATACATATTTTACATATATATATATATATATAAATTGATTTTCGATATTATCTTCGACAGTTTCCCTCTCGTCCCTAATCTGAGATCGATACAGAAGCATTTTTAGTAACAAGCAAAAAAAAAAAAAAGGAAATTCGATCGACTGTGAATGAAATTGATACACGATGAAATAAAACTGCGTAACATAGGTGTGCATTCGGATAGTAACTGTTAACATAAAATAGAATAATTGACAAAAAAGAAATATTTACTTGCAATAATATTTTTACGTCAAATAATGAGGCGCATACTATTCCCCTGGAAACCAAACCACAACAAAACACAAAACTAAGTCACTAACACGCAGTAAATATTTAGGTACTTACGAAACGAAGTCCTCATTCGCTGGTATAACTGGCGGCTGTGACGACTGGCCGATAGAATATATGAATTTATGTTCACCTACAAAAAAAAAAAGTATATTGTTATATACATAGGAAACAATTGCTGATAAAAAGCACTTACTAAATAGCATGTAGCCAATTGACTATCGAAATAAATATTATTAATTAAATATATAGAATATTGATTGAGAGACACCTGACGTTAGACGTCTACACGAAACAGAAAAAGAGGCAGAGAGGGGATGAAAGGGAGAAATGATATACATTTTCCATACCCTTCGAAAAAAAAAAAAAAATCGATTGCAAACCATCGATGATGCCTTGTTCAAGTGTGTTGTGTACGAAATGACTTCATGAATAAGCGAAGAGAGAAGACGAAATAAAAAATTGTTCAAGAGGTTGTTCAAGACGGCATCTACCAACAAGAACCATCCCATGGGTTTAGATCAAGAGTCTGACTGTATTAACTTCAAATTAAAAGTTTTGTAAGCGTAGAATGCACTTTTTTAAAATTTTATAATCTGGCATTTTACATTATTATGTATTTTAGTTATTCTACTAAAGATGTTTAAAGAATAAAAAAAATGCTTTTCAGCCACTTATTTTTTAAATAACATTTTTTTCCAATATTCATCTTGTAATCCCGAATATTTCGTAATCCGGCTTACCTCAGATCCCGACGTGGCGGATTAAAGGAACCTAACTGTTGTAGATAGCATATCAGTATGCCCTATTAAATTTCTTCGTTTGTACTGTAAGGTTTTAAAGTCTTTATCTTAGGTTATCGCGTCCCTTTGAGATCTGGAGTTTTACTACAAAGGTGGAAACTTATGCTACCATATGGTTTATATAATTCCTAAACATGACACCTTTGAAAGGTTATCCTGTAATAAATACCTAATTTCAATTTAATCTTAAAAAAGGGTTCTGTAGTGATCTAGCCTTTGTTGTAAGTTAAATAAAATATATAATCTCATATTTCAATTCCCATCTTCAATCAATAGAAATATGTAATGCTGTATAAAGTAGATGCTGGTTTTGAACTCTATCCTAGTGGATATGGAATGGTAAAAAATTGGTAGGCAAGAAGCATGGCAGTAAGAATATATCCCCTATCCTTATCGGTAAGATCAATAAATAGCATTACGAAATATGATTGATGTCAACAAGAAATTAACTTCCGTATTCAATAAGATCGTCCGGCTTATTGTTGTCTACATAGAAACTATTTAACCGAAACAATGTTTAGGATAGTAAGACAAAATAATGAAGATGAGGCGAAAAGAGAGGATGACAACTGATAAAAGGCTTAAATAGAAGAGAATTAAAGTAGTTGCCATTACGAGAACAGTGAGCCCTGGGCCGTGTAAAGGGCGGCAATAATTCATTGCGCTCAATCCCTTTAGCCCTAGTGGAGTCATTGTCCCTTCCATAAAGCCTTTATTATCAATTCCCTTTCAGGCTAAAGCATATCAGGATCTGAAAGAAATCCTATTTGACAAGACAACTGGTTTCATATAGGTGCGCAATCGGTGCTACGCTACTCTTCCCCAAAAGGCATTTCAATAATCCAATAATGTGTTGATGGTTCAGTTCCATTCTGGATAAAATTCGTCATAAATTCCAGACTAATTTTTCCTAATATTCAATAACTAAATAACTAATAATTAAATAACAGCCTAACTGAACATGAATGAGAAGAATGCATCAAACACATTAATAAAATACCTCGCTAATCCAGATTAATCTGCAATCCGAACCATCGCTAAAAATAATAAAATAAGATAATAAAAAAAGATAACAGAGAAAATTAAAGATACTATGAACACCTTGCGTGTTTTTAGGCTTAAAAGATCTAATTATTTATGATAAAAGCTAAACAATAAACGTTTGGAAGCGTGGTATTTTTTTTTTATTCTCAATTTCTTTACTGGTGGATAATAAACATCTCCATTAAATTAATCTTCAGTTCGAAATTTTATTGTAAATACGATTAACTTCCGCTATTCAAGAATAGGGTCATACCATGTCAAATTAACCAACGGTCTGGAACATGATGCCTCACAATTAAATGATGTTTTGTACAAAGTAGTACTATGGGTTAGGATACAAAATGCAAAATTTCAGGTTTTTCTCATTTTTAGTTGCTGAATTATTTATTTTTAAAAAATTGAAAATCGATTTTTTTTTTAACCAATTTAGAATCATTAAAAAATTTATAGCTTCAAAATTATTTGCCCTAGAAAGCTCAAAATAGTGCAATTCCTTTCAGAGTTGCATGGGCTTTTAACTGTATCTCGACGTTATTAAAACAAAATAATTAACTATGAGTCACGAGTTTTAAGAAAATTCAAAAAATATTGTTTTTCAAGAGTTGTTTTATTAGCTTTTAAATACACCCCCTCGGATATTTCCTAAGCCAACTATTCAGGGTCCTACATGTAGGACTACTTTGTAGGAATCCACCAGATATCGGACTACCGTTGGACTGTGAATGGGGATGTAGGTCTATATAAAGCTTTTAGGATGTTTGTAGGCTTCTCCGATCCTCCTACCGTGTTGGATCATGAGTGGGGTTGTCGTCCTACAAACTCCATTAACTACGCCATTAATTGTTATCAATATTTGTATGGTATTAGTCAACAATTGCCAGGTTGGGATTTGTCTCCATTACTTTTTTTACTCTTTTTTTTTTTTTATTATGGTTAGAATGTTTTTTTTTTTTATCTACTGCTAAAATGGGTTCATCATTTTTCTCTATTTAGAAACTAATAATAAGGATTATTTGAAAAAAAAGTTTGAAAACACATCTTCAAGTTTTTTTATTACTTTATATTACACCTATTTCCCGAATATACAGTGTAATAAGGAAATGAAAATGTGTTCTCATGGCCAAAATCTCTTCTTATAAGATCACTGCGAACTCCTATCGTTGGGACTGAATTAAAATATTAAATAAATGATGTGATTAAATTTGAATGGTGACAATTTTGAACTAATAATTTTGGACTTTATTTTTGTTAATTAAATATTCATCTTTAATTTATCTAGTTTTGTGTTGTTATAAGTTTGCTGGTAATCCTTAATTTGGTCCGATCTTCCAACTAATGTAAATGATTTAAGTTATATTGAATTAAAATAGTATGAAAATGTATAAACCTTGTGAATAAAAACGTATAACACAAATATAAAATTAAGCTACATTATTTATCATTTATCCTCATTTTATTTTTTTATCCATTCTTAGGTAATTTTTATAATCCTTCCTATCCATTTCATTTTACATTTTCAAATCATCGTAATTTATTCAGTTAATTAACATTTTTTTTTTCGCCCAAACTTTGTTATTCCTTTTTTCCAATAACGCTACAACAAGACGAATTTCAGACATTTTGGTATTTTTTAAAACATTGATAGGCGATGAGTACAGGTTAGAAAAGCTGATCGGATCCATTGTAGGAACGTGAATGGACGAATGAATCCTACCGTAGTCCAACAGGATAGTCCAGCTAAGCTGGACCGTGAATAGGTAGCTTTAGATAGCAACATCTATACTAACAACCCCTCCCATCGCCCCAACACGGCCCAATCAGTTATATATATATTTTTTTTATTTGAAATATTAAATGTTGAATTTGTATTAAACAGTTTTCTTAATTTCAAATGCGCGCTTTAAAAAGAAAACATATCAAATTAACTTAAGAAAAGAATTACCACGATAATAAATCGTTTAGACGGAGGTGAACTAGCAACAAAATTGGTAGTGAAATTTAATATTCGTTAATTCCATCATCTCTGATGTTAAAAAAAAAATAGATAAAGAAAGAAAAACGTATAAATTTTGTTGCTTCCAAGGAAGAAAGTCCAATCGCTGGACCAACTATAAAATTTATCAATTCGCCGTTGATTGACGATGCAGGTAACTCTTCATCAAGCACCAGAAACGACGACCAGAGGCCTTGGAAAAGATACTTTCAACTACCAAAAAAAAAAAAAAAAAAGTTAGACTATTTCTCAAGAAAACAATTAAAAAATAAATTTCCGAACTATTATTAAATATTGTAAACATATTTTGAATAATACATGAATTTTGTTTTTAAATTAATTTTGATTAATGAAGTTACCTTTTTTACCATTCGATAATCCAAATTTGTCGCTAATCTGCACCCTCTTGGATTTCAGTTCAGATTAGCGAGAATCTGCTGTATCTTGAAATATAGTAAGGGAGAAATCCTTTTTTTTTATATATATATAGCGCAGCTAACTGTAACGAAAGGTTTTTTAATTTTATTAAGATGCTAAAATTCAGGGACAATTATTAATCTTTCAAAGTTCTTCTCATTTACTCATTACAAAGACAGCATTTCGGACCATACTAGTCCATTTTTAAGTCTAAAAACATAATTAGCAAATCTCTGTCAACAATTACTTTACAAAAACCGTAAAAAACATTATATTATAAATAAATTTTCTATAATATATATAATTACTATTCTAATGTGATTAAAATTCATTATTAAAATTAAATCAGCATATTTGCCTGCATAAGGTCTTCTCATTTATAAATATCTGATCCAATCACGGATTATTGTATCAGTTATTTAATATAAAATATATTAAAATTTAAATGGCATGTGAAAAACAAGTCCTGAATTTATGTGATATAATTAATGAAAAAATTATTAATATAGTATCCCAAATATTTAAATCAATGAATCAACGCTTTTAATGTCCTTTAAATCTCATAAATACCAATTTTCATAGAAATAAAAAAATAGAAATTTTTGACTTAATATTTCTGGAGGATATTTTTTCCTTTCCGATGACCGGTGTTCACTTAAGTATTCATAACTCCTCAAGATTTTATCCAAATTCAAGGTTAAAAGGCTAACCAATCACACCTTACTCAAAGACAGTTCATCATTCCTATTTATAGCATTTCCACGTCAATTGTAACCCTTTCCAAATCAAATGTCACCTTTTCCAATTCAATTGTAACCTTTTCCATTTCAATTGTAACTTTTTCCATTTCAATTGTAACCCAGCCGGACAGGAATTAATTCAACTTATTTTCAATTATATCTATTTTATTATTTAAAATAAATTATTTTAATTACAATGACTTATAAAATAATTTCGGCATATTCTTCCGACAGTATTTTCGTTTATTAGATCTTTTTATTAGATATTTTGTGCTAATTTCAAGTAGTTAAAATTTTTCAAATAAAGTTGTCTTAATTTATTTTAAAATATTTATTATTTTTATTTATATGGTGGGGAGGGGGAGGGTGGATTTCATCGCATCGGTGATTGGTCATTAGGCTTTCGAAGTTGTTAATGTCAAATTTACTACCGAAATTTTGTTCGGCCACGAGCATTTCTACTTCATTATTAGTTTTCAAAATTCTTCGGTATAGGTATCATTTACTAGGTTTTCAAGGGCGCTATTTTCGAATTCACTATCAGATTTCTGACACGCATGCGCATTTGGATTTTCCGTTGCTATTGAAGTTCTCGATGATAAAGGGAACGTTTATTAGGTTTTCGAGGGTTCTGATTTTATTTTATTAATTTGATTCTGGATCGCGCATGCGCGTTTTGCTTTTCCATTGCTGTTCGAGTTTTCTATGACATAGGGATCGTTTATTTGATTTTCAAGGGTTCTGATTCCATTTCTTGAATTGAATTTTGAATCCCGCATGCGCATTTCGCTTTTCCATTACTGATGAAGTTTTCTATGATATAGAGATCGTTTATTAGGTTTTCGAAGGTTCTGATTCCGTTTTTTGAATACAATTTTTTATCGAACATGCTCATTTCGGATAACCATTACAATTTACCTTTTTTTTCGGTGAAGTTATTGCATTTCCGTTACTGTTGGCGTTTTCTATGATGTAGGGATCGTTTATTAGATTTTCGAAGGTTCTGATTCCGTTTTTTGAATTGAAATTTTTATCGAGCATGCTCATTTCGGATAACCCTTACCATTGACATTTTTTTCGGCGAAGTTATTTTTTATTAACTTTTATAGAACGAAGTACTAAAAAAATGTCAAATAAAATTGTAATTTAAAATGCGCATGCTCGATAAAAAATAAAATTTGAAAAATGCAATCAAAACCCACAAAAACTTAATTAATGATAAATATAACAAAGAAAACTTCATCAGTATCAGAAAATCGAAAAGCGCTGGCGCAAGCACAAGATTTAAAAAAAAATCGAATCAGAGCCGTCGAAAACCTAACAAACGATACCAGTACCAAATAAATGTCAACTGTAATAGTAATTTAAAATGTTCTTGCTCGATAAAATGTTCAATTCAAAAGACGGAATCAGAACCTTCGAAAGCCTAGTAAACGATCCCTTTATCACAGAAAACTACAATAAAAACGGAAAATCGAAATGCGCATGCGCTATCGGAAATCCGATAGTAAATTCGGAAACAGTGCCTTTGAAAACCTAGTAAACGACACTTATACCAAAGAATTTTGAAAACTAATCATCAAACTAAGGGTTGGAACATCGAAAGGAAAATATCGATATTCAATATTTTGATATATCGCAAAACCAAATATCGATACCCACCGATAATTGCTAGAAAAATATCGATATATCGATATATCGAAAGGAAATGGATGAAAAAGCGAAGGAAATTGCATTAAATGAGTATAATGTTAAACTGTGAAGAAGGTTATGAAATAATATAATTATAATTTATAAAACAATATTTTAATTAGCCATGAATCATTATATAAAAAGATTTTATAACATATTTTTATCTTGAAGGTTTTTAACCATAATTCATATAATACATTCTTCTATAAGTTTTTCAAAAATAAAACATTTTAACTTCTAAAAATTGTATAAATCTTACAACGTTTCCGACTAGATTGTGAATTCTCAAAACATTAATCAAAAACATGTAATTCGTCTTATATACATCTCAGTACAATCACTATTTATATTATTATCTATTATCTTGGCATAGGATTAATTATTTGTATGTAAATCTTATCTACTAAATATTGTTAAGATTTTCTCTATTATATCCAAAATTTAACATGTACTATATTTTAACCAATGATTAAATCAATAAATGTGTACAACAATATACATATATGTATAGTATTGCCTATTTCACTCCAATTTTGTGAGTGATCGATCCATATTATTTTTTGATTTGGTTATCCAAAACTCTTAAGTATTTTTGAAAACAAAAAGCCCTTAAAGAGAATCGTTACCCCGACATAGCAGATGTCTTGATTTTTAAGACCTGACTGTACTTAGAGCTGCGCATACCAACAACAAATACCCACAATTAAACGAACGGATCCTTATCAGTTAAGGTCGGGGCCTTACCGAAATTCATTTTATTAGTGAATGTGGAAATTAGCCAGTTGACCAATAAATTTGCCAAGATTTTGAAAATTGTTTCCATTACATAAATAACTACATTTGAATTACATTAAGGCCCCCTCAACTGAAAAGTACCCGTTGGGGATTTGTTTATCTCTTGAGCGAGCGTAGCGAGCGGAAGTCGACAGCTGTAATCTAATTAAAGTAATAATAATTTAAATTACGGTAAGGCCCTGACCTCAACTGATAACGATCCGTTAGTTTTTGTTGTGGGCATGCGCAGCGCGAAGTATAGCCAGGTCTTACAAATCTAGACCTCCGCCAATTTGGGGTCACGATTCTGGAATTTTACCGAATAAAAGAAATTGCTCATTAAAATAAAATAATATATTTTTGAATGCGGTTTTTCAAATGCGATATATCTACTCTAGTATGGGGTACTTTTGTTCAAGCATTATCATTGATGGAATTCGAATCATGCTTGCTTGAACAAGCCTGTGTTATCAGATTGGGTTTTTGTCCCTCTGGGTTTATTTTAGGATGATAAAATTTTTTTTTTTTTTTTTATCTCCTAGTAAATAAATGCGTTCACCATTTATATCTGATTAGAAACTGATTGAAATCCGAATATTATTACTAAAATTAAATCATTCTACAAAAATCGCTTTCAAATCAGGAAGCCTTGGAACATTCAAACCGAATTTGGGGCATCGGGATAGGTTCTGAAACTACGCGATTCGCTTTAACCGCGATGTCTCTTAAAAACCTTAATTTTGTTTTTATTTGGTAATCACACTCTTCGACACAGCTTTTCTAAGATAATGCAATAGTTGTTAGAAGTATGAAAGGAGGACGTGACGGCCGAGTACGTTAGGGCGAAGGTCCCAGAGTGCCCGGTTCGGAACGTTGTGGGTTCGATTCCCACCTGGGTCGGTTAATATTTATTTCGTGGCGATCCCGCGAAATGAATCTTTACACTGCCATTCTGGTTAGTACGGGGCGGTGACGTAAAAGTAGCCGTCAGGGTTTGGCAAAAAGGACCATATGGCCCACTTGCCGGACTAGTTCCCCCCACCAATACCAGTACCAGTACCAGTAAGTATGAAAAGAAGAAACTTCCCTTAACGAGTCCAAGAACGTCTATATCTGATACACTGAAGAAAAGATACAGCTTCAAATCAAAATGTAATTTTGGGACTTTTAAATTAATTTTTTTTGTATGAGATTTTTTTAACGTAAAGATTTATTTATGTGCTGAATTAAAACCTGCCATCATTTTAGGTTGAACAAAATCCTTAAAGCTAGTTTACTTAATAATTTAAACACTTTTTTTTAAAATTTATTTTACCAATGCTTTAAATTATTTTTTAATGCTTATAATGTACTCTGAAAATCAAACGCTTTACAGAAAAAAACACGTCAATATCATTTTTCAAACTCGTGATATAAAATAAAGCAGTATCAGGATGTTTTATTTATTTTTTAGCTCCTAGGGCACATTGGACGACATGCAGACTTCTTTTCAATGTGGAACCACTCAAAAAATATTGATCCAAATGGGCGACGAACAACCCCCCCCCCCCCCCTTTGTTAGTCTTAATTTAATTAATAATCGACATGAATAAAAAAAATCGATGATTTATTTTATTACGATAAGAAACTACATAAAGAATCATACATGATTATAGCTTAAATTTTAATTAAGTGTTTTTTTAATTAATGATTTTAAGTTATCGGCAATAGCTTTAAACTAGTTCAGCAGTGCACAAAATACTCAAGAAAATACTGCAAACAGTAAAACAAAAAAGATTTGGACCATTTTACTTTGTCTTTTTTCTTTGATTGTTGGAGGCGTAGGAGAAAAAAACTTGAGGGTTGGAGCTACATAATGGCTTCATCACCTGGCTATAGAAACAGCCTCTAGGCCGATAACAGAGGGCCCTTGCTCAGCACAAACTCCCAACATATTACCCTATCAGATCCTCACTTACCAAAAGTACGTTTCCCACATTTCTTCATATCCATGAATAACGCGGTCGAAAATCCTACATTAATTTTAAATTCTCGTCATAAAATTTAATTAACTCGTGGGAAAACATTCAAATGATTTTCCATTATACGAATGATATGGCCATAATTTTCTCTAACTCACTCAGAATGCGAATTGATAATCGTTAGTTTTATTTTATTTTTTATAATTACTAACTAAGAAAACACTTAATCTGTATCGTCGGTAGAAGAGTTATTTAGATCTGAGGCCTAATCAGCCCAATTCTCAACAGATAGCACCTTTTTTGCCTATGACTTGGTGTTTTTTTTTTTTTTTGCAAATGACTGTAGAAACCACCAGTTTAACCCGTGAATGTGTTACAGGAAGAATTAAGAACATCAATACCAAGATAAATATCGAGAAAACTCAATTAACAAGGACTGTAACGAGAAATGAGCGGGGAGACTGTATTGTCAGGCTGAATGGAAAAACATTGGAGCTTCGAATATTTTGGCGCCCACCTGCATGGAGACTGCTGGACAGTAGGAGCTGCTTTCAGATGCTCTAATTACATCAAAAAGGATTCCTGGACAAGATAGAGATTCCAACGAATACAAACAAAATTGTTTACAAAATACCTTCCTTACCAATCTAACATAAGCAAGTGAGTCGTGGGCCCTTGATTAAAGCATAGAAATGCGCAACCTTAGACAAGTGGATGGGAAGACGCGAAGAGATCGGATGAGAAAGGCCACGATACTTTATAACTTTGATCAGAGAGCAGCGGAAGAGATCTTTGAACAGCACCGGTAGAGGTGATCCAGTCACATTTCCCCCACGTCTAAAGAGCGAGTAGGACTGAAAGAAGTAGGAAGTTAAAGAAAGCTTGGAGTTAAATGAAAAATGCCATGAGGAAGAGCCAGGAAGACACGGGAAGATGGAGTTATCGAGTCCTCTGAAATCGTAGAGATAAGATTTTAAAATATAAATATAAAATATGTTAAAACAAACAAAACAGAACAAGCTTTAATCTCTTTTAGCTGATTGCGAACTCAGGACCTTATCAATTAGGGTCCATTTACACATATCAGTCGCGTTTCAGTGCAATGACAGTTTCGTGTATCAGTGAAATAAGTAAATGGACCCTAATGCGGCCAGTTCTGTTCAATAATATACGTCACAGGGCCTTGATACCATAGCAACGTCAAGTTAAAAAAAAAAAACACAATTAATAATATCCCAGTGACGTTATTTCGAAATCTTCTCTTGTAAATTTAATTAGGGAATGTACTCACGGATTCCTTTTTCTTTTTGGAGACGTATATTGAGAAATACTTCTCAGGAAACAGACTGAAGGTGGGCGGCTGCTCACGTCACCATTACCACTTTGTTTTTCTCTGTCTAATTAACCCAGAAATTCGGACCTTTATTTCCAAATTACAAATACATTTAATGTTCGGATACTCTTTCTTGCAACATAACTTCTGACATTCTTCCGACTGGAAAAATAATCAACTAGAAGGTCGAAAAACAATTGAACGATGCTATTAAGCGATATTCTTCTTTTTTTTTTCTTTTTTTTTTTGTCAATAAAGTAATAGTACGTTTTTGATTTTCTAGTAAATGTAAAATTCTAATTTGAAATACAACTATATTTATTCTTATCTTTCCCTTTAAGTTTGTATCTTGTTTTACTGGACCCGGACGAAGGCGTACAAGGCAGTCCAAAACGTCAGTAACATTAAAGCAGTTTGATACCTCACTGTGTGTCTCTTTCTTCACCGCGCACCGCAGTTAACTTCATGATTAAAAACATAATATAATAAAAAAATTGTTTTATAATTATTGTAATGACTAATTATTATATGATCAATTATTTAATAAATAACAAACATCACAAAGCGATACAGTAATTCTAACTGGATTTCATATACGATTAATAATAGTCCATTATATAATATTGGGTAAAGGATTATTATTTTATTAATATATATATATTCACTGTGTTCGAGTATAACTTTTTTTTAAAAAAAAGAAGGTAGGAAATGAATTGGAGGTATTTTAACAACGTGCAGGAAATATTATTTTAAGACGATTGCTTGGAGCAGAAGTTTTTTTTCTTGGGCCAAGTATCTTTGATAGCTCCCTATCATTTTCTGTGGTCAACTGCTCCATCTTCTTTTAGCCCAAAGCGTCATAACTTCTAACAATTTCTTCACTCAGCCAATTCGTTACCCTTTTTTCGACCCCCATCTTGTCATTGCTGGAGGAAATCTTTCTTTTCCCGTTCTTTTTAACTGAATTGAGATATTTCTTTCTTAATATTAAATAGATCTCGATAGGGAATAAAATGGCATTGCGAATTGTCATTGCCGATTTAAAAACGATTTTTTAGCGAATTGTAGAATGATTTTGTTTTGGTTCGACGATTGCATCCGGGTTCTTAAAATAAACTTTATCAAGCCTAAGTAATAGTATTCGGATTTCAATTAAGGAGTGAAAGAAATCCAACCTAAAAATCGCTAAAAAAAAAGCCTAAGTAGGTAACAGTATTCGGATTTCAATTAAGGAGTGAAAGGAATTAAACTTTAAAAATCGTTACAAAAATATGCATGAAGCCGATTTAAGAGACTGAACAATATATTTGTAGGACAAAATGTTTTTTATATAACTAAATGGAAACTGCAACCATTAATGATACATTCCCCTACTACCCTACCCCGTAAAAATAACTGTGTACAATAGATCGGAAGGAGGGAGGTTAACAATTTTATACTTACTTTTTTAGAAGGAATTTATATAACTCCTCATGATCAACCTTATTATAACTGTTGGAAAGTCGAATTTCTGACCTCTATCCGATACCAATTTTATTTTTAAAGTTGTAAGTGTTTTAATGATATTAACTTAATACAATTTTGAGCACTTTAAACTATCATGAAATTTGATCCAACCTCAATTTTATTCTTGTGTTTTTATTATAATTATTTATTTTTTAGTAACGCTGTATAATTGGACTTGGTCCGGATTGGACTTGGTCGGATTGGACTTAAAAGTGGGATTATAGGCATTTTAAAAACTTTATTTTATATCTCCGGTTCTAATTTGTTTACGGAGGTCGGGTTTGTGCCATTTCGTGGTTTATAAAGCCCTAAACCACGAAAAATTTGAGCAAAAATATTTTGTTGTTCGATTGCTATAAAAATTCGTGTTTAAGTATTTTATGAGGTGCGAAAAATGAACATAAACTTTGTTTTTTCATAGAATAATATATTAATAACAGTAGATGCAGTTCAATCACAGTTATTGATTGTGGACATTGTAGTTACACTTGATTATAAATAAAAAAATATAAATTGAACCTGCGGTTTAAAAACCAATAATCAGGAAAGGATTAATACTGTAATGCAAAATAAAAAGTTAAGAGATTATTTCATGAAAAAGTTTTAACTAGTTCCATAGGAAACGTAAAAATCTTATAATACCACGGCCCTTTTTTAATTAATAAAGATTCCAGCTAATGAGATTATTTAATTAATTTCTGTAATTCTGTAAAAACGGAAGCGCCATCCAAAGTTTGAAAACTGCAAGTAGACGCGAACTCGCCTCTATCCGTTATAAATAATTCGTGTATTCAAATACAGGGTCCACTGAACTTAACTCTAAGAAACTGTCGCGTCTTGTTTGATCTATGGGCTTCTGGAAGCAGCTTACATAGCAATGCTAATGTACCATTTACCGAGCATAAGGCGAAACTTTTGAGTAATGCGAACGTAGTCCAAAAAGAATTATCTTTTTGAAATCGAAAAAAATGGATAAGAATGGGATCATTAAATCGTATTGGTTTGAGAAAAACATCTCAAATAATTCTAAAATGTCGTTAATGTTTTAGGCAATCGATCAAAACGGAAACATTTGAAGGAGAAATCCAAGTTAAAAATAAATGTCACATTTAAAATCCGTTTGTATTGATTAGTAATAATAATATTAGTAATAATAATATTAGTAATGTTATTAATATTAATATTATCTATTGATTAATAATATTTATATTATGTAAGATATGTAATTTATATTTACTTAAATTATGTACGTATGTTATGAATGTATATGTACATTTTTTTTTCTTTTTCTCTTTCATAGTAACCCTATGCAAGAGGAGATAATTTACAAAATGTACATATTTCATGCTAAACCGCTTAATATATGTATGGGAAGTTCAATTTACAATTTTAGTTACTACAAAGCATTATATTAGTGTACAATTCAGATAAACATTAAAAGATAAAGAAACATAATAAATAAATAAATAAAAACTAATGAAAACAGAAAATAACGGAACAGATGTTGAACATACAACTAGAAATATTCGTAGAAACGTACATTGTAGAGAATTAAGTATCACAGAAAGAGAGATAATACTAAACTTAAATAAATCAGTAGGTTTCTAAGATTAGATAAAAAGTAAAATAAAAATAAGTAAGGTATTATATACAAATAAACATATTACTAAAATACAATGAATGAATACAATCACACAACAAATCAAAAATAAATAATTATATACACATAAACATTTTACTAAAATAAAATAAATGAGTGCAATCATACGATCAGTCAAAAAATGAAACATTATATACAAATAAACATATAACAAAAGAAAATAACTCAGTCAGTAAAGAAAACAATATCAACAAATTGAAATGAACTACACCAGATAGTATATACATATAATATATATATATATATATATATATATATATATATATATATATATATATATAATATGTACGGTGTTAATACTTTCATCTTTTAATGGTCAAGCACTGACACCTTTTGAAGTTAATCTATTGGAAAATTGTAGTGGACTGTATGAAAATTTAGACAATGTATACTATGGATAATTTATTTCTGCATTACAAACGGAAGGGGGAAGCCAAAATTGAACAATTATGATTAAAAGGGGTTAGTCAAATTTAGAAATCAGGGTCTATTGAAGATGATGATGAAGGTACGTGGGTGAATAGTGAATAGGTGAACAGCAGAATATGTTAGAAAATGAAGGTGACTTACTCCGTTCTGTCTTGAGTATATTCTTACTTATATTCTCCTCGCCTGCCTCAGGCCACTCCTCATCTCTCTTCTCCCCTATGCCAGGAGGGCAGTTTCTTGCACTACTCGAGCATGGTGTGAGGTTTAGTTGCTCTGAAGAAAAGGGATGCTCTCTCTCTGGACCTTCAGAAGTCAATGTCCAGACAGGAATTTTCTTACAGGAATTTTCCAGACTTTTAAGTTCCCCCATTCCTTTTAACTGCTACAGAGGTCGCTACCTCTCGAACTGTCTCAGCTATCCAGAGATGGCGCCACATTCGCCTTTTATATTTCGGAAGACGAAACAAACCACCCCCTAAATCAGCTCCTGGTGATTTAAATCGAGATGCGGCACGCAGACTGCTACTGGAAGGCTGAAATTTACAGAACTAAAATTGTCTCTATCCACAGGGGTTTAAAGAAAATAAATGAACGTGGATTCCAAAGAAAGTGTAACTAAACTAAATTAATTAATTAAATTGTCTCATGACAGAATAAATAAATGATACTACTCTTCTTTATCTGCACCATGATAAAACAAAGGGATTACCGAAGTAACCGCTCGGGTTAGACAACTACCGGAAGGAGTACGCACTGTGAGAGTGCGGGTAACTCCATCCCTACCGGGAAAAGTTGCTGATACTCTGGCAACGGGCCACTGACCAACATGGGACCGTTTCTCCAGAAAAATGACTAGGTCACCTATGTTTACACTTAGCTTCTTATCGGTCCACTTATGTCGTTGTTGAAGAGTGTGGAGATACTCTTTTCTTCAGCGCTTCCACACTTGGGCGACCTGGGCCTCTATCATCTTCCATCTTGACATGAGCGATGGCACAGAGCTGAGGTGTTCTGTGCGTTGGGGAAGTGATGTGAGTGGGCCACCTATTAGGAAGTGCCCTGGTGTGAGGAAATCGAAGCTTGTTGCATCTTCGGTGAGAGGTGCCTGACGGGGCAGTAGAATGGGGTGCCTTGCGTCATAGGATAATGAAGACTTCTGTAATCGTCCGCCCACCCTGACAATCCCACGTTCGTCAAGAAAGGGCGTCAACTGAGCAAACACCTTAGGAACACTAGGGGTTTGCTTGAAGAGCGCTGGAGGAAGATATAAACGCTGAATGAATAACATGCATCTAAGTTCAGCTTCCATTGTCTCTTTAGCGGAAAATTGATCGGGTGATTGATGCGGAGATGTTGAAGAGATCCTGGTCCGTCTTCCCTGAATAAACCGCAATATTCTTGCCACCGTTCTGATGAGAGTTCGAAAAGATGAGAATCGAACGGTCCAATCATGAGGCGGCTCCACTTGATTCGGCTGTGATAGTAAGCTGCTCATTCTCCGGTCATCATGATGTACAACGATCTGCCTGTACATCTTCATAATGTCGGCGCAAACAGCAATTGCATGTAGGCGAAACCTCGTGAGGATTATGCACAGGTCTCCTTGCAGCTTAGGTCCAGAATGAAGCAAATCGTTCAGACTGTGGCCGGTAGAGCCACAGGAGGCGTCAAACACCACCCGGAGCTTGGAACTGTGGGGAAGTTCCTACCATACCCCATGATGGGGTATCAGATACTCGGAATTGGTCATTGCAGGGGACATGTGCATCAACTCGGAATACTCTTCCATGAACATCTTGTACTTGTCAGAAAGAGCAGGTTCTCTGCGAAACTTGGACTCCAACACTTAGAACCTGCGAAGCGCTGCTGCCTTGTTGTTGTCTAACTCTCGAAGCTCGGTCTTGAAGGGTAACCTCACCACATATCTTCCATCGTCATTGCGGCTGTGAGTGTGCACAACGTGTTGCTCACACTGAACATCGTCGGGATCGGATCTGTCGACTGATGTGGGTTCTTCAAGTTCCCAGAATGCCTTCAGCTGCGCTTCAATACTGCATTTGGACTACGAGAAAAGAGAACATGGAGTGGTTGGAGTCAAATCATGGACTACTCCAGAAACGATTAGTCTAAATACAGTGGGAGTTAGGTATAGACCTTGGACTCCAGAAGGGTAGGAAGCTCCAGTGAGAATGCGTGGGTATAAATCCTCACCGATTAGTAGATCGACCACTCATGACTCCCCGAATTGCTGATCAGCTAGAGGGTGGCGCATGATGCGATGGATCGTTGACGCCGGAATATCACAGCTCGGCAGTGATGATGTAATACGGTCGACTACAATGGGCGATAGGTTATACTCAGCTTCTCCTCCGCATGAACGGATAGTGCATGACGTCGAACCCTTAAGATGTGACTTCGGCAGAGCTGACTCACCAAGGCTGGTTATGCGGCCATCAAAAGGGATAATTTCGGCACCTATTTTGCGGGCAAGCGCACTAGTGATGAATGTGCTCTGACTCCCTGAGTCCAGCACGGCACGGGCGAGGTGGTAGTCTCCTCGTTTGGTCCTTATGAATGTGCGCGCAGTACCCAAAAGTACCATGTTATTTGCGGAAGATACCGAAGGTATGGACCCAAATCCAGTGAATGTTTCGCCGGATGCCGGAAGACTGGGACTCGACTCAGACTTGGATGCTGCATCATTGCCCCCTTGAGAATGGATAAGAGTATGATGCCGTAAGTTACAGGCGCGACATCGAAATTTGGAGATGCATGTGGCTACTCCATAGCCCTTACGAAGGCAGTTCCAGCAAACCTTGAACGTGCGAACGTGCTCCAGCCTCTTCTCGAGTGGTAATCCCCGAAAGGTTTCACACTTGGAAAGGAGATGATTATCCTTGCAGAGGGGACACAATGGCAGCCTACGATTATTGTTATTCTCCTGGTTGATCTGGACTCCAGTCTGAAATGCACATCTGTTCTTCTGAATGGTCTTAACCGAGGAACTTGCATCACCGGTAGAGTGTAGCGCAACAGAACTGTGCTTGACAGAATAATTTACGGTGCGATCCTTGCGCGGAGAGCATTCAACGTCCTGCGACATCCTAATAGCATTTTTCCTTTGGCGGACGAAGTCTAAAACATCATCCACTGTGGGGAATTCCTTATTGGACTCCAATGACAGTTCGAACTGTCTTCGTGTTTCCACATCCAATGCTCTTAATGCGAGTGTGGCCAGTAAGAAATCGGCTGGGTTGGTAAGCTTCAGTGCGCGAAACGCATCATTGCTGTCAGCCACGCCTGTCAAGAACAACTCGTATCGCTGAAGATCACCTCTTGTAGTTTTGAAGTCGAACTCAATCATACGATGGACTAGCATATTGGCCAAAACTCGAGGATTCTGGTAAGTTTCCACTACCCGTCTCCATGCCAGGTCGTATGACTGTTCTTCTACCGGAAATCTTGAAATTAAGGCAGCTGCCTCACCTTTCAACGCGCCTATCAGGTAGTGAAATTTTTCCACCTTAGTTAAGGATGGTTCCGAATGGATCATTGAATCGAAGGTGTCACGGAAATGTGTCCACTTCAGCATATCACCATAGAAGGTGGGTATGGGTATCTTCGGTAGCTGTGGTTTGTGCGCTTGAATTCCGCTTTGATTTATCGTGGAGCAAGTATCTTGCGTCCTCCTTCTTGCCTCGCGCTTCTGTATGGATAAAAGGGCTCCGCTTGCATCCACTATCTCTTCCTTCAGCGAGTCATAAAGTTGGAGCCATGATTCATTTGGGAATGTGTCGCCAGATCCAATTTTAATGGTGAGTTCTTCACGCTCATTCCAGGCGTTCCGAAACTCCGTCCAGAATTGTTTTGCTTCCGCCAATCTTGCTTCAAAGACATCGGCATCGGTGTCGCTAAGGGTTTCTAATTTAATGGAAGCGATGCCAATAATGTTCCGTTTTATGCCTCGCACCCGTCGTTCCAACACGGCGGCACGAGCATAAGAGCTCTCGTCAGAAATAGTATCCTTCTGAGAATCAGGCATTTTATAAAATTGAAATAAAATTCGAAATTACGAAGAAGTCCCCCTAACACAGGAAGAGAGAGGAAATAGGAGAATGACGAACGGCCAATAGTAGTGAGGCATGTTGTCTCACTGAAGTTGCCTGCTAGCGCTAACACTGGCCAGGCCTTCCTCCTTGGAATCAGATTAAGTGAGGTTATCTTAAAAGGTAACCCGGCTGAGTTAATATTTCTCTGAGAAATATTCTTGAATATCCTTCCAATATTCTTGAAAATAGGACTGGCTAGAACGAAAAATATTGTGGAACAATCTATTGGTTAACACAATAGATTATTCCACAATATTTTTCGTGTGCTGCAATAACAAAAAAAAAAAACAAATGTATCTAATGTGATCAGTGTATATATAGTACTTACAATGTGATGAAAACAGCTTTCTTAACTCAGAATGTTGTAATTTATTACTGAATAATGAATGAATTATACTCTAAGAACTAATTAAAACTGTAAGAAGTGAAGTAAAGTTTTTAGGTTGGTTTAATTTGTCCTTAGCTTTACAGTGTAAATGTACTAAGCTGTTTGAATTATGCTGCTTGTAATTGATAACCATAATTGGCAATAATTGCAAAATAAGCAGCAGTTAAATTTAATTGAAAGAGCTCTGTGCATAAAGCATGTTACAAAATTGAAAACAAAATTAACTGATATCACATAGTAATAATTTTCTACCCACTGATACAATGAAATAAAACTTAAATTTAATTTAACATGAATTTTAAAGTTTTATGACCTTTGTTAACAAAAACTTAATTAAACATCTTAAGAAGGTTGCTTTATACTGCCCTTTGAGAAATATCACAAAATTATTAAAGAATTAATCTTACACTAACTATAAAACTACTATGATGGTTCCTAATTGTATGTTGTAGTATGCATAGTCAGAAATTATGCCTGATTAAAATTCGGAAATCAATATACATAATTTGGGATGTTAACAAAATGGCTGATAATGAACTAATGGATTATTATGTATAAATTGTCACTTAACATTGATGGGTAATATTTCTTTTACAATGGAATAATTATTTGTAATTCAGATTTTAAGAATTTGTCTATTTGAAATTTATCCGGGCCGGTACGGACCACTTGTACGGTGTTAATACTTTCATCTTTTAATGGTCAAGCACTGACACCTTTTGAAGTTAATCTATTGGAAAATTGTAGTGGACTGTATGAAAATTTAGACAATGTATACTATGGATAATTCATTTCTGCATTACAAACGGAAGGGGGGAGCCAAAATTGAACATTTATGATTAAAAGGGGTTAGTCAAATTTAGAAATCAGGGTCTATTGAAGATGATGTTGAAGGTACGTGGGTGAATAGTGAATAGGTGAACAGCAGAATATGAAAAGAAAATGAAGGTGACTTACTCCGTTCTGTCTTGAGTATATTCTTACTTGTATTCTCCTCGCCTGCCTCAGGCCACTCCTCATCTCTCTTCTCCCCTATGCCAGGAGGGCAGTTTCTTGCACTACTCGAGCATGGTGTGAGGTTTAGTTGCTCTGAAGAAAAGGGATGCTCTCTCTCTGGACCTTTAGAAGTCAATGTCCAGACAGGAATTTTCCAGACTTTTAAGTTCCCCCATTCCTTTTAACTCCTACAGAGATCGCTACCTCTCGTCTCGAACTGTCTCAGCTATCCAGAGATGGCGCCACATTCGCCTTTTATATTTCGGAAGACGAAACAATATATATATATATATATATATATATATATATATATATATATATATATATATATATACCTATCCTATTGCTGGTAGATAGAGATTCATTTTGAATTTAAGTAGCGAAATTTGATATAAAAGTCGGTTTTTTGTAAATATAAGCGTCCTTCGTCAGTTATGTTATTGTTATAGGCTTAACTGTATTTATTTATATTTAGACTTAATTCCTTTTACTTTTAGTATATATATCTGCTCCTCCCAAGATAAAGCCCACTCTCTTATCAGATGCCATAGACCTAAGACTAGACATTATTTACCGTATATTGCTGTTGTAAATGACTTTTTAAAAAGTCATTTTCTGTTCGATTTTATTTAACTGGGGCCCAACTAGGGGACTTTGGCTGTGTATAGTAACTTCGCGGTTTCCTTTGGCTATTGTAATACAGTACTTAGGTAGCGAGACCACTTTTTGCTGACTTGAGAAGATTCGGAGCTGTGTGCCAGAAGGACAACAGTCGAACTTCACGTCTGCAGAACACAGGGTATTTCAATACTTCACCAAAGCTTCAACAACTATAAAATTGATTATCTAAACTCAGGACATTAGGAAAAAAGTCTGAAGGAAGTAAGGAAGATTTGTTCACTGAAGCAACAATACGGTAAATATTTCTTCATTGTAACTTTATTTATTAATGTTTATTGTTTTATGCCTCTTATTGACAGGTTAAATAGTTTAAGAAAAATAGATAATATAGAATCAGAAAACATGTGTGAAAAAGCAAAAGATAGTGACTTTAATGAAATTCCGGAATATGACGGTAAGCTTATTGCTGTAGTACCAATGCGCACTATAATTAAAATCCACTTGATTATATTTCTCGCCTTAGTAAAATGCGGTGTAGCCTATTCGCTAGAACTTATGCCGATAACGAAATAATTGATAAAGCAGCAGAGATGAAACGGTACGATAAACAACTCCACCATGCGGTTCACCAACTTAATCCCGAATTAACAGATTTTATTTATTACATAAAATTTGAAAGTTTAGAAGATATAGATGATATCCTAAGAAACAATGCCGCTCACATTGCCCAAAGAATATGCAAAAATCGAGGAGATAAAAAAGTCCACCAACATCAAAATCCAAACTATAAAGGAAAAAACTATAATCCGAATTATAACCAACATAAAAAACCTAAATATCGTCAAGAATACCAACCAAATCAACATCAAGAATTTATCCCAAACTTTCAACAACCATATAACCCGAATTATCAATATCATCGTAATTATCATCAAAACTTTAACCAACAAAGACCTAATTATACGAGAAATGAGAATGATGTACATAATCAACAGTGGCATACATATGACCAACACCGTTATTTTAATAAACCACCGTCCGGTAATTTTAGACAAAATAATTATCAACAAAATGAAAAACCCCAAGAAAGAGAAAATCAAACCATGAGAACTGTAAGCAATCGCGTACATTATACGGAAAATGATAGAGATAAAGAATTACAAGAATTAAATGAACGACTGAAAAATATAGAAGAAAAATTTGATCATTTTTTAGACTTAGGTCTGAACGACAAAAAACCTCCGGAAATGAATATGCCGTAAATTATACTGATTCACTTCCACAAATGATCGATAATAATGGAAATAAATGGCTCATTGATACTGGTGCGACCAAAAATTATATTCATACTAATATCATACCCGCTAATGGTAAAATACAGAATGAAAATTTCATTATGAAAACCCCGGCAGGAAGGATTGAAGGAAAAAGAAGTGTAATACTCAACCTCCAACCTCTGATCGGAATCGATAAAGAAGTTAAATTTCTGATATTCGCATTTAGTAACCGGTTCGATATATTGTTAGGATTCGAAACTATGAAAGATATGAAGATAAAAATAAATTGTGAAAAAAAATGAAATTATAATTAATAATGAAAAAAGAAAATTAGAAAATGAATTATATTATATTGATGATAAACAAGAAATAAAACAATTAATTTGCCATGAGCATATTGAGAAAGGAACAACAGATGAATTAATTAATTTAATAAGTAAATACGGAGATATTATAAAGACAAATGAAGAGAAGTCAAGATCAACAAATTTATTAAAACATAAACTAATTACAACTAATGATAATCCGATCTATACCAGAAATTATAGATACCCCGAACAATTTAAAATTCAAATTCAGGAAGAGGTTAATAAATTGTTAAAAAATAACATCATAAGAGAAAGCAATACACCTTATAATTCGCCATTATGGATTGTTCCAAAAAAATTAGATGCTTCCGGACAAAAGAAAATACGAATGGTGATCGATTATAGGAAATTGAATCAAGCTTCTGTTAAAGATAAATTCCCACTACCGAATATAGAAGAACTATTGAATAGATTAAGGGGAGACACTATATTTTCTACTATCGACCTGACTTCAGGTTTCCATCAGATAGAAATGGATGAGGAGTCCATATCTAAAGCTGCTATTAGCACTGACAATGCTCACTATGAATTTTTGCGTTTACCATTTGGTTTGTGTAACGCCCTCCCCCCCCACGTTTCAACGCGCCATGAACATGATGATATCCAACACAACTAATGCAATGATATATATGGACGATATAATAATATATTCGAAAAATAAAGAAGAACACCTACAGCATTTGGAATCAATATTCAAACCATTAATTCATATAGCCCACTCTCTTATCAGATGCCATAGACCTAAGACTAGACATTATTTACCGTATATTTCTGTTGTATTCAAAATAAATCTTTTTAAAAAGTCATTTTCTGTTCGAGTTTATTTAACTGTCGTTTGATTTTTTTTTTTGTAATCATCCGTTTTCTTTATATACTTACGCGGAGAGTGAGCAGTGAGCAATCGCGTACAGAATAACCCTAAATAAAATGCCGACCAGACGCATAGATATCATTACAGTATTAATTATTTATTATTATTTCAAAACCAAATTTTAAGTTTTAAGAACGGGGATATAAAAATGTTTTTAAAAAATGGCCTAAATTGTGATGTAGGAAATGATTATTCCAAAATGGTACATCGTTATGTTTCTTCTTATTACCTATTTTTTGTATCCTTATTATAAAACGAACACATGGAAATAATTTTGTTTTAAACAGTTATTAACCCTCCCAACCCCAGGTGAAAAAAAATTCACGAAACACCGGGTGGGGTACTTATGAACCCCACCAAATTTATTGATGATTTTTGCTATTTGTCTTGAATTATACTTTAAACTCATTCGATATTCATAAATTAATAGAATTGATGGGATATGAATAAGAAAAAAGTAGCTATATAGTATTTATTACAATACAATACAATAGTACAATTATAATAATACATTATATTATTATATATAATATATAATATATCATTATATAATACAATAGTAGTATTGTAAGTAAACTGAAAATTATAAAGTTGTACGAGAAACACTACAATTTCTTCCAATTACCTCATAGTTAATTGGGAAGAATTGGGGCGTTTCCCGAACATTTTTATAATTTGAAGTTTACCTCTAATACTACTATTTTTTTTTTCCTTTTTGTAGTAATAAATACTTTTAAACTATTAATATTGTATCAATTCTTTTAATTTATGAATATTGAATGAGTTTGGATCTATTACATATAGACATATAGAAAAAGCCACCAACAAATTAGGTGGGGTGCAACCGGTATTTTGGGCTGGGTCAGGAGAGGTAATTGAGAAAACAGAGCAATTATAAACAAGTGATGTCAAAGCACTCTGTAGTGCTAATGAAAAACTACGGATTATAGAAATTCAAGATGAGATAATCTTCTAAGGTTCTAAAGACTTTTCCAACATTTTTTCCCTCTACTCTGTTACAAAAGCTGATAATATTAAGGAAAAAACAAAAATTATGAATAACATTTGTTTTGGTCCCTTTTCCTATTTTTTTCTTATTTTTTTTCCAACAACTATTTTTTGACCGTATACTTTTTTGTTGAGCCATAATTTATCGTTCAAAATTGCCACGTAATATGTAGTCTTGGGGCAATTGTGAACAAAATATTTCTTTTCATGAAATGCCTGCTGAGAACTCACGCTGATGAGGTGCTCGATTTGAGCGCACCACGTATAACCTCCAATGAGAAGTAATCCCAGCAGTGTTACAGATATTGTAAAGATATTTTCGATGAATTTGACAAAAAAAAATGTATCAACAAAGCCAACTTGAATCCCGTCAAAGGGAATGGAACTCGTCTCAAATCTCACACCTACGGGAAAGTTTTCATAAAGGATTCAGAATGCTTGTTAGGCCAAAATGTATGGTCACAATTACTCCCATTTCCGTATCATCATTTAGGACGGTAACTACTTTCTAACTACTGTATCACTCTATATATGGCATTTGATGGAGCGACTCGCTAGACTTCGAAAACATTCCCATTGGTTTGAGTTTTTTCTTTATAAAAAAAAAAAAAAAAAAAAAAAAAAAACGCTTTCACTAAAGTTGCAAGATTTTTTCGAAAGAATCTTACAAAAAGCAATACAACAAAATTTATAAATAGACCACAAAATGGTTTTACCTTTTTTTGATAAAAATCAGTATTAATATGAAGAAAACTAAATGATTATGGGGTGCCTATATTTTAAGTAAAATGTTACCTACTAAAAATTATTTTTCTGAACTGAAAACTAATGGTATTATAGTAAATTAGTATTACTAAAATAAAAAAATTATAAAACTTACCACTAGCCGAAGGGTCCAATTATGAATAAAGCAATAATACATCATTAAAAGACTGAAAAACTTTACTCAAATGAAATCGATTCCACTTACCATCTAATCTCAAATGCTAATTTTGACACTTGTTTACTAAACATTTGACTGATACCAAACGAGTCTGAATCAGGCAAATACAATAAACAAACAATTTATTTTGGGGGCTTTGTCCATTGTTCGATTCAATGCGCGGCGGTGCTGCTGTAAATTTGTAATGGACGGTAGAAATTTTGCATTGAATTTCTAATACCTCCGTATTTTGCCAAGGTTAATTCTAACTTTCATATACACATTCTTACAAAAGTAAAATTACAGTAGACTTCTAACAATGAATACCAATATTCCAGGAATTTGCGGTATCCAATATTATAACAATATCTATCATAATAAAAACAAAATGTTAGGCAGTACGACAGAATTTTTTTTTATATATTCATTTATATATATATATATATATATATATATATATATATATATATATATATACACTATATAATTATGCTAAACTTTAATGCAATTAAGTTGAAAATAATTAAAATCTTGTGTAAAATGTTCCTCCAATTTAGGAAACAAGTTTAATGGATTCCGCAACACAACAGAGTTGTAAGGTAAGTCGGGACGCAGTTTAAGACAACTAACTTTTTGATCTTAAACTAACTTTGGAAAGGTTCTTCGAGTATAATTGTTCCCCAAGAGCTTCTAATCTTGTTTTATATTGTTTTCTGACTTATAACTTTTCAAATAGTTCTTTCATAGCAGGAATTATAACTGATTTTAAGAGCAAAATTGTGGCACAATCTGTTCGAAATAATTCAAAAAAATAAAAAATTATTTCAGGAAATATATGGGAGAACATGGAACAATTTAAAGTATAGATAGTAATATATGAAATATTTAAGGAGCATGTGATACGAAAATTATGTTTACATGAAATTTGAAAAAAATAATAGGAAAAAAATTCTAAATTTTGAAAGCCCGGTATTTTAAATGGTCCTTTATCCAATATCAATATATATATATATATATATATATATATATATATATATATATATATATATATATATATATATATATATATATATATATATCACTGCTATATATTATTACGGTAGTGCAGATTCCTTTTCCGGCTCTCAGGAGCGATGGATTTTTATGAGTGAGGTATCAAAAGAACGGGAATTTCACGGAGAAGTGACGAATCCTAATTTCAATTGTTAAATTCTTATTAGGGCTTAAATGAATATGATAAACTGGGAGTTTCAAAGCTTTGACGACTAAGTGTCGGCGCACCGAGATATGTTGGGTTTTAAAGATTTCGACGCGGGCATCAAGATCATATAAGTTCCAATGGAACGTGTTGGTCCCGCGTTTTAAAGCTCTAAAATCTACCGTTTTCGAGATAATGCACGATGTAGGTGCGCACGGGCCCTATGCCATCTTGCGTACGTGCCGTTGTCATGGCAACTTTATACATTAAAAAAAGTTGAGTCTATATACAAAAACTTTTTAATAAATTTTAAATTAATCTGTTAAATTGGTATTTTTAGGTTTCCATGAATGATTGAGGAGATTATATATTCTCTCCCATGTCTGACCGTAAAACACTGTTAAATATGAATACTACACATAGAAAATGATTTAGCTGAGTCTTATTGCTTAGCGGTTAAACTGAAGGGATTACTAATTACTTATTAAGTAAACTGTTACTTCAACATGATCATTATAAACTATGATGTTTTACCAAATGTTTTTGTTAAATAAACTTTCATGCTAATATTATATTGTATCTAACATTATACGAAGAAAAATGCTTCTCCAATAGCTTTTACTTCGAATGCATTAGGGAGAAGATAGATAGACGTCTAATGCGAGAGTTCTCGCTCGGGTATACTTGTATATATATATCTCTCTCTCTCTCTCTCTCTATATATATATATATATATATATATATATATATATATATTTCAGTTCGCTACTCATTCATAACAGCCTAATTCATTTGAACCAATTTAAACGTTTTAATTTATTTCAAAATTATATGCGTCCAGTGCACTTTGTCGCTCGGCAAACCGCAAGTCACAAAATAATTATATTTACCTTTGAAGGGCGGACTTTTTTTTTTTTGTTCAATCCAAACCTACAGATGCGTACGCGAGAGCGCAGTTCAATAAAAAATAACGGTCGTTACGCACATTAATAATATTAAGAAATATGCCTGCGATTCGTTAAATGAAAAACCGGGCAGTGACACCGCAGAGTTTTCCAAAATAAAAGCCCCCGCGGTCATAAATCCACGTCAAAAGCCAATACCAGTACAGCCCAAATGTTTCTAAAACCCCCAGCATTCAATGTTCCAGAGGCACATTTTGTGCGGTATTTGACAACGGGAAAGACAAGCTGCCGTTGCACTAAATGGTTGTATTGACAAAACATAAAATTATATGAATACACTATCATTGGAGAAATAAGCAAAGTATGATATATCAAACACACAACATATTGGACATTGAAGATCTCATAAAATTCTGAGAGGAAATAAAAATTTATATAGAAAATATTAATGATACATGGAATTATGTGCAAATGGAACCAATTCTGAAATTGGGTAATTTCCAGGGCTAGAAACAGTTATTGAACTTTTTCAAAAAGTTTTAATTTAACTCCTTTACAAGAACTTTTACAATTAATGTATTTTCATAAAAGTTCTAAACAAAAGAACCTTCTGTCAATATAAGTTCTTGCCAAAACTATTTTAATAAGTTTATAAGTTTTCACATACTTATGAGGCAAAGCTTGAGAAGCAGTATTGTTGAAAAAATTTAAAACAAATTTTAACATGAAACAAAGAAAATAAATAAAATTCGAAATAAAAGAACAAATAGAAAAACAATTACCTTTTTATTAATGTGATTTAACGTGTAATTTTGAATGACGATGGAAAAATTTCTTTAATTTTAATTAAATCACCTACAGAATGTTTACTTAAAAAAACAACATTTTAAGATAAGAAAATCTTACAAGACACAATTCCATAAGTATTTTCCACATTTAACTGGGAACTTAAATAATGAAAACTTTTATTATAATCTTACTAAAAAGCTCTAATGAGAACTTTTCTAATATAGAACTTGATTATAGACGTTCTTTAAGAACTTTTATTATAAAAGTTCTTACGATACAGTTCTCAAAGAACTTTTACTATAAAAGTTCTGAACAAAAAGTTCTTGCAAGAACTTATAATAAACGCTTTAACATAAAATTTCAAAAAGTTCCTAATAAAAAGTTTAATTTAGAACAAGAATTATTTCAATATTAAAGTGCACTGTTATTTTGGAGCCATGGTGATTTCAAATAAAATATTTTACAGGTTTAAATAGATTTTTCATTTCCCTAACCGTTATGCGGACAAGATAATTCGAAAATAGCCACTTTCTCGAAAGCCTTCTCTTGTTTGGCGTCATTCGTCTCGTAACTTATTCGGAAAATACAGTGGACGGCTCAATGTTTGTCAGTTAAACTGTTCGAGGATGTTTAATTTTAATTTCAGCCATTTAGTAGGAAACATGAATGCAATGAAAGATAATAATTTTATATATATATATATATATATATATATATATATATATATATATATATATATATATATATATATATATATATATTTAATTTTCGACACTTTCGAAAAAGGGTTTTTCCTGGAGAGGGGGAGCATCAACTCCAACCACTCAGGTCACTGTTTGTTTAGTCGTTTTTATTGTATGTTTAGAAAACTCCTTACAATCCTTGAGGTATTCAACAGCACAGCTTTCTGGGCTTCATTTATAACAGCCGTCGAGAGGCCCAGCCGTTCAGTCGCTTCCACAGTGGACACCGGTATCAGACCATTGCTGGAGATCACAATAGCCCTCACAATCACTTTATCCAGTCTGTACAGATCTTTTAATTCAGCTGCTAGAGCTTGATATTTTCGAATTTTTTCTGCACATACTGAATTAGTGTTTCCATCATTCGGCACAGCAATATCTATTATCTCTGCTGTCTTCATATTACCATCAATCAGCACGATATCAGGTCTGTTGTGGGTCACGGAATGGTCTGTTATAAACGACTGATTCCAATACAATCTTATCCCTACCCTCTGGACGATTTCTTTAGGACTGTACTTATAATATGGCATCAAGTCATTTAATAATTTTCTTTTTACTCCTATCGCCTGGTGATAGATTTTGGCAACATCATCATGCCTCTTGAGGTATTCTGTGCCAGCCAACGCACCGCATCCTCCAGTTATGTGCTGAATAGACTCGTATGTGCTGGCACAGAGCCTACACTTGTCTGATACGTTCTGTTGTTTCAAGACGTGTCGCCAGTAAGACCTAGTTGCTATGACCTGATCCTGGATTGCTATAAGAAATCCTTCTGTTTCGGGGAACAGACTTCCTCTAACTAGCCAGCTAGTAGACAAAGTTTTATCTATTTCAGTTTGCTGGAGCTGGTGATAAAATCTCCCATGTAATGCTTTCGATTTCCATTCTTCCAGTCGTTCGCTGTTGGTAATAATGTTGGACGCAACTTCTTGAGAGACTAATTGCAAGGCAGTGTGCCCCCGGTCAAGACTGCATATTATTTTATGCAATGGCACCTCGCTTTGTTTGAAGTACTGTCCTAGGGTCATTTCTTGCTTTCGGCACGCCTCTTCAATGTTTGTGAGACCCCTCCCACCTTCCTTTCTAGGCAGATAAAGCCTTGCGATGGATGCAGTCGGATGATGCATTCTGGACCCAGTCATACTCGTTCGTATTAGTCTATCTAATTCTTGCAGAGATGTTGTAGACCATTTTAGGACTCCGAAGCTGTATGATATGGCTGGTATAACCCACGTATTTATAGCTTTTATTTTCGATCCTGAGGATAGATATGTTGCAAGGATAATCTTCAATCTCTTCTTTAATGATTCCATGAGGCTATTCTTTACATCCTTCCTCGCAATTTTAACATGTTGTTCTATCCCAAGATACTTGTACATTTCTTCTTTTTGAAGATGCTTAATCCGCATTTCATCATCAAACATACTTTCAGAAATAACTGGTTTTCCTTTTATCACATGAAGAACAGCGCATTTCTCAATACCAAGCGACATCTGTATTGAATCACTAAACTGGATTACTGTTTTTATCATAGACTGTAACTGAGATTTATTCTTTGCATAAAGCTTCAAATCGTCCATGTAAAAGCTATGGCTGATTACTGCAGTTGATTCATTAAATTTTATTTTGTATCCGTTTCCTTCTCGATTTAATAAAATCGATAAAGGAGCCATCGCAAGACAAAACCAAAGGGGGCTGAGGCAATCTCCCTGGTATATACCTCTCGAAATTGTAATGTACTCCAAAGGGTCGGACAGCTGATCATGTCCCATCCTCAATCTTGTTTTCCAGCTGCTCATGAGTTTCCTCAGAAGATCTTTAACATGTGGATGTATTTTATAGATATCCAGGACTTTTAACAGCCAGCTGTGAGGGACTGAGTCAAATGCCTTTCTGTAATCAATCCATGCTAATGACAGATTTCTTTTATTTATGGTCGTTTGGCCTGCAATGAACGAGTCGATAATGAGTAATTCTTTACATCCCTGGGCTCCTTTCCTACAACCAAGTTGCTCGAGTGGGATCAAATTATTGGATCGCAGATGAAATTCAATTTTGCTTGTGAGAATGGAGGTTAAAATCTTATAAACTCCGTTAACGCAGGTTATTGGTCGAAAGTCTTGCGGTTCCAATCGGTTTTCCTGTTTTTTAGGAATAAGTACTGTAATGCCCTGACAGAAATTTTTAGGAATATCTATCTGTCCTCTTATCATTTTTAGATAATTGGTCGCTAGTATTTCATGCAAACAGGTTAGATTTTTCAACCAGTAATTTTGAATTCTATCACTGCCTGGTGCTTTCCAATTTTTCATTTTCTTTGTTGCGATGACTACATCCTGCTTTGATATGTCAAATTCTGGCATTTCAGGTACATCCCGAAATTCATTATTTATTGATCTCAACCATTCGATTTCATCATTGTGAAATGCACTGTCCTCCCACAGCTTTTTCCAATAATCAGTTATATTTTCAGTCAGTGAAACATTCACATATCCCTGTTTACCACTCTCCAAGTTCCGATAAAAATGCCTCTCATTATTTATGAACCTTTTGTTCTGCTGTTTACGAAGCATCGACTTTTTGTATCTTCTTATTCTGTTTGCATAAACTGCAAGTTTTTGCTTCAGCACATCAGCATGTAAAGCCAATTTTTCGGTAAGCTCAGATTCCAACACCATTCCTAATTGTAGTACAACTATTTCATCAATCTTTCTTTTTAATCTTGTACTTGCTCCATCCGGATTCTTGATATAACTTGTGATTGCCCCAATATTCGCTCTGAGCGAGCCTATTTTATTTTCTAATCTTTTCTGCCAGCGTGGTATGGTTGATTTGCATTTATCTTTCTTTGATTCTTGTTCTTCAAAACCAAGTTCAATAATAACGACCCTTGCTGCAACATACGCCCAGTGACAAACAGCTTCAACATCCATTTCTGGGTAATTACTAACAAGTTTACTTAAAGCTTCATTAACCTGTTTCATAGTTGTCCGTGTATTAAAGCTATAAGGGACTCTTAATAGGGATGGTCTTGCATCATGTGGCATTCCTTCATAAAGCACATGCTGGGATAACAATGATTGCATTAGTTTTCGAATCTTTTCATCTTCTTCTTCAGAAGGAGCAGCATCTAGTGCCAATGATATTTCTAATTGTTGAGGTTCAGTCGGTTGCTCTTTATTTCCAGTAGGTACTAACCCTAATCGCTCAGATATTATTGCTTTAATATTTTCCATTTCCAGAGCAGAGAGAAATTTTCTAGATCGGATAACTCTAACTTGATCACTCAACCTTTGCGTACTCATAGTCATCTGTGGGTATGATTCCTGCCAATACTGTTGAATCCTGCTAAGGTATCCTGTCTTGTCTGTTTCTAATTTTGTTGCCAAAAGATATGCCTGGATGACAGCCTTGTTCATTTCTGGCGTCCATTTCATCCTTCGGGCACCTCTTGGTCTCGGTGGTCGGGTTCGTGCGGGAGGAGAAATAGTCTCGCCCAAGCCCGAACTCGAACTAGTGGCCGGTTCTTGCAGTCTTGTGGTCCGTTGCGGCAGGGTGACGCCACTCGCTCCACCATCCCCTGAAGGAAGCTGTCGAAGATTTCCACCTGGTGCAGCTTCATTCCCAGGTTCGTCCGAGGCTATACGTCGATTTCTTAACTCCATTTTTAGTGGGTGGTTGCATTTTAGACCTTCTGCCAGGTCTTCCTAGGTAAGGTTGCCCTAGGGTATGTACTGAAAATGGCCTCTGTGTCAGTGTAAATGTTATTGTGTCCTGTAATGTGTGAGTTTGTGAACGGTATAATGTACTCAGGAGCCCGGGGGAACGTAAAACCCCAGCAACTGCGTTCATCAGCTGCCCTTGCGGGGATATATATATATATAATATATATATATATATATATTATTATTATTATTATTATTATTATTATTATTATTTTATTAAGACTTTAATTCTACGCGCTGAAAATTTTTGTTTAAAAGTTCTCAGGTCGATATATTTAATACAAGTACTCTAATTTTTTGTTAGTAAGTCTAAAAAAAAATTGGTCTAACTAAGTAATATCTTAGTGAGACCAATTAATATAAATAATAAAATAAATGAAAAAATAATTATTTCATTTAAAATAAAGATTGTAAAAATAATTTCGTTATCAATAGTTTATCTTTCATATGTTGTAGTTTTACTGTAAAATTGTTCAGAAATTACATTATTTTTTGCCTAGTTAAAAACGAAATACTATTATAGTAAGATATAACTATATAATTATAATTTTTTGTAGATTGTTTAAAACTATACTCTTGCAACTCGTGAATTGTTAATTAAATGTTATTTGTTTAAATGAGTTAGTTTGTAAAAAAAAATAATAAATAAATAAAAAAATGGTCAAATAAAAACCTGAATACGCAAATAAAAAAAAATAAAAATAATTGTAGGCAAGATCTGAAAACTGTTTTTTTTTAGGGTTCAAACATTTACTAACAGCAGGGGCTGAGAAGCTTTCAAAGCCATTTCGGGCGATTTACGTAATTGAATCAAATTGTATCCAATTATTTGAAGCATCGGAATAATTTAATATATTATTAAAAACCGATATTCCAGTTGTTTTAGTATTTACGAGCAGTGCCTAATTCTGACCAGCATATAACAAAGTTTTGACAAAAAATACAAGGAAATATGGGGTATGGGCGCACTAGATTTTAAGTTCGATTTTAAAAGACTGCAAGAACTGTATTTTTGAAAATAAACCCAAAAGTAACGCACTTACATCTGCCTTAAGCGGTAAGTATGTACGACGAATCTGGAAAACTCATTGTTAAACCATGAGCGGTTTTGGAACAGGTAGCAAAATAGTTCGGTTACCAGAGAATTGTTATACTGATGTAATCACCGATAAAAGTTAAAGCTACTCTGAGATTCAAATTTTGCAATGGTCATCGAGTTATGAAAGTGGGATGTGGAATAAAATTGAATAAATGTATTGGAAAAAATATTTTTTTTTTGTTTTAATTCGCTAGTCTGTTGCCTCGATAAAACATGATAGTAGGGGTAAGTGTACACCAGTCACACAACAGAGGTTTGCACTTGCTCCTACTATCATGAATTGCTGGGTGACTGCGGGTAAGCGCTTAAAAAATAGAAAACTGTCAAGAAGAAATGCAAATCACAAAATATTTTGAAGAACAGCTTCTGTGGGTTCCGCTTACGAAAAAAAAAGACGAAAAAAAAGGACTACCGGTAGATAAGCAACGATACAGCTTTATCAACAGGTTGTGTTGTACATTTAAACTCATTTAACACAATCGGCAATATTTTTTCTCATTTTTCACAAAAAAAAAATCTATTGGATTATGAGTACTTTGAAATCCATGCAGAGGCAAAGGCAGAAAACAATAATATAAAAACATTGCTTAAAATATTTTTTTTTCTCGGCTCCTCGGGCGTATTGGCAAGAACCCTCGGACAGATATCTAATATTTTTCGATCTAGTGTCACCAGAAAAGATTCATTGAAATCGGTGATGAATCGGTATCCTCCACTTGTATAAGTGGGTCAGTGGAGTATCAGACTTCAAACAGTCTCTGTTGTTTTTGAAGTGCCAGCCTTTCAAAAAACGTGCCATTGACCGTAAAACACCACAGCCAAGCAGTGCAATGTCAGGGCCGTAAGGAGGGTGTGGTAAGATGCAAAAACCCCCCATTTCTGAGAATATTTCTTTGATTAAGAGTGAACGGTGGGCAGGAGCATTGTCTTGCTGAAACATCAATTTAATATGATTGGCCAAAGAAGGGGACTCCACTTTTAAAACTCTACATGCTCTTTCGAGTTGTTCACAGTAAAGCTAAACGTCAGTAGCTCTGCCATCTGGAACCAGATCAAAATGCAAAATATCCTCATAATTCCACCAAGAACAAAGCATTAACTCGAAGACAGTTTTTCTCAGAATTGAACCGCCTGAACCAAAATGCTACTGTATTACGATGCTCCACATTTTCACCTTTCGCCGCACAAATTTCCTCAGCAGCTGCCTTCGCACTTTTCAGTAGTGGCTCGGAAGATCACGAATGGCAATTTTTTCTCCCAGCATTATCAGTGAAATTTATAAGATGGAATGAAAGGTTGATAGTTAATATAAATAATTAAATAAATGAATCGTCAAAGTAAACAACGAGACAATATACATATCAGTAACAAATGGAGACCTTAATGTCGGAAATGAATTAATGCACGAAGACTCTTTTAGAAACCTAGTATATCTTTTTTAATTTATTGATTCTTTTATTGATTTTTTATTGTTATACATATTTTTGTTTGTACGTGAAAAAAAAAAGAATGTGAGCTCTGTGCAAAAAGTTCATTTACATGAAAAATGACAAACTGACAGGTTTTGTGGCAGCTCGTATGTTCCACTTGGAGATACACTTATAGATATATAAGATAAAAACGACTACGTACAAGATCCCATTTAGTTATTGTTTAATCACAATGCAATAAAGAGACATGCACGCTTCGAGGTAGCAATGCATGTGTGTTAACAATGATCGCGATAAGCAAGATTTATACAGGCCTCCCCCCAACTTGCCGCCCAGAACAGAGCTAATTACAAGATATCTCGGCTACCAAACTTGCGCACCACACTCTGATATCAAGTTCTACAATGGACAATCTCAGTACTTAGAGAACCGTGGAAATCTCCTACCGATACATTTATTAACTGTAATTAAATACATTCCGGTCTGACTGCTGAATAATTCGAATTATTTCCATATACCATTGTCACTTACTTAAGTCGGTAAGTTACATTACCGGCTTTTTTAATCACTTCATGATCAGTTCGCTCATCTGATTATGTAATATACAAACATATAACACTAAACTAAAAAAATATATATATTTCCCCGGTGCTAAAAAAAGTATTCTTTGAAGGAAAGAGCGAAAGGAAAGAGATAGCGATGACAAACAAACATAGGATATTTTTTGAAACATTGAAGCTTTTTAACGGATGCTGAATAACGATCGATGCTTGCTTCTGTTTTTTTTTTTCACGACAAACTCTGATCATACCAACGATGCATACATACAAATATTATGTAACATTTTTTGTAGCACAAAAAAGTTATTTGAGAAAAATGTGATAATATGGATCCACCCTGTAGTACGTTTGCAACAATGTCTAGAGCCTAATTTATCCACGTTATATTTATTTTTACTTTAAAAAAAATAATATTATCATTTAAATGTAAAAATAATCCTTTTTCTAATGTACCTTAATTTAAATGAAGTGTGTTAAATTTAACAGTTACAAACACTTTATTTATATTAATTATTTGCAAAATCAAACATAGAAACACATTTAATTACTAAAACAGCATTTTTAGGAATAAGACCTCAGGCATTAGGCAGTAATAACAGTTCTATCAAAAATTTTCCAAACCAATCATTCAAAAATATTAATTAAATCGGAAGTTTAGAATAACTTTATAATTTTTTTTTAAATTAAGTTTGGTTTTGTACGTAATTGATATAAATAAAATGCTTGTAAGTTAAAAAAAAAATTGATATTTTGTTTTTATAAAATTTTTAATAGAGGTTATCATGATAAGATGAAACGCAAATAAATAAGTTGATGTTTTAGTTTTTAAAAATCAATCATAAAAAGTTCCTAAATTAACTTGGTAGGAAAATAAGAAAAAATATCGAGGTTTTAAGGTTTTTTGACTTTTCGCGTTTATAACTTGAAAGTTTTGGCGGTTTCAGATAAAATTTTATCAATCATCATTAAATCGCAGTTTCAATTAAGTAAGAATACATTAACAAAGAGCAAATAAGTAATAAAATTTACTTTTAATATGAAAATTATAAAACTTAAGTTTAATAGTTGCTTCTGTGAGATGTTTCTTGATCAGTAGCCGACCAACGGCTGAATAAAGATGAGGACGTGTGAAAGGAGGTACGGAAGATAACAGGAGTGTGCATGCTAAACTCTCTTTCTTCTAAAAATAACGACGAAAAGAATAACATCGTGTACCTATTAGGTGCGCGCGAATGCTGGAAGGTATAGTGAGAAACCCTTCTATAATTTCAAAAGTAACAGTTTCTTAAATAAATACAAAAATAAAAATGTATAAATATAAAAGAGCTAAATCGTAAAAAGAGACATAAATTAATTGCTAGTATACAATTGGAACATTTCGAACACAAAGATTCAAATACCTAAAATACTGGTAAACAACTGAACAGTCAACGTTCGGCCAATTCAGGCATCATGACAGAAGCACTAATATCACATATATTCAGAACAAATACAGCATATCTCACATCAACACTCTAAAAATGACGAGTCAACTAGAGGCAGCGCATCACTCCAAGACATCAAATCAAAGAGAGTTCGTATTCAGAAGTCTCGGTTCACAGATCCAGTATCGTAACCAGGAGGTGGAAAGGTTGCAAATTCCACGGGCCTCGAAATGACCTTTATTATAATAAAATATAATATCAAATTGCATTTATATACAGTATTGCAATATTATATGAAGTAATACAAATAATAACTAACATTGTATTATTATGTATAACGCACAGCCACCTCTTCAAAATTTGAGTAAGAAGCTTAGAAGCTCAAAATTTGACCGCTAATGGCCTCCAAATTCTTACGCTACTGCCTTGAGAAGAGCTGTTATGCAAAAACCAAGTGTAAACAGCATCTTCCACCAATTCACTTTTCGCTTTTTTCATAGTTTTACGGTTTGAACTGCCCGCTACACTGTCAAGATTATGTGCGTACCTGGGGTGATTGAATCAGATTTTTTTTTATTCCGGTTATCGTTGATTTACCAACAACGAACTCGACAGCTAATGTCTGACCTTTATTCAGCCGCGTAATAAATTCCATTTTATCTTTTAATGAAAGAACCACTCGTTTTATTTTTGTTGACATGTTTTAATTAAAAAAAAAAAAAAAGATCACAAATGCGGAATACACCTCACAAAGAACGGTTTAAAACTGAGAGTAAGATATCTACAACCAGCCAAATGAACGGAAAGGGTTTCACAAAAACAAATGCAATTAACTAATTAGGTATACAGTTCTAAGTAAACAAATACCTACTGAACGTCTAAGTTCATTGAACACACACACATTTATGAACCACATACAAATACTATTTAACGAAGCAGTTTCTGAGAAATAATTAAGGATGGCTTCCTTTATAGACGTTCTGGGAAAAATAATTTTATTTTTCGTTTAATTTTATTCAAAATAACAATAATTTTAACAATACCAATAAGTAATTTACATGATAAAATTAATAAAAAAAAAACCGTTCCGATAATCGAACGTTCGGATAACTGACGTTCGGATAATCGACGCTCCACGTATTGTTAAACAATAATAACTAAACAAAGCTGTGATCCGTTTATTTTTTTGAGGAGTGTAATATACATGATGATAATTAAGTTTATTAGTGATACTTATTTGTAATGCCTAACTCTCCTGCAATCTCATTCGAAGCATCAGCTTTCTTCACCAAGCTACTTCCGTGCAGTTCATGGAAATTATCGTACAAATATGCATATTTCCTCACTTTTTCAACGAGTGCCTTCATTTCTTCATCCATTGCACCGAACTGATCTCGCTTCAGCTGCGCGATAATTTTGTAGAAACGGTGATCGGAGAGACTGGTTCGCTATAATAGATCTCGTCCTGTATGACAAGGATGATTCAGTATTAAATCATACAACTAGGTTTCCAGATCGCCATGACAGATCGCGTTCTTTCTGCCTGATCCTAAACGAATCCGGTGCTGGCGGTCTGATCATGAAGTGATCAAAAGAGCTAATCATGTTAGTTAGTTATGGCTCACTTTTAACTGAGAGAATGATAAATAATTCGAGAAAGAAGAATAGGCAGCTCTTTTCCGCGAATCACCTCCCGGTTAGTGAGTGATCAAAGTAGCTCTTTCTAGCCCCTCCTTTCATCGGTCCTAATATTAAAGTTGCTCTTACTGAATCAGTGAATAATGAAAAACGAATAACTCTTTTCGGTGAGTGAATATGATTCCCATCACAAGTTCACACCAAAGCTGAAGCGTTAAGGAATTTCAGTATATAATTCGATGGAATCCTTCTGAATTATCTTACAACTCTGGAGATAAGAATTAAAAGAATTCGAACCGTTACCGGTAACTGATGGAAATAGTTGATTATTTTATAAATCTTGAAGATTCTTCCTAGTAGGACTGAGAAATGTTTTATGATTTGAGGAATAAATCTAAAAATTTTTAAGCATTATTATTTTTTTTTTTAATTACGTTCTGTTTTCATAATTTTGAAGTTGTTAATTAACAAATACAAAAATTGAAAGATTTTTTATAACATATAATTGATGTTTTAAGCCCAAGCTTTTGTACACCCTACATCACCAGTCTACAATTTGTACATATAAATAAAATTATTTAATGCAAGAGGGAAAAATAAAATAAAAAATTCTTTAAAATTCACCATCCCGTACACGTACTTAAGTATCAAAATATTTTAAATATTTGAATACATGAGTATTCTCCAAGCTGTTTGTTTTACAAGTTTTTCTTTATTATTACCCAAGACCACTTGTTTCCATTTGGTGGACATTATTCCGTCTTAAAATAAAATTAAAAGCTAAAACTTGAAACAAAAGTAAAATACAATAAACCTTTTTTATATTTTAATTTAACAAGAATGGGATCATGATTATGAATTAACAGAATTACATTAAGGAACGAAAGATATGCAAGGAAAAGTTTCCCTAGACTTTACTAAATTTATTTTCTTTCTATAGAAGGGACTACAGATAACTGTAATTGTAACTGTGGTCCACAATTATAATTATAGTGGTTGGTCAAGTAATATTATTCATGCAACTCCAAATTACAGCAATTGGTAAGAAATTGGAATTACATTTTGCCCAACACTGATACGAAATGCAGTCATACCACCCACGATATGGTATAGAATATAAAATTCATACTTATAATTTAATATATTAATTTTATATTCTATAAAATTTAATTAAAATATAAAATTTCAGGTAGTACTGAAAGAAAGAAGTTACTTTAAAGAAATTACTTTTTTTTAATTAAAAAAATAAAATATTTTAAATATGTTAATTTGTTGTTAATTATATTTAACTGTAGATTACATAATGTTGATTTTTTTTTTTTTTGTGTTACTTGAAATGTAACAAAATTAGCATTTGATCATATCAACTTTTATATTGCAAAAAATATATCTTTTGAGTGTTAATTTTATTTTGGTTGTTTATTATATTGTGCTTATATGAAAAGTGATCAGTTCAACTGATGTGTAAATTTCATTTTATATTTTTAAAACTTATATTTATTAATTTAAGACTATTTCTTTTATTCAATAGCCTTTTTTATATTTTACAACAATTTAGATTATTCCAATACATCGATAAATTATAATTTTCTATTAAATTCCAACATTGGTATATAACTATAAAACATATATAAGTAAAAAAATAAGAATACCTAATTAAAAATCAAAAATATTTAATTATTCATAAGTTTAAAATGTGTTATTACTCACGAGTTAAATGACGTCGAGGCGGACAGCTATGGATGCCCCTGAAACATAGAAATTTAAATTATTATAATCTTGATAATTTATAAAAAGGTATTAATAAATTATTGGGAGTGATACAAAATCAAAAATTAGAACCTATGAATTTACATGTCGATCACTGAAGTAAACATATAAATCAGTTATTGTGATCGGCCAAAATTATTGTAAAGTTTTTTTTATACTGAATTTTAATTTGAGGCTATTTAAAACTGTTCCAGGATCAAATCACAAGGGTAGACAAAATAAAATAAAACATTTATTTAAATTTGTTATAACGATGCATTGGGGAAATAAATAAATTTAAAAAATACTGGTGGCGCAGTAAGTTGTTGAAAGAATAATTGCCTATAATTATTTAAGTGTGATTGTGAGACCTAGGATCTTGTATCCCAGATTTATTTTATTTTTATCTTTTTTTATATTTTTTTTACTGACTGTGAAGGTTGCAGCAATTTTAGGTAAAGTGAATTGCCTTATATAAACGTAACCATCAATACATGTACGAACGACCAAATATTTATAAATACATAAATAAATACCGATAGATAAAAAATCATCAATAAATAAATGTTGATAGATACGTAATCGATAACATATCAGTTTTTCGAAATATTGTAGAGGACAATAATTCTATACTATACAGCTCTTAGCTAAAATTTTTCAAAAAACCCGGATACCAAGAAATATTTTAGATTTCGCGTTCATCCAACATTTAATTACCATATCGTCTAAATAGTAATAATGTCCGATATACTGCGCCGGGAACGAATCCTATTGTACTATTCAAAAGAACATTACATATTATATCAGACATTTTCAATCTTCATATATATCACATAACTTAGCACTTGTTTTTCTGTCCATAACATTGTCTGTGAAAAAGGAGAGCGAAAGTCATCAAAAAGATTAACAACACAGAAAGTTCTTTGATTTTTTTTTTTTATAATAAGAAAGTAGAGCTAATCACATAAACAAATACAAAAAATAGATTCATATTCATACGTATAAACACGAAAAATATGGTAATTTTTAAAGAGTTTTGCTGTTTGTTCACACATAGTGCAAAGCTCGGAATGTTTTCAAATTTTAATTTCTTGCAAGAATCCTTTATCACACATTTCAAATTTGAATGCTCCATCCCTCTCCATTGCCGAGAAAAAAACATGTTCTAAACCTGAATTTCACAATTAATATTGTATCAAGAGCTAAGGTAGTTTTTGGCGCTTGGGAATTCCAGTGATTTCATTTTCTAGGAGGGTTGGAGAACTGGAGGAAGTAACTAATCGACTGTACCACCATAAGAAATATAATATTCAATACCGAGACATAAAGTATATATATATATATATATATATATATATATATATATATATATATATGAGAGAGAGAGATTCTTCATATATTTATTTTAATTATTTCGTTTTTACTAATATTTTTTCTTAAAAAGGCTTGGAAATGTCATACAAAACCTAATTTGAATTAGACTCCACTGTATTTTTTTAAATTATTATTAAAATTTTATAGCAATCAAATTGTGCAAATTATAATATTATACTTACTTCAATGCCAGAGATAATAGAGACTATAAACCATAACAGAATTTTTTTCAATTAATTAAGAAAGGGAAAGTAATTAATCATAACTTCCATGATTTCTTATATTTTAGAAAAAAAAAAAAAAGGAAAATGTCAACAATAAAAATTTTGTTGTGATTCTGTTTCTGGTTTGGTTTGATTAAATAATTTCTGTCCTAACCCCATACTAAAAAAAAAATTTAAACTCGATACACTCAAGACTATTAGATGTAGTACTCAAGCTTAGCGCAAGCTTAATTGAGTTCTGATCTCAATGTTTATTTTAATTGTTTGAACTGATATTAGTTTATATTCAAAGGGAATCAGAAGATTGAAAAACAATTCTTTCTAAAAGGAAAAAAAAAAAAAATCCAAGCATATAAAATTCAAATACAAACACTTAGCCATTTCTCAGTTACTTTTAACATCATTTGATATTATTATACCACTAGAATCAGCATAAATTCAGGTATCTGAGAAAATTGATAAATTGACAAAATTATTAATTGTAAATTTTTAATATTTTTAGTAGAGATTAAATGTGATACCAAATAATTTCCGAAAGGAATACTACTAGAAAAGGTAGGGATGTTAAACATACGATATTTTTTGAAACATTGAATTTTTTTAACGGATATTGAATAACAATAGATGCATGCTTCCTTCAGGGTTTTTTTTTTTTTTTTTACGACGAAAAACAGATAACACCAACGATGATTATATATGAATATGTAATGTGTAATATTTTTGTAACACAAAACAGTTAAAATGAGGAAAATGAGATAATATGGATCCACCACGAGATGAATTTTTTATATTTTAATTTAAGGGATTACTGGCTTTATCTTTAACACTGGCTAGGTCCAAATTTAAACATTGTTTTTTTTTTAACGTTTTCTTAATCAAATAATATTACCACATAAAATATGCCAAAACACGATCAAATTAAGTTGTAATTATCAAATTAACTTCTCCTACACACCATTATTTTTTTTCTGCTAAAAATACCTTTTTTTTCACATTGGAACAGTCATTTTTATAGATATTGTAATATATTTGTAGCATAAACATTTCATTACCTAATATTATTTTGCAAAGGGATTTGAAAAAATTAGTTTTTTAATATCAATCATTAATATAATTAAATAAATATTAATAATGTTTAATTTAATATTAACTAATATTATTACTAATTAATATTATTACTTATTAATAGATTTATATTAATATTTATATTATATTATTTTTTCATATAATATATAATATTAGCATTATTTTTTATTACTTGAATACATATTAAGAGATAGGTGCACAGATTTAAACTACATATAAAGAATATTATATTTTCAGCATAATATTTCAGCAAATATGTGGAACCTCATCATGGAAAAAATATTTAGCTGAAATATTCTTCTAATAAAAATTTCACTATATTACTCTCAGAGGCGGGCGAATTATATTATTCTAGGGATTGGTGGAGGGGCGGCCAAAAAAATAATTTTTAATATTTTTTTTTCCTTTTACAGTTCTTTAACTGTACTTCAGGTAATATATTTTGAAATTAATATCATCTAAATTCCAAGTGCCCCCTCCTCGGGTACAGTTCCGACCTTGGGGGAGAGGAGGGGAGATGGCAATCTTGAAGTTTGCTCCGGGCGCCAGTTGACCTAGCTACGCCACTGATTATTTTATTTTAAAAATTACTTCGACAGATAATCCTGAAAATCTAAAATACAGATATAATTTCAACTATAGATCATCCCTGACTTATACGTGATACAATGCAATAATTCAAGCTTGCCTGAATTCCACACTATACTGCCCTATAATCTTTCAAAATTCATCAAAAGAAAGGTATAAGTGAATTTGATTGGGCTGTATAGGACTTCGACGGAAGTCCTTAACACTTGAGCCAAATTGAAAAAGGAAAAAAAAGTACTTTAATTATTTTTTTAATTTGTTATTCAATTTTTAAAAATTTTAAATTTGTTTCTACTTGATAATACGTATAGATATGCTAATTATATCATTATTTATTTTAAATGTTAATACGTAAAGAATGATAAGTATTTGGTCCATAAGTTTTTACCACATAATAATGTGCAATTTAAAAAAGTGAATTTTCGGAGCTATGAAGGGAGATTAAACATAAAATAAATATATGCCTTAAATAGAATTTAAAATTATTATAAACAGCTTTGCTGTAACGTCCCAGTCACAGATCAGTGACAGTGACCGGTTACAAACAGTTCCACAGTACAGTTGTGTCGCGTGCGCAAGCTCTAGGATGCAACAGTTCACTAAAACTATTTTTATTTAAATTATTAAGTCATAGATAATCTAATTTCATTATTCAAACTACAATTCGTTAACGAATCGAATTGAATCAAACCGCGATAAACAAATTCCAACGCAATAAATAAATATTTTATCCTTTATATAGCCTTGGCAAAAAAAAAAACGTACACAGATAAAATGGCGGTTTTTTAAAATAAAAAAATGCCTGCCTCTGCATCCATCTCATTTTGGTTAAATCATACAATTCTAAATTTAAATTCGTGTTTCGTCGTGTTTCGCAATATAAAGAAAAAAATATACTAAATTTTTCAAACATAATAATAATTGTAAAAACTGATATAATAATCTCAAAAGCATCATTAATTGCAATTTAAATCATCTCTCTTTTCTTTCTATACTCTTCTGCAAATCATAGCATATGTTTATAGTTTAGGTAAAGATTAGTAAAAACACTTTTTTTCTTAGTTTAAAAAATTTCTTATTCGACATGATATCAACTTTACTTTCAGACACTCATATTAATAATTAAACGTAATATTATAAATTATAATTTAGTTTTCAAGGTTTGATTTTCGTGATATTTGATACACACAAGACAGAGTTACTGACATTAAATTATATAAAAATACATAAAAGTCAGACCCTGTTTAAGGTTTGACCTTCATTTATTTTTATAAATTAATATAATTTGTATACTTACAATTACGATAACTATTTTCTATTATTTAAAAAAAAAAATATTTATTCTATATTAAAATGCAATAATAAAGGTGCTGTACACACACCAGAGATTGGTTTATAGATTACGTTTCCTTAAGAAACGAAAACTTATTTTATAGAATTAAAATAAAAGAAAAAAAAACTATAAACTATTTAGTAACACTTAAAAGTAATTGATAGGAAGTATAATTTATAAAGCTCAAAATAGGGTAACAAATAAGTAAGTCCAGGTCTTAAATAATCTAAAAGAAAATAAATAAACATTTAATCAATTATTAAAGAGTAATTCTTTACTAACAAACAACACCTTACAGACCATACAAAAGAGGAACTTACAGTTGATCCATCATGGCGAAATAATTGTTTCTTAAGTATAGTGTTCGCTGATTTATTTAAGTATAGATTTAATAACGAAATTGAACTCGGATACCGATGCGGAAACAAAAAACACAAACTTAAAGAAGAAGAAAACATATTTGAGTCAACATATAAATATTAAACATTAGGAGACAGGCACAGACCGAAACAGACTAAGCACTATTCGGGAAGAAACTAAGGTGTTGTTGCTAGCCAGTGAAGACTAGATAATTGAGTTAAAGAGAATTCTGTTATTTGATTGGTTGAGATTTCGCGGCATCCATCCCCCACTACTCCCATTAGATCGCCTGTGTACTTCTCAGTATTTTAACTAAAACTAATTGTTCAAACCAAGAATTCTCTTCAGACTCTGTTTAACTGAAATTATTGGATTTTTTTTTTAAACAGAAAAAAATGTTATTCACTTGAGTTAATTAAAAACGTCTATAATTAATTAATCAAATTATATTTATTTGATGTCATTTAATATTAAGTTACTATGTACAGCAAGTTCCACTGTCTTTTTTATGGCGTAACCTTAAATATAAATATATTTTCAGTGATAAAATTCAATAATACAATGCTTATTACTTATATTGATGAGGGTATATGTCTACTGTTTTTTTTTTAATCAAATTTTTCCATTTATATTATTATGTCTCAAATTCCCTTCTTTTTGTTTTGTATTATTTTAATTTTCGTTATTGACAATATATATATTAACATCTTTATAATTCATTTATTTATCACACTAGTCATTTCTTTTTATTACCATATTTTATTACTGTCTCTGTTGTTATCTTGTTTTTTTTTCTCATTTCTTAGCCCTGATGGTGGCCTAAAACTTAAACCAAAACGTTGGAACACAATACAAATAAATTACACTTATTTCAGTGTTTTTCATTGACCGCTTCCCCCGACCAACTTTTTCATAAATTTAGAATCTTATTATTTATATTATTTCCAAATCTGAATAACCAGTAAGTGTATGAAATCGAATTTATGTTAATATGTATTGATATTGGACAATGTTATCCTTAATATTATATAACAAGCACCAGGTGCGAACAAAAGATGATAAGGGACGAGCAGGTAGATAGAAAGGTAACTGACATGCGATGAAAGATGTAACCACAGCTTTTACCCTCAGATATAAGAAGTAAGTTAATTTAAAAACCTACCGAGAAGTGGGCAGTGTGACAAAGGCGAGAGGAGATTTGTCTTAGAAGACTTAATCAATTTTAAGAAAACAGTCCCCCTTGGGTCCCGGCTGTCCTCGAGGAAAAAGTGGAGGCTGCCTGGGAAGGGTGTTATTCGATTAGAGCTATCTTAATGCATTCGCGGAGACCGGACCACCCAGGGGATGTCCGGACAAGGGGTGGAGCCATCCGTTGAAATCCCAGAATTTCCTCTCTCTATAAAACTAGTCGGCCAATAATGACAAGGGTGCCGCCCACTGTCGGGGATCTAACCAACGAACGACGTCTTCGACCCACTCTTAGGAAGAAAAAGGGAGAAAGGAGGAGAGAAGCCGAGGAGACGAAAAAACGGAACTTCTCTGATTTCGCTGGAGGGCTGACTTCGAGGACGAGAACTACTAGGTCTTCCTCTGAAGATGACAGATGCTCTCGCTCCATGACTTAAGATGTGCAGGAGAACCCGATGGAGAGATGCTGAGAGACCATCAACACCATTTATTACTGATAAGAGATTTATGTTAGAACAGTTAATGGCTAGGTCTAGTCTGAATCATTCCACGGTTAACCGTTTATTGTAACAGTTTATTATTTTAATTTTGAGGAATAAAGATAAATGTTAGAAAGCAGGTTGTTCTTTAGTAACCATGTCCATTATTAATTTGAATATATTTCATTAAGTATGATAGCGATAAATTTTATTATTACCATGATAGCATTATGGTTATTAGCATTATTATTAAACTTGAAAGTAGGAACATTATCTTGGTTAATTATTAAATAATGGTAAACAAAAATCAGGCCCTTGGAAAGGTATCCAATTTGGAGAACAAAGTAATTCCTATTTATGATTGCCCAATGGCATCCCTATATATAGACTAATATATTAGCAGCTAAATAGATATAAACTCAACCTAGATAAAACAGCAATGTATATGAAAAATATTACTAACATGTTATGTTATTGTTGGCGATTGTCTAGGGCCACTGAAATTAGGGGACAAAAAAAAAAAGGTCGATATTTTTTAAAAATATTTCTCTGCCTCATTTTAAAATAATAAATCACTTACAATTGATTAATGTTTGTATGATTTAGATATAATAGAAATAATATAAAAATCCATTGAGAGCGAGTAAACTACAACAAATACCCTTCAAGAGCCAAATTATCAGAAATGATGTTTTCTAGAATTTTTAAACATTTCACAGGGAAGAGCCCACGGAATCTCTTATTCAGTCTGTGTTCAGATAAAGTATTTATCAATAAAATAAAATATAATCTAAATCAGCGTACATCCCTGCGTACCCAGTGCTGTTCATTCATAAAACAAACAAAAAAAGTAATATATCGAACCCGGAGGTTCGGTACCGATAAAACCTACAATTATTTCCTACATACCAATACTAAAACCTACCTTAAGTGAATTCCATTTATATCTGAATTTTCAAGATCGGACGTAACAGTATCCTCCAATCTACGTTTCGTACGACCAGTAGGACATTAAACCGTAGGTTTTGATGTGTATATATATATATATATATATATATATATATATATATATATATATATATATATATATATATATATATATATCAGCTTTATTTCATCCTGTTTATATTTTATGATACGATTAATCCATTATGTTAGTATTCAATGTTAAAATAAATAAATAAATGCACATAATTGAGAAATATGTTTTATTCACACACACAAGGGCGCGCGCGCGCACGCACACATATTATATGTGTGTGTGTTAACATCAACCACATATACGTAACATGGAAACCAACCGCTTATCAGAATGAAACCTCACTTAATCTTCAAATTTTCACTGTAATCTAACATTTTCTAAGTGAATTACTGATTTAACTCCCGATAATTATTATTTGAAACTTCTAGTACCGCATATTCAAAGTACATCAGGGGGGAAAAATTGATTTTAAAATTATAAAAGGAAACTTAAATTCAGATAATAAAAAAAATTGAATTTAAGATAATAAAAAAAATATGATATCGAAATTGATTTTAAGATTATAAAAGACGAACGAATTCCTAAAAAATTAATAAACGCTGAGCCAACTGGTAAACATCCGAGGATTGCGTTAAAGATGATCTAACGAATTGGGGTTGGGACGGAAGTCGGTGGATGAAGGTGGTATCGGCATCGAACCATGGGGTTCGCTAAGACTAAATGTTATTTAAGGGTGATCCAATGGATTTGGGTTTGGACGGTAGTTGGTTGACCGAGATTTGAAGATAGCGATTGGTGGTATATGCATCGAACCTTTAGGTTCGCAAAGTCTTTTATTATTAATCATGATTAAAAGATAAGAGGACCAATAGTCTATAAGAAATAGGAATTATCAAAAAAATATAAGGAACAGAACTTAAATACATATTAATATAAAATATATTTGTAAACAGAAACGAAATATTATAAAAATTACAACATATAACAACAATAGAAATCTCCAAAGAGCTAGATAATTTACGCACGAGGACACAAATGGCTTTAATAAAATTTACAATAACCATAGGAACATGTCAAATATAAGCGAAATAAAGAAAATATATACATATTTTTTCCTAATGAAGCAATCCTTCATAACCTAATTATTTATCTTCAGAAATGCCCAGTGGAGCACTTCTTAAACCCTTATTTAAGATAAAGCATCAGTAAAACTGAATTACTCAGCTTAAGAAATCGATACAAATTAGGGATTGATAAAATATTTGCCACTTCTATAAATTTGTTTTATTGAAAACTAGTTTCGAATGTTATTCATTCATCCTCAGTTCTAAAAACACACAAAAAATAAGCAATTCAAAATATAGTTGGTATTATTATACATATTAAATTATATAAATCAGTATTATAAAACATGTTTTATTCCTACAAAAACAGATCTAGCTGAAATATTTACCTACCATATGTACTCAGATATGAACATTTTTTTTTTAATTTAAAAAAAATTAAAATGACTAATAATAGCATAAATCTTTCGATGGCGAGCGCAATCTGAAGAATTACTTTCTACTGTATTATTAATTGTCGAATTTATATTAGGGAATTTTTTCAGGACGGCTGAAGACGACTCACTCCACTTTGCTTTATTACCAAGGACCTGTGTAAATATTTAAGTAATGGTATATTCCTGTTGGGACTTGGTTATAGTGCAGCTCACTAAAAACTTCTAGCTTGTTATTTGTAAGTTATTTATTTATAACTTCTTGCATTGCGGCTCACGGTATCGCCAATGGCGTTCAAAAAGTTTATAATTCTTTATAAACCCCAGACAGTTTAGACCATTATTAATTCATGCTCTCAATGTATAATAAGATTATTCCATCACTAAGACGTTTTTTTGCTATCGACGTTTTCCCCCTCCCCCCAAAAAAATATTTGAATGTTTAAAATTTAGATTTAACATTTAAATATAAATGTACCAAAAAGTTAGCGTTTCAAAAAACGCCATTTATTGGTATTTAGGTGTCTTTTCCTGTTGGATTCCCTATGGGTAATGGAAAGGGGACCCGTAATCGAGTGAAATATCCTCGGGTGGGATTTGGTCCACCATTCGAAATAACCCAGATCTCGTGAACTAAATGGCCTTGGCCTAATGCAACGCAAACAAGGCCGTTCCGATCCAACGAGCAATCCTAATTTATTAACCCAACACCCCTACAAAAAATCGACTAAAAACAGATGCACGGTGTATCGCTATAGATTGGTTGTTTTAACTAGTTGAATTTGAGAGACTATTTTAAATTTCGAAAAACATTACAACCTAGACCAGGGATCTACAAGCTACGCTCCTCGAACAGCTCCAATCCGGTCCGGTAAAGTTTATTTTATCGGTAGCGATTGGTGCTACCGGCATCGAACCTTCGGGTTCGCTAAAACTTAATTTTATTTAAGTTGCTAAATAAAAATAAATAAATAGTCAGAACTGCCTAATAATTTTTTCGGTAAAGAGTGCATATATATATATATATATATAATAAAATAATTAAAAGAAGAACTTCTCTTCACCATAACCTAATGGTTTGATTAGTTTTTAGAGAATTATAAATAAAGGTTTTGGTATAATAAGGAAATTTGTTGGATTTTTCCCTTTTTTTTAAATGAGACTATCGGGCCCAATTACATAATAAAGTATAAAAGTACAAGTACAAGTGGAAATGTTCGTTTTTAGGGGTTACATATTACTTATCGTCATTAAATAATAATAATGTTATCCAATGTTTTGTTTTATTAAAATTAATTAACTGTGTTTTAATATAACGACTTTTAATTTTTATCGTGTTTCGACATTTAACAGTGTAAGTCATAGGGCAACTTGTATGATGTATAATGAATGGGCCCTGGATGAACCAAAAATATGTTTGTCACTTTTTTTTTTTTAATTTTTAAAAATCAACTATAAAGTGTTCCTAAATTCATTTTATAGGAAATGATGTAAAAATATCGATGTTACACTTTCGTTGTCTCTAGCCAACGATGTACCGATATATCTAAGTCATAGCCCGTGGGACATTGGAGTTTCCAATGTGGCACGCAGGCCATAAGTTTGGGGGCTCTAAGACAGAGCTAAAAAACAATATGACTGATTCCCTAATCGACAAAACTTCAATGCAATATGACGTCATCACCAAAAGGTCGCACAGACATCTTACTGCAATTAAATTAAGGGAATCTGTAAATAACAAGATTTTGTTAAGTAGAATTTTACAACATTCACAAAAACTAATATGAACTTTTTATCAAAAGTAAACAGCCTAAGATGCATTTGAAATATATAAACAGTTATATTTGCAGATAATGTCTCAATATATTAATTTTCACACACCATAATCAGCATGAAAGTTATGTAAAAAAATATCAGAAATAACACTATCTTACCTACAATGTTACAACCAAAACCACTGATGTTTTATAACTTTCGATGTTTTAGTAGGCAGGTAGGTGTTTGTTTATATGGCCATCCTTGGATTTTTTTTTTTTTTTTTTAATTAATATTTTTATTGAGAAATAATACAATCTGCCACACTCAAGGGGAATAGATATTAGTGCTGTAAGAATTCATTCACACCATATACATAAGTGAAAAAAAATAGAAAAAAATAATAAAATGAAATAAAAATAAAAAAGGATAATTAAAAAATATGTACACCACGAATGGAAAACAATAGAAAATTAAATAGTGGAAAAATAAAGAAAATTTGTGTAAGCAAAAATAAATAAATCATGAACACATTCATACCTATATATGATATTTACAATCTGCCCAGGGAACTCCTAACCAAGCTTTGCCCCTCACATGAGGATGGAAAAGCAGAGCTCCAGGAGATCCCAGCGCTTCTCATCCAGCCGCATCAGTGGTATGAAATTAAATAAAGTTCATCCGGCCTAAAATGAAACTAAGCGATTTCCTTCGTATTTTCTACACCGTATAATTGAGTAGCAAATTGAACAAAAAATAAACCGAAACACGAGAGGAATAACTCACAAAAAATATTGACACAAGGATCAAATTTTGTATTAGTCAGTTTACAATGGAAATGTATAACAATTAGTTTATATAATAATAAAAGGCTTAGCGAACCCGAAGATTCGATGCCGATACCACCAATCGCTGCCTACAAACCTCGGTCCACCGAATACCGTCCAAATCCACTAGATCACCCTTAACACAATCCTCCCACCTACGTTTCGGTCTACCCCTCGGACGTTTACCAATGGGCCCAGCGTTTATTAACTTTTAGGAATTCGTTCGTTACTGAGTCCAACAACTTTACAAGCCTATTGCAACCGTCGCGATGATATAACTTCTATTAACAGAACGCATGCTCCGCTATTCTGCGTTGTGTAATCTCCCAAATTCTGCAGTTTACTCATCCTCTTTCGGACCACATATTTTACGCAATATCTTATTCTCGAAGACCTTAAGGCGTTGTTCGTCCTTCAAGGCTAGCGGCCATGTTTCACACCCGTACAGAACTGTAGGCAAGATAATAATAGTTTTTTATATTCTAAGTTTTAAGTTTCTGGATAAAATGCGCGGCCTAAGTAATGTTGATACCGAAAAATAACAAGAATTTCCCTGCTTTAACCGCGCCTTTATTTTCTCTTGAATTTCGTTTATTTCTAGCAATCATAAATCCCAAATACTTAAATTTGTCAACGTGTTCAAAACTATTTTCACCAATATCTATATCATCAAAAACGCCACTGTTTCTATTGCTAACCATATATTTCGTCTTATCCATATTTTTTTTTAGGCCAACCTCTTTGCCAGCTTTCATCAACGTTGTTGTATTCAGTTTTATAGTTTCCGCGTCCTCACTTAATAATACCAAATCATCCTCAAACCCAAGCACGAATATTTTACCACCCAGATCTAAACCCCTTGCGATACGCATCACCTTTCTAATGACATACTCTAGTGCTAAATTAAACTATTAGTTTAAGTCAGGGAAATGAATGGTCGTGTCTTGAAAGAAGTACTAACGACCTCTTACTCATTCCTAAAATTTTAATAATTTTTATTTCAACTGGCAAATAAATTTGGAATCAGTTTGTCAGGGATCGGAAAAAACGAAGAACAGGGGATCCAGTTGAAAAGTTCGTGTTCTGAAAATATAAAAGCTCACGGGAGGCTAGCACGTCCAAGAGTGGATGGACAATACGGACGTCACGCACAGATACTGATTACGGTTGATCAGACACGTGTTGGAGGGGGAGGGTGTTTGTGAATCGAACCTCGCAACGGTAGGGGTGGGGGAATTCTCGCTCAGTGGATATTCCGTCCAACAAGTGCTCAGAGGCTGATAAAGGCACATGAATCAAGTGCGTGTAAATAATGTATTGAGGAGGTTGAGCAAGGGCCGAATGACCCGATCATCGATCCTACTGTAGGCGATCAAAAGTTTCGTTTCAGTATCCATTCCCACTTTATTGAAAGGTTTTGGTCCAAAAGCATACTTATATATTATCAAGAATGAAAAATATAAGATTTAATTTATAAATGCAGACCTGAGTTAGCACATTTCACGTCAGAAGTATAAAAAAGAATAACCAAATACAGATAGTAACTAGGGATTACAAAGGATGTAAATATCGAACAATAATATATAGGTATATATATATATATATATATATATATATATATATATATATATATATATATATATAATATATATATATCTCGAATCAATAGTTCCCAAAAATATCGAAATTAAAGTTATAGAAATAAAATGATTTCTTGATTATTTGAATCTCTTCCTGGATAAGATATTACCAATTATTAAATATTTTCAGTTGACATCCGCATGATGGTATAGAAGGATCAATCCCTAATTAGTAAATATTTTAATGCTTACAGAAATGTAAAACACATGATAATAAAATTCTCGAGTATAGTGATGTATTTTTAAATGTTAGTCGCTGGGGCACAGTAAAAACAAGCAAGTCAATTGCAATCCTCTAGCATAAACGTATATAGGGCAAATTCCAGGCCCGCTTTCAGCTCGTTTAAAAGAGGAGCCATCAAAATTCCTCGGGCACAAATTGCAAGGCGTTTCTTCTCATACTAACTTGGAACACAATTTCGAGGGGCACACATGCGTCAGAATGCACTAACTAGAAACATGTAGTAGTAATGATCACTAAGAACCCAAAATCCACTGATTTGTCTACATGCTTTGTCCCGTCAGCTAAATAATTCAAAGGCACCAATATGCTCGAGATCCAAACCAACCAACCGTCGGCCTATATCTAACTCCCCTAAATCGTTACATCAGATAATTGGTATAACCAATTTGGGCCGTGTTTCTTGGAACGGAATCGGAGAAGGACAAACAATATAATTTGTAACTGATTCACCGGGACAAAACATCGGTTGATTGGGATGAAACGATCTAGGCCTTCCTATTAACCGCAATCATGCCGAGATACGAGAGACGATACATTCTAACAAGTACTCGATACGCCGGCATCTAAGCGTTTCCACGATGTTAGAAATTCTATAAAACGTTAAGCCGAGTCTGTACGGCGTTTTTCATTGATCCTAACGGCTCTTAAGTCAGCAACTGCGAGGATCAAGAAAGAAGTAAGTAAATTACGGGCATTAATCATGAGCACGGCGAAAAGGCGGGCCAATAAACAATGTGACCGAATGATGGTATTTTGGACACAGACGTATCAATCAATCTTAAGTCAAATAATATCGTCAGTGCGATACCAAAGTGACGTATCTGAAAATTTTTGGAACAAGGAACATTGGGTTTCTCAATTAAATTGGTTTTATATTGCATTCTTAATTAGTGACATCAAATATCCGTTGAAATGCAACGAAACTCAAAATTTGCAAATACGCCATATTGGCATTGCACCGAAGATATAGTTACATGTAAACTTCTACGTTTTTATTCCAACAAGATTGGTACAAAATAAAACTTATACGCCATTATTATTTTGTGAGTGCATTTGAGCAAAGATTCGACTGAAACGTAGATGCAAGGATTTCGTTAGGTCTGATGGTATCGGCATCGAACTCTCGGGTCCGCTGTGCTTAATTATCATCATTATTATTATTATGAAGTCTATTATACGGTAAAGATGAATAGCGATATTCGAGACTAATTGGACTAATGGTCGATGGGACTTAAATTTAAATAAATTTTACAATCTGTATACATGAAAAAATTTCCATCTCCAATGATTTCTATTTCCATAACAAAGACCATTGTCTTGGAAGTGGGCTTTAAAAGTTATGCAAGAAGTATTCCAGATATCTTGGATCCATAACGTTAACGGGAGAATAGCTAGTGCTGAGGTTCCCCATTAATTGTATGCAAATCAGGGGTATCTCAGGTTTAAATTGTAAGGGTTAATATGGCTGTGTTTTAGGTTAATGTCGTGGGGGCAATCACAGACTCCAGAAACTAATTTACAGCGATGGGCAACCATTGATCAACAGAAGTAAACAACCAGCCAAGCATTGGATAAACAAGCAAATGAAAGAGACTCATAGAATAACCTGGTACGATTTAAGCAGAACCGAAACATTTTGAAAAAGGCTTATGAACTTAGGATTTGGCATGGTGTGACTTTCATATACCCTTAGCTCAGTTTATATCATTAAATTTACGAATCAGGAAGTTTAATACAAAAATAAACAATAATGTCCTATAGCGAAATTTTGAATGAGGATAGCAATGTACTGTAAATTATCAGTAATGATAATTGATACCATATCGTATTCAATTAATAAATAGGTAAAAGTTATTTGTTTTTAAGTAAATACACTTTATGAATAAACTGAACCTCATGCTAACACTACCTAAAAAAAATATATATTACAATATCTTAACTAATATTATGAAAGAATCACTTCAAATATATTTAGAAGATATTAAGAAGTGATCAATACTGTTTATTACTTTTAAATTTTAGAGATAGACTTGAGATTTCGGTAGCCGAAAGCGTTGAGGTTTGGAGCAGTGTGGGCTCAATTCCCATCTGGGTTAGTTAATATGTATTTCGTAGTAATTCTACTATATGAATCTCGAATCTCTTATCTCTTGTTAGGCATTCAACTTCAGGATTTCCAAATTGAGCATCTTAAAAACACTCAGTTCGAAAAAAAAATTTTCTCAAAATTTCCCTACTTTTCAAAATGGCTTCTTCTACAGTACCTTTATTTTTGTTTAATTGGAATAATTAAAAATTTCTCATTGTTAGTAGTGATAAGCATTGGACAAATATAAACTATGCAAGAATTTGATAATTCACTAAAGGGGAAAAAAGGAGAAATTTTTTCCCGGCATGAAAACAAATTACCGGAAATAAGAGCAGTAATATAGATTTATAATATTCCTATGGAAAGCTAAATATTTTAGAAAAAATATTGTCCAACATAAACAGTCGTAGAAGGTAATGGAGAGTGTAGAAATACGGATAAACCTTAATTATTGTTGTTAATAATTTCTACTTTTATTTCTGTGGTGTTCGGGTAAAGATGTACAAGTCCTTTTGTCGCGACAATAGTTTTAAATTATATTTTAGTATTTATAATAAACATTACCTTTAAGAAAAAGGATATCAGTCAACGCAACAGTATTGGTATTCCACGTTAACACGAGATTGTGCTCCACAACAAAAAGAGATTGTATCTTTATAATGGTAAAAGAAATTATTAGAAAAAAAAAATATATAACTTAAGCCCATTGCTGCAAAAAAATAACGTAATAACGTAGGCCTGTCCCCAAACACCACAGACAATGGAAATAAAATGTTCCTGTAGAAACTAAATGGAATTTCCATGGAAACTTTCAAAATTTATTTTAAATACGGTGGTAAGTAAAAGTTGTGAGATGTATGCACCAGATTTCTTTTCCTTAACTGCTTTAGTCTGTATGTGAGCGAGCTAAAAAATTTAACATTGATTAGCTTTTCAATTTTTGAAATTCGATAAAAGTTTCATGTTAAATTAAGCAATATGAAATACTGGAAAAAAAATTATGAAAGAAATGGGAGTACAGCAGAATGATAAAAATAAGCAAAATAAATAAAAATAACATACGCAATATAATACAGTTGAGATAAATAGTCACAATGGAAGTAAAATGAAAAATGTATTTATGTATATTATGTTTAATTATAGATTGACTAGAGCGCTGCCATGTAGCAACCCAACATGTTTGGCAGTATAACTGCTAAATAAAGCATTTCTCTCCCCCTATTTTTTTGTGAATTTAATTTATACATTTCCTTTATTTTATGTTCATTAAAATAAATAATTTCAAAATTTATCAAGCCAATGTAAAATTTGAATAATAAAATGTCATTACAACGAATTATATTTATAAACACACTGCAAAGGATTAAATCAAACAAAGAATAATAATAAGGCTTAATAGAGCCAGAGGTTCGATTATGACACTGCCAAACATTTTTTCCAATACATGAGCTTTGTTCAAATACAGTAAAATAAAAAATCTGACCTGACTTTGAAAGTCCACTAGCGGATTCAAGGGAATAAAGGTAGGCACATAATTGTAACTAAACTGTTTTTTGTAACAGTTACATTGTTCACCCTTTTCTTCACAGTGGCTTGCTTAAAATTATATCCATTTTTAAGAGTACAAAGAATAGAAGAATACGATTGAGAGAGTGGCGCCTATCTTAATGATGGATTAAAAAATAGATACTTCAGCTACTAAAGGTAAGCACGTGCCAACAAAAAATATATAAACATATTTTTCTCTAAAAGCATTATTGCTCCTGTAATTACCGTTATTAAAAAAATAAAATATCACTGTTCCAAATGGTGTAAAAAAGGCAGTTTTGAACAGTGAAGTTCAAAAATTTCCCGAGGGAGGACCCCTCCCTCCCGGTTGCTATGAGGTATCCCTATCCTCGGTGTTACCCTCCCCCCCACCAAAATCCTGGATCGCTACAGATAAGGTCTAACACCACCCTCTTATCTGACTTTCGGTCGACCTCTAATATGTTTTCGTGTTGGATTAGCGCTAATTATTCTTTTTGTTAATAGTTCGTTATCCATCCTCAATACTTTACACACCCATTTCAAAAGCCGCGATAATACTGCTTCAATTATACTTACCCGGCAAATAATAGAAATAATTAAATCATTATTTTAAATTCTTACCAGCAGGTAAGAATTAATAAAATCAAATTAGTACTATATTACTTTTTTTTTTTTGTCTTTTTTTCCATCTTTTTCATACACTAGAGACGTTTGGTATCCGAACAGGTATGTTATCCATGGAATGGGAATGCGTTTAGATAGCAGGAGGGCAAAGGGGAGAGGTAAAAAGGCCTAATACACACATAGTGGTTCCGTGGCTGTCATGTCTTCCCTCTTTGGGCTGCCAATGTGTTAACCGTCCCTTGACACAGACCTTCTGGGATGATAATCCCCATTTCTCAACGTGTAGGACCTCATTGAACAGACGTCTTTTTCCTTGTCATTAACAACAAGAAAGAATATATATATATATATATATATAGAGAGAGAGAGAGAGATAGATAGATAGATAGATAGATAGAAAAAAAAATTATTCTGGGACGAAGTCTCTTTAGAATAACAAACATGAACAAAAATATAATCATTGCTTCTGACCATAAGACATATAATATAATAAATAAAAAAAAAACAACATAAGTATAGATATCAAAAGGAAAATAATACATATAAAAAAAAATGAAGAAATAAATTCATCTAATAAGCAAGCACAAAAAAAATAATTATATATATATATATATATATATATATATATATATTATATATATATATATATATATATATATATATAGAAACGATTATAGAAAACAAAACATATTTACATCTGTAACATAAAAATATTTAAAAAGATATATACACATAATCCTGTAGCAAAGATAAAAATAAAAATATAGAAATCTATATACAAAACCATAGAAAAGACATGAATAAAAAAAAATTTAATATATAAAAAGGAAGAAATTCTTGTAGTATACATAGAAAAAAATAATATATACGAAGAACGATATGAAATATATGTTCGTAATAAAAAAAAACCTACTTATTGGAAGATACTTATAACAGAGCGCATACTTGATTAGCCAGCGTCGGGGCTACATTGTGAAAAGAAACTGGAGTAGTAAGGTTTTGAAAGTGCATAAGGATTTTAAGAGGAAGGGAATTCCAGAAAGTGGTGGAGTGGGCAATAAAGAAGTTAGAGGCTATTGATAAGAAGAAAAGAGGCTAATCTGTGTGTGTATATATACACATTAGCATAATCAAACGATAACATGTTCAAGACAATTTGTTCTAAACACGGAAATATATGGTTTTCAGTGCAAGTCTCAAACTCGAAGCTCAACCCTATTTCAATGCCTGCACAGTATTCTAGTGCACACGCTCAAAATTATTTGCTCAAGTCCGTTTTTGCAAGTGACGCCTCATTTCAATCGTTGCTTCAGGATCGGCACTTGTCCCGTAACCGTGATTGAGATGCTCTTATATACTACGTCGTTTTTTTTTTAATATATATATTTTCTTTTATTAACTGAAAACATTAGTCTGTCAAGCTAAGACCCAATGTGTAATAGTGATCAATCTGCATATTTATACAGATTTCATAAATATATATATGTATATATATATATATATATATATATATATATATATATATACGAGGGGTGTTCAAAAAATAAGGTGACTTTGTAATTTTCTCAAAAAATATTTATTTATTCATCAATATTTATTTTGTCCCCTTCAAAGTAATCCCCCTCAGATATAATACATTTGTGCCAGCGCTTTTTCCAATCTTCAGAGCACTTCTGAAATGCACTTTTTGGTACGTCCTTGAGTACTTTCAGCGATGCGGTCTTTATTTCCTCAATCGTGGCAAACCTCCATCCTTTGATGGGTATTTGAGTTTTGGGAACAGAAAGAAGTCGCAGGGGACCAAGTCCGGTGTATATGGTGGTTGAGGCATGATTATGGTGTTGGTTTTGGCCAAAAAACTACTAACAAGCAACGATGTGAGCAGGTGCATTATCGTGATGCAAAAGCCACGAATTGTCTTTCCACAAATTAGGACGTTTTTTTTTTTATTGCATCACGCAAACGGCGAATAACTTCAAAGTAATACTCCTTATTAACCGTACGACCTTGTGGTAAGAACTCGTGATGCACTACGCCGTTGTAATCGAAGAAAACGGTGAGCAAAACTTTCACATTTGACCGAACTTGGCGTGCTTTTTTCGGTTTTGCCTCGTCTGACTGCTTCCATTGGGATGATTGGGCTTTGGTTTCGACGTCATAACCATACACCCATGTTTCGTCACCAGTTATGACCCTTTTGAGCAAGTCTGGATCGTCATTGACGTCAATAAGCATCTCCTGAGAGATGGACATGCGACGACTTTTTTGGTCAAAATTCAGCAGTTTTGGAACAAACTTTGCTGACACGTTTCATGCCCAAAATAGTGATTCGACGATTATTCAGAACCATTTCCTTTACTTCTTTAACATTTGCATCTGTTGTTGACGTGCTGGGGCGTCCAGGGCGAGCTTCATCTTCAACATTTTCTCGGCGTTCTTGGAAGAGTGTGTACCGCTTATAAACATTTTTTTTTACTTAGAGTACACTCACCATATGCCACTGTCAACATTTCAAGCGTTTCGGAGCACTTAATTCCATTTTTTACACAGAATTTTATGCAAATTCTTTGATCCATTTTTTCGACAGAAACAGATGGCCGAACGCCCAAAACAGTTCTAACCTTTATGTCTCTCACATACAAACAAAAAATGCTATATAGCTGAAACTGTGAACATATCTTCGAGACGAGTGTACCAACATAAGAAAAATAAAAAATTGAAAACCGAACGTACCTAACCCGCGAAATTTGAAAAGTCACCTTATTTTTTGAACACACCTCGTATATATATATATATATATATATAACGATTCTTTGATTCAAAACTAACCCTAAAGTTAAAAATGTAGCACTCTCTTTATATAGCGAAGAGAAGGGTGGCTCAGAAAATATAGAGTTATGAAGGCGACATTTATTTTTCATGTTTTGCCCTCAGCAAATAATGTAAAATAGTCTTTAAAATGATCATTTAATGAAAAGAGTCATGTAGCTCTCACAAGTTGCAATCTAACTCAATAAGGTTCAGTGTAAACAGGTTGTCAAGACAAATCTTTGTGTTACAGGGCAGGTCTTACTGGAAGGAATGCATTGTTAAAGGACACGGCAAGGTCAGTAGGTGCTAGGTTTTCAACAAAGGGGTAATCTAATTTCCTGAGAATTGTTCCAGTAGGGTTTAATCCTCTAATTCGGGGACAATTTGTTGAGGACTGTCATGTTTAGTTAAGCCAAGGAAAGATTGCAGAAGCAATGATTTGATTGTTTATATATATATATATATTATAATATATATATATATATATATATATATATATATATATATATATGTATATATCCTCTATTTATTCCTCTCCAAGTTTCCGCGTTAAATCCTTTTTTTTTTTTAATTATTATACTTCATTGTATTTTTACACAATTTCAAATATCCTAAAAAAAAATTAAATTAATAAAATCTTTTTTTTTTTTTAAATGGTTATGATAAAATGATAAATTTATAGGTAAGAAAAAAAAAATAAAACATATAATTTTTTTTTTCATTTTCAAGCAATACATTATTTTTCAACATATACACATTATTTAAATTAATGCATAAATACCATTTATTCTTCAATGGGTCACATCACAGGAACATTGGAGAAAAAAGATGTTACCGGGTTTCCGAAGCCTTATTTCAACTTCTAATAATAAAATAACACAAAGAGGTAAAAATTATTTTAAAATTCACTCATTCAGGTATTTTTTAATTTTTACATTAATAAATAAATTAATAAATTGAAATTTATGAACAAACGTGACACTGATAAACTCGATGTTATATGACAAAAATATTAACTGAACGATTAACTAACTGTATATGATAGAACAGAAAAAAAAAAAAAAATAACTCTATTCAGGGAGACAAATTTACCGAAAAATAACAATAAAGTACAGTAGAAGTGACCAAACACATAATATTGTGGGGAATCACATATTGGATGCAGAAAAAATGATATGCATGGTAAATAATCATTAATTATAAATATAAAAAAGAAGAAATCTTTCTAAAAATAAAAATACAATCGAACGATAAGAAGAAAAAAAAATTCAGAATCTAATGAAAAATAATTAGTAAAATATACATACACGTACACACAGATAAATATATAGATATAAGAGAAAAAAGTCTGCCAACTGGTCAGTATAGTTTACGCGTCATTGCTATTGGATACATAAGGAAATACAAATGTTAAACATGTGTAAGGAAAACATTTAATTTTTTTTAATTATTTCGAGATGTATCGGATAATTAAAAATATATATTTTTTTTTTTTCTGGTGGCACTATAGACCAGGAATATCTTTGACCACGCGATGGGATTTAATTACAGACATATAATGCGGGAGCATTGATAGGTTGGAAGGGGTTACCCAACCTCACGTTGCTACGAACTGCTACGGTTGTGTCCTTCCCACCGACGAAACACTCGGGTTCAAGGAAAGTGAAAAATCGGTCGATCCACAGATTATCATTGCCTCGGGATCAGCAGGCGCACGAGGACCTATATTTCTTTCCCCGAAGCAGACCGTCCCAAGAGGGTATTTGACATCCTTGAAAACCACAACGTGATTCGCAATTTAGGTACGCGGGGTAGGGTCATCACTCCTACGCCCGGACAAACTATATATATATATATGTATATGCGAACATATATATCGTCGGCAAAAGTGTGAAACCACGTAAGTCTAAAATGGTTTGATATAGTATTTTATATTTGAATAGATTTTATGCACAACTCATAGTTAATTTTTTCCTACATGCTAATGCAAACTATTGACAGTTAAAATGGATAATTTGCACTCCAGTCTCCAACTTTCCTCCAAGTTTAAACCAAAACGGATAAGCCATTTTTGAATTGATATAGGCTTGTCAAGGAAAATACTGTTTGCGCTTACCTGAGCGAAAGTAGAAGATGTAATTTCATGAAATTAATACAGAACTATTTATACACTACTCCTCAACTTTTTTTTTTTTTTCAAGTTTGGGCCAAATCGAACTATCATAGAAGTGGTGTCATAGAAAATACTTTTGCGCATGCGTAAGCAAAAATATCTAAAGGATTTGATAAAATTGATATGATACCATCTACGTATCATCCCACCCAATTCCTAGTAATTTTATAAAAAACGGATTAAGGGTAGAAGATGTTATGCTCGTCACATGGATTCGACAACTGAGGGACAGACAGACACGATTCCAATTTTGTTCCTTGATGTCTACAAAGTAAAACGCGAATGGAAAATTTTCATGACATTTATCACCTCCTATGT